>CAADRB010000003.1:3069062-3174663 GCA_900708905.1 Hymenolepis diminuta
TCACATTTTCACATGAGGGAGTGATAAATGAAAAAAGAATGAGAATCAGGCAGCCCGACAACAAAATCTAATTGAGGCTTGAGAACTTAACTCAGAAGCAGCAGGTAGCAAAATTTGAAACGCAGTTGATCTTTAAATGTAATTCAGAAATTGACAGTGAGAAACAGAATTTAAATTTTTTCTCAAATTAAGGATTTTCAGGGCCATCATTTTACTAACTTTTCGAATTTCGTTATTGCCCTCCTTGGCAGAGCAAAAAATGCTGCTTACAAAAATGATGAAACATTTAGAGATAAGAACGATTTAAACTTCCTAAGAGTCGGGAGGAGTGTAATAGAAGTTTATATTAACATCAGATCGTCAAAAGAGGCTTGTTCCATTTGAATTTTGGATTGTCCAGGTTACCGACTATGTAGTGTTCTTTGATTCCAAGTTCTAAGTTCAAAAATCGGACCTCACATTCACGAATGATTTTAAATTCATACTGTGGAGAACCAATTAACCAATTAGTCTATTTCAATGCCTGTAGAGTCATCTCGGTAAACCCCTCTCTTCTAAGTGTGAATAGCAGCAACCGGGCCCAGTAGATCTAATTGTAGTTTACTCACTGAATAATTAGCTTCACTTACTAATGATTGGGCTCACATTTGACGCTCCTCATAGGTTTACCAAACGAGACTTGCATTAAAGAAAATACTTATCTTCAATCTAACCGCTCTAAACTCTATGAAATTGGTCCCAAATAAAAGAAGGAGCTTGGATCTAATTGTATGGAACTATGTGCCAACAATTAAATTCGTTACGTCTTGCATGGGATTATCAGTTCAAAAGCGCGCCCTCAATTTTGAAGATGCGTAAATTCCAATTGGATACTTCATTCTTCGATCATCTAATTACATGCTACTTAATTTTTATTAGTAGGAATTATTTTTTAATAATGATATAGAAAGGTTCTAAAGGACCATAAATCAACCTTGACAATGAGGTGGGAATTTTCGATTATTTGTAATTTTAATAATAAAAATTCAGAATATCCAAGCATATACCCGAACTGAGCATATAAATGATTATTTGTAAGCCGCAAAGTGGGCATTTTGGGATATGTCTGAATGACATTAAATTCCGATGAATGGTTAAAACACAATAAACAGGATGTATTTCGTATTCTAATGGGTTCTTTTCGCATTTTTTCAATAAACACTAGACAAAATATTGCACTCATACCGTAAATAATTTTTAAAAAATTATTCGAATGCATCGGTATCGGCGAGGTCGACTAGCCTTTTTGAAAGGTCCATGATCAAAAAATCGGTGAGAACGACCAAACGCTCCGGTTAACTGTGGTCTAAAAAGGGGATGAAAGAATGAGAATTTTTCGTGACTGCAGCTTCAGTATGCAATTTTTATACCCTTGGAAAGTTTTATAACACCTTCTTCACTTTAAAAAGTTACAGCCACTCAGACCACAGAAAGACGAAATGAGAAACTCAACCAATATGTGTAATGATGAATACTTCAGTGGCAGTCTTACGTGTCCACAGGCGAGCTTAGAAGTAGATAATCTATTGCACGGGGATAAAACATTTGAACTTCAGGGCATGGAGATGCATAGCTTAAAATATTACTGTTATCAAACAGGGAGGGAGGTAAAGTAGGTCCTTCTTGAAAGATAAGGATATTTCTTTAGCTAGAGCTCAAATTTGCGCCTCCTTGTCCACAATATCTTCATGATACATGAGAGGTTCATCTTTATTGGAGAAGAGTTTTCAGAACTACTGGCGACAACAATTTACTATCCAGCTCTTGTTTGCTTGAAGCAAAAGGAGACCAACACCCGAAGTTGATCGAGTTTAACGAATGGGTTACTGCTCCACTCCCGTCTTCATTTCAGTAGTACAGCGTTTTGTCAGTAAAGTCAAATAGTTCCGGCTTTGAAATCGGTCAAAACTTTCCAACTTACCATAACTCATGTATATTAAATTCCGTTTCCTAACACCTCCCTCTCTCTCTATCTCTCTTCTCCTAGACTTCAGTCGGTTAATTTAATTTGTTTAGGGGTTACAATAATGTTGAAATAGAGAACGTTATCGATCTTTCCGTCTCATTTCTAGCTCTTGAGGTGTCCGGTCCACTTCATTCTGCTAACTTTTGTCATGCTGTCGTTGAGCTTCTTTTGAACTAATATCTGCGGTGATAAGATTAATTCTCTTTCGTCTGAACGCAATTTTAATTGGATTGTTTCACTTTAATGAATGGACCACTATATTCCCAACAATGAATCTCCGAAACTCATCGACAGAGATTCAGTTGAAATAGTAGTTACTGTGGTAAACAGAATATTAAAAACATAATAGCGCATTACTAAGCCTTCTTAGCTCATCTGATATTTTATACTTCAGGATGTGGACTTTGGTATAATAAGCCCAAATTCAAGGCTGATCTACGAATTGAAGTGGAAATGTTTCTATGACCATGACCTTTAGAACTAACCATCACAAGTTGAAGCCGGAAAAAGGTCTGAAATAGCAAAAAAATGGTTATCATGAACTCTTGCAGATCTTTCCCTTCAATGTACTCGAATTTGGATGGTAGACATTTTTCGTCCGCTTCGTATCTTCGATACAAACTCCGACTATACGTGGACTTATAATTCTAGCACTGCGAATTAAATGCAAATGTTTCTTCATATGCATTTCCTTGGTTTGGCTGGTTGCGTATTCACACCCTGACAGGCTCCAGATGAATACTCCGAGACTGTGGATTATTAACCGCATCCTGCCCAGGCCATATCCCCGAAGTCGGACGAATACGTGTTGGCCACTACGTTGCCACGGCAACAACTCGCGTATTCCATTCATCGAATCCGTTTAATTCAACGCTTTTAAACCAAAATATCTTCATTTTGGAATGTTTTTTTTAATTTTGTCAGTTCGAATGAACGTTTTTTACTATGCTACCAGACCGCTATGATTTTCGTTGGCGAATACGGAGGTCACAAAATGATTTCCCTTCAAGTTATACACGAACACGAGTATTGAAACGAAAGAAAGGCAACGTAGCTTTGGTCATTTAGTCTCCGAATTCATATTATTTTAATTTTTGAGCAAATCATTGGTTTTTGAGTTTTTAATTGAACATTATTTATTTGAAACAATTATGTCCATAGAATAACTTTTCATGTTCCCAGATTTAAACCTCTTAACACATAACATTCACTGAAGCCGTATTGAGGAAAGCTCAATGAGCGCAACTTGTACGTAGCTAAGAAAATCACCAACGACACGGTCGAGGACATGAATGCGTCTTTAAACAATGCCTATACACAGTCCGCATAAAAGGGAACCAAGTTCAACATTTTTTGGCAAAGAAGGGTGATGAGATTGTGACATCCAGGCGTCTGCACTGGGAGAGGGCAACGACAGGTGTGTACGAGTACCACAGACAAATTAGCCGGTGCGAAGGCGAGGGGAAATCAGTCATCGATATCCTGGGGCAGCACATTCTTCCAGTCATATTCGGAAGGTCCTAGTAGGCATTTATTTGTGCAACAATTGGTTACCTTTAGCGGCTGCTTTTGGACCAAAACAGAAATGTGAAAGTGTTCAGTATTCCGAGAAACCTTTAAATTCTTCATTCAATGAATTAGCTCTTGCTTCAACGAAGTACAGTGTATGCTGCGTATGTTACTTAAAAATGCCTTTTGCAGTCTGTTAATTAAATTTCATATTAAAAATACTATTGGGATTAACAGTTGCTAAGCTGTCAATATGACAGTTACAAAGGAATGGATTGTATAATTAGAAATATTTTCTCAGAAAGTAATTGACTCCCGAATTCCCGAGATCTTCTTGACTTAAAACAGGTGAGAAAGTTCTGGCTGAATCTTTGGTTTGAAGGCCACTGGTCGACTATTATTATTGGTTTGGTAAAGATTTCTGGAGGCAGCGAGCACTCGCATATTGCTAAGGCCACCTCCGGGCTGTAAATTTCTGATCTCCTGGTAATGCATGGACTTTACAGGTCTGACCTATGTACGTCAGCGTACCGTCCGTTATTAATCGCCCAATAAAAAAGAGCTTTAAATATTCTAGAAAGCAAAGGAAAGCATAAACCACAAACTATGCGAAATTGGCAGAGAGTGATTCTATTCTTGTAGAAAATATACTCTACTCATCTTGGCCCCACTAACTCAGGTTGTACCGCTTATTGAATGATTTTAAAGGCATCTTCTGTATTCCAAGGAGGTAATGGGAAAGGCGATTGCTTGCACGGAAGGGACACTGGTAGGATGAAGAAATATAGTGGCCTAATTAGAAGCCAGCATACAAAGTTCTGAGGTTGTGGTATTCGTGTAACTGCGTCATCAAACCACATGGCGGGGTTGGTCGGTGGATTAAGTTGATTGATGGTTAAAAGTTAGACGATGGCAGCAGCAGCGGTGCCAATATGGGCAGTTGCTACTCACTTAAAGAAATTTACTTTCGTATTACCACAACGGCTTTTTCTGCAAAAAGAAAGTGTTCTACAAAGCGAATAAGACATCCTTTTTGTGAGAGAGTCAATTTGAATGCAAACATCATTTGAGTTTCCCACATTCGCAGTACTGATGTTTTCCACATTAATGACAGGTCTTCTTTCATGGAGATTGGTGCATGCCGTGGAACTGTTTCATTGTTCTAGCAAGAATGTCGCTCATTCGCTATAAAAGAATGGACAAATATCAGGCAAAACCCTTATTGTGTACACAGATTACGTCGAACTACATTCTGACAAGATTCTCTGAGAGATCGTTACTAAGGCCGGGTGTTGCGTTTAACACAGAGAAGACCCAGAACACCTCAGAGAGACCACGTCTTTACCGCATCACATTGTTTTAGTTTACGCTGTTGGTGTAGCGCACACAGAGGTCACCGAGTTAGGAGTTAAGGCTAATAGAAGACAGTAGACAGCCACAGCCCCAAGTCAAAGAGAATTCTAAGGGCTGAGTGCCGGCCAAAGTCTTTTAAATAACAGCGGTTAGAATAAGAGAGAGTAGAGGAGAACTGAGAGGAATTTGAAGGCAGGGAAAAGTGCGTGAGAGGAGAGAGAATCGTAGCAGTAGATAAATGACAAGCGTATGCGCGCGTGTTTATAAAAGGACCTTTAGCATAGATGCATAGAGAAGGTGTAGCGTAAACAGATGGAATGGTTCCGGACACCGCTGATCGGGGAAACTGAACGCTACAACACTCACTCAAGGACTACGCAAGTGGCTTATCCCACCAATTAAAATAAATCACTTGAGGACGCAAGATGTTTCTCTAAAAGTAACTTGTAGTCATCACAGAATTAAGCACTGGGAGCTTGGTAACGGTCTAGAGGTTGCGGTAGGTTCAAACACTTCACCGTGAAGTCGATGTACTTAGCTCCCAGAGATTAATGATGACTTAAATAAAATGTGTGGAGATATATTGGGAGTCATCCCTCAATGTAAGTCACAATGGTAAGGAAACAAATACAAATGTCGGTGAGCCAGATGAGTCGGGGATTTAAATTTGTCCGAATTTCACTGCATCCTCTCGGACGAAACACTTGGAATTCTTTGCACCGTTTCATATCGGAAAATTCTTATTTTGTGGCATCGACAATAACTTTGGCAGACTTCTGAACCTTTTTCAGGAAATACTTTCTCCTCCTGCTGTGCGAAGTCATGGAATTCATAGCTACGCCTCCCTAAGAATTTCTCATAAGTTTTCTCACGCTAAGATTTTTGACTTAAAAAGTAAAACGAAGGTAGGAAATTGATACAACGACGTTTGCGTGGTTGATACATACTTTAACGAGAATAAATTTAGTGGGAATTTTCAGGCCAGCAATGCAGGTCAACGTAAATGAGCCCAGAACACCTAAAACGGTGTCTGCTCTTCACAGGCATTGTGCACGTTGTGATGACAAATGCGAGGTCTGGTGTCCGCATGACCATTGTCATCGGATGCCATTTCCAAAAGACTGAAATACTCCTTAAAGTATAAAGTAGAAAGAACGAGGGTCATGTTCTCACTTGATGACACTTGTCTGAAGTTATCCGTTGCTTGACCTTGAAGGATAACTCTCTATGCACTTATGCAGAGATATCTAAAGCCCAAAGCAAATCGACAGACAGGTACACTAGTAGGTCTGCTCGTATTCTTGTAAATTTACATTCCACTGTAGACAATTTAAAACGACAAATGCAGGAGGTATGACCAGTACTTTGGTTAGTCATGGGATGTTTCGAGGATTCTCAACAAAAGTAATGTTCAGGAGAAACGAAGGTGATTGAAAAAAGGATGAAATGGAATATTTTCAATTCTCATTCCACTGCGGATGTGTCGGAATTCTTGCGCATAAATGAAGAAGATTTGCTAAATTTTACGGCTGTTTGTTTTTTTCTCACTCTATCGAGGTCAGTAGAAGCCCTCTCTTTTGACCGTGTTAAAATATCAACCCGTTTCAAGACCTTTCCAAGGCGCACTTTTTTCCAAATGTACTGATTTTTGCATAGTAAAGAAAAGAAAATGGATGTCTTTGTTTGAGAGCAAAAATGTTTCCCATTTAGGCTGCTAAAGATGCTGCCCACATGTTCAAGTGGTGGAATTTTCGATTGAACAGAATGAAGAGAAGATGATTTCAGACGTTAATTTGTAAAGAAAGGCAGAGAAAAGGAAAACTTTGAACAGAGGAGAGACGACGTAAGAATCGGACAATGCAAAATGTCTTAACTTAAATGAAGTCTCTTATCGCATCGTATTTATCCAGACTGCGCTTTCAACAGATGAAAGAACAGAGTTAATTTGGACCAAAATAGAAGGTGCACTGAATTCCTGTCCTCTGCACACCTGTGCACTTCAAATCTATGTCAACTGTCAGGTGAGTCAAACAAGTACGCAGATATTTTTGAACATCCACATAAATAGAAAAAAGGCGGAGATAGATGCCGAACCAACTGCTCGCGCTGGTTTCCCTCGCGTGGAACGACTGATAATATCAGGATATTTGGGAGGCGGGTCATCGGCTGCGGTGCGATAATAGAAAGACAAACTCGGGCGACTTCGAAATTAAAGAATGTGCCAGATGAAAAATTAAATTACCATTTTTTGGTGAAACTTAATTGGCGCGTTATTTTTTAATACATCATGCGATTCGGACAGGCGGATTTAAGGAGGAGATGGTTTTGGGGAAATGGTAGGGATGTTCAGTCCATGGGATTCGGGAGATTCACTTTTCAGTTCACAGTTTATATTGGAAGAATATGTGCCGTTGCCATATAAGGATTCTTTTGAGAAGTTTGAATTGAATCTGACGTCATCGTTGAAGAAGGCATTCTGATATGTGCACTTGGCCTCTTGTAAATTAAAAGCGACGGTCATAAACACAGGGATGACAGGAGAGTGAACATTTTCGAAGTTTAGAAATAATTCATGCAAAATTGGCAATTACCAGTAATCTGGGAGGCAGTCCGGCGAATTCATGGCTGATTCTAGGGGGAAGGAATGCGAATGAGCAAATTAATCACTGGTAACTTACTGCCTCTTCAGACTATTCACTTCTTAACATTTTGCCGCGAATTAAGTACTCTATTAATATGAATGTGTGTTCAAAATACTCTTTTCCATGCATTTTACTACTTAAAAATTTCAGTACATCCAGGTCAGTTCTCAGAAAGACAATGACCCTAGAAGTTCTTCTCTGAGCAACTTTGTGGTCATTTTGAAAATAAATTTTACTTTTCCCTCCTATTGGCCATGACATTAAAAATAACTTTTGAAGTTTTAATCCTGAGATAATTTCCGCATAGATAGAACAGCAAACGAGTACGGAGAGGTATGAGATGAAGTGACATTCAAAAGGGTTTAGGTGGTAACTTCTGGTCGCCAATTTATTTGTTTTCCAGAGCACGGAATTTTCCATATTCTCATCAGAGGAAGAGTTCAAATTGTGCTCTGGCAATCTTCAGTATTCGTGCTGTAACTCACCGTTTCACTGGTGAGATTATGTCCGAGTCTTGGAAGCTTGTTGAGGCGTTGATTTGATTCTGTGGTTGGTCTTTTTTCAGTCAAGGAAGGGTGAGAGTAGCAAAGATACAAGGCTTCCAGAACGTTCCATTTTCTAGAATTTGGCAATTTCAGTTAATATATCATGAGAAAATGCCAGACACTTTTTTGATAGGTGCCCGTGATACAAATGGGCGGCATTTAATATGCATAAATCCTTCAACACTTTCTCATCTAGAACGAAAAAAAGAGAAATTTTTATTAGCAAAATAATACGGAAGAGTCATAACCACGAGATTTTTCCTCATCTAAGGAAAAAATGACCTTCTCAGAAAATTTTAAAACATGCAGCAATGAGGAGTAGAAGAGAAGGTAAGAAAATGGTCAGAATATTGAAAGGACCTTGCTTTATTTGAATCCTCACTTCCAAAATGTTCCCCTTTCGACTCCTGGTAATAGGACTCGATTAAGTAGGTGATTGAATTAAATTGACAAATCAGATCATCTCGTCACTTATATCCCCTCTTTTAGATAAGATCAGGACACTTACCGGTCAAAATCAATGTGGATTTTGACAATTTTTCGAGTGGATCACTTGTTTTTAGTTTTTCGTGTAATCGTCTGTCAAAACCCGAAGGAAGAAGGCAGATACTTTATAACTAACCAAAGGTTTCCTCTTCTTTTCTTTATTAAATTACAAACATTTTACGTAAGGTAAATGACGGGATTAAATGGTTTACTGATTACCTAGAAGTATAGAAGTGAAGTGACCTCATTACTAGACACTAGTCTGGAAGAGCAGTACCAGAAAAATCTTGTTGTATTCAGAGCATCGAAATTATTCGCTAACAGCCATGTATTGAATGGTCGCAATTGTGGTCAAGCGGTTCTTAATGCACTCGGCATATAATTTGGGTGTTCACATTATCAGTTATTGCGTGGCTAATGGAAAAAGTATGCTACGATGACGTCACGATGGAAAATAATGTTCGGGTAATACTGCTCCCTCGTAACGACGCCGTTAATGCTCTGAAATGTTCCGGAATATTCTAAATGTTGTCATCCCACACAACGGAAGCACCTATCAACAAACGTGACGATGCACCGCTAAAGACATGTGACGGAACGATCATCCTGCTTGACACACTCGCAGTTGGTATTTGTTTCAAGGTTAACTCAATCGTCATTTTTTTACTCTGACTTTGTGCGCATTTCTTGCAAACTTCATTGTTGAATTTATATGTTTCTAATTTGATATTTGAGTACTTTGCTTCATTAAAGGTGCCAATGGTTTAAAAATTCATTGGAAATTATGAGGCATTTTCAAATCCCCTCATCAAACAAGGAGCTTGTAGCAACTCTTTTCATCTCTGTCCCACCATTCTGTATGGCGGCAGAGAAAAATATAACGTAACAATTTATCATGGAGAGGTGTTCAAACATGGAGGAAGGAGGAGATAGGCGATTGTTAGAAACTTTGGAAATCAGGAAAATCTTACCTCAGAGTTGCGAAATCTCAAGGTCAAACGCTTTTTCAGGTATTAAGTTTAGTCAGACTTGCCTCAACATTAATATAATATTTTTATATTAAATATTTATATATATTATTTTTATTAAATATATAATTTTTTAATAAATTAACTTTTGTTGCATCCCTCAAGTGGTGAAAAGAGACCATCATTTGATTTATAGCATTCGATCGGCCAGTGCCTCTGCACTTCCAGAGGGTCGATGACATCCGGGTTCCAGGCTTATACTTTCTCTTTTGAGAACAGTTTTCCAAGGTAAAACTCTAGAGTTTAAGGTGCCCGATTTCTGTCTGGCTATTCATTGGAATATACCTTCTACCTTCCACTAGCCCTCACTACGAGATTGAATAGCTAGTAGAAAAGATTTGTTAAGAACGGAGAGAATATTTAGAAGGATTTTGAGAGATAAACTCCGTGTATATGGAAGCGGAATGCAGTGGACATGGTGCATGTGTACATAAGTGCTTAGGGTATGGATTGAGACATGACAACAGTGATATTCCCAACGTGTTGTGGAAAAATTAGCCTGAATCGATGTGAGTGTTTAGTTGAGCCTTTGCAACAGGGCTATTCTCACCACAATGGAGGAATTCAGCCCATATCGTCAGATCGAGTTAATTCATTGCTAACTGGAAATAATGGTTATTACCAGAGCTGACAGTTTTATCCGAGAAAGTCTGAATTACTTGGGAATAAGCAAACCACTACACTCCCAATCAGTTGTTGTTCGACAATATGAAGGTTAGAATTTTTCGAAGGATTCATCACCTTTCTCATGGGGAGAAATATCCCAATATCTCTCCCGTCACAGTAAACATTCAGTCATTTATCCCCTGCCCCCCCCAAATCCCCTCCGCGATAGGCCCATATGTATCGTGTGATCTTGGACTATGCCATTGTTACATACTTCGGAGATCTTCCTTCTCTGGTTATTAAGTTCGATTCCATTCTAACGTTTAATCCATTTAGAGATAGCGCGCTTACTCACAAACTAGGGGATACACTACGATGACTGGACAACGAATCCATACATAAAAATTCCTCTGAGCATATTCTGATGTTTAATAGAGTTGGAAACATTTCTTAATGCATTACGCAGCTCGAATTAAAGAATATGCATCGGCATTTCTTGTTCTATTTGACTATTTTGCACAGATTGAACGGATACACTCAAGTTCTATCATCATGTCACCCCATTTTAGGGATATCAGCACCTCCTACTGATTAGAGCTGATATTATAACTAATTAAAGCTATTTCAAAAGAGAAGAAACCTTTTTTAATGCAATATATCTTTGAAGCACAATTAAATATTCACTTGATTGTTTCGCTTAAAACAATACGCCAGATCCTCATTTCAGCTGATTAGGAAGACAGTTTGGTACAATTAGACAGTTTTCCCTATAATTAACACTGACATCCATATCTGAGTTTATCATTACTGTATGCGACCAATAATATTGCCCGCTCTAACGTGTCCCCTGCATTAAATAGGATCAATCCTCGGATGCAAGGCGTACATAACCGTGAAGGGACTTCGATGTCGCGGAATAGACAGATATATTAGCAGTTGCACCGACATACTTTAAGCCTTCACGGTGGTCTTTTAAAGTGCTTGGTTTAGCTATTAACCAAATCCTCTCTTACAACTCTGCATTACAAAGTGAATTAGACTGTAACTTCTACGAACTGGTAGATAGTACGGATAAATGTAGCCAAATGGGACAAAAAATTAATGCAGAGGACAAGAAGCATGACTAAGGATCATAAAGTCACCAATTATATCTTCCTAGCCAAAAGATGACTTCCTCAAGAATTCAGAAGTTAAAAAGTGTGGCGCATTTGATGCTTCAATTATTATCCCCTACATCACTTGTTGGGTTGATGCTCCACCGTTATAAACTGTAACATTCTGAAATTAAGAACTTAGGATTTGATGAATCTCAGCAGCAAACTTTCTTATTGAAACTAAGACTACAAAAACAATGCTTAAATCTACAAAATAGTTGTTGTTTTTCAACTCCCACAGGTTTTCTCCAGATACCCCATCTTCCTTATCAATATGGGAGCTTCAAGCTGCTCCTAACAGCTTGAAATTTATTCTGGATGAATACTGATATCAGTCCGGCGATGTTTTGATCTCCAAACGACAACAATTGGAAGACTACTTCCATTGACGCATATTTTCCTTGTTTAGATATTAAAACGTCTTGGGGTAATCGCTTTCTGTCACATCTCTATCTCGATCTACTTAGAAAGTATTTGAGAGCAGAATTGGACAGCGATAACGTGACACTGAATGTCGTTAAACTCCACAGAGATATTTGGTGGAAATCAATGAAAAACATCGTTCCTCATGGGAGCATTTTATAGAGGTCAGTCTTAAGAGGGGAAGATGCTCTATCTTTGGGTTCCACAGTTATAACTGCATAATGATTAAATGAAATGACCTCTTCTCCCAAATGGGCCCCAAACACAACTGCAATTGTGTAGAATCTTTCTTATTCCGCGTAGGAAATCCTGTACTGAAATCCATGTATCTCATGTCCAAATTATGACTCACATATGACCTTTTGGACTTTTCAGTTAATAACCAAATATTTACAGGCGTCCATAGGATAAAAGAGCAGTTAGGCCTCACTTACGGAGCCAAGGAATCATATATGGGCAAAATTTAATTTATGACAGGTAATACCTCTATACCTTTCTTCGACCATCAGTTAAATGTGTGATTAAAAAGTGTCCCTTACTGAACTTCTACTGATTCCTTAAATGGTCCATCTTCTCAAACCACAGGATGCCCTTACCACGAATAAGCTACAAACAGAAAGAAAATCTATTCTCCTCCGGACACCAAACTTTCGCTTCCATAATTGCCGTGTTGATCGCCATGCCTGCCAATGTTTAATTAGTATCTCTGATGAGAAATTTATCAAGAGAACTTAACAGTAATGTTTACAGAAGGTAAAGAAGCCTCCATTTTTTACTTGGGTTTACGAAACACTTCAACAGAGATTCGCATTCAGTCGACAGTTTGAAGAAGAAACATGCTCTTATGCGTTTGGTATTTTCATTATTGAAAACACCGTAGAGTCCCTATTCATGTTCTCTTGCGTTAGTGACGCACTGGTCACCGTGCTCGCCTTCCATGTCAGAGGTCAGGCTCACACCCAGTGAAGAGAACGACCAATCGCACTGGTTAGGTCTGGCTAATACGGAAGGTGGCAAAATTTGATCCTCTCACCAGGACTGCTCAACAATCCCATGATATGCATTGAAAAATGCTTTCCTAAATAGGTTTGGAAATTGTTATTGGAATTCTTACTACTGAACAGGGGGATTTCAGCATCGCGAACAACTTAGTTACTGAATTTCCACCTTACTCAACCAGAAATTTCCGATTTTTAATAATATTTCTGAGTCTTGAATAAACCAATGATTGACTTCCGTTCTCTTTCTGGTGAAGATATTTGTTGCCCTCAAAAATAAGCTGAAGATAAAGAAAACTTGTGAAAAATTTTTCGGGATATCTTTAAATGTTTTAAAAAATCATGTATAATTGAAATTGAATTGCATTTTTCATAATTCCGGTTTAAGAAATATTAGAAATATCAGTAAATAAGTGAATGTTTCATAATCAGCACTTTTTCACCAATTGCACTTGTTTTTTCGCTGGTCAATGTCCTATTGGCCGATGCCAATGGCCAATCACATGCTTCTTTCAGGTGAATAAGCTTCAATAATAATGTAGACATGGGGTTAGAATCCACACATTTTACCTATTAACAAATCCTCTCAACAGTCTCCACTCAACTACTCTTTCACCCTATTTGGAATTTTCGCGGTTGCTTCTTGCTTCCTTCGCTTCAACTGTATTTATGGTAAGGTCATCCAATTTATTCCCTTATTTGGTTAATGTCACTACAAATATGGATTAGGAATAAATAGCAATAAATTTGACCAATAAAATTTTATTATAATCTGAATTTATATTTAATTCAGTTTTACATATAATACCTAGCCGTCTATAATGACAGTGCATGCCAGAGTTGGCGATTAATCAAGGCAGATAGAGATTAAGCAACCGCTTAATTACTAACCCTCCGGTTACATTAATTGCACTTTCCTGTTAGAATAATTCACACTTTTTATTGCAGAGTAGATTCTTATTGATGTAATATGCTGAAAAATCTTCCTTTTCTATGTGGAACAAGGGCAAATCGTGAAACGGGTTCAAGTCTGACCGTTAACCGATCGAAATTGATCTGTTTATTCTTTTCGATACTACTTAAATCTCCTCATTTAATACCTAATTTGAGTTTCGTAATTTGCATCAGTCGGTTGTTTTAATGATCGTCTAATTTGTTTATATCAACTGTTGCCTCTTGTCTAGCCAATCTGATTTAAGGGAAATTATCTTTTGATGTCAAATTCAAAGATATGGGGTGAATATGGAGAATTCCGGTATTTGATAATCACATTGACTGAAATTAAAGAGATAGCAAAATTAATTACTATGGTTCTGAAAATTGAAACTAGAGCTTGAATGGCTGTTGATGAGGTAGTGCTTCAGAAATCACTTATTTCGGGATATTTGAGGTCGCTAAAATACGTCCTGTTGAGCACCACTTTTTACTGGATGCTGACTTTATGAATAAGTATATTTTCTAAGCGTTTTTGACTAAGAGGAAGGAGAGCTTCCATTGCGTTGTGGAAATTTGGTAGATTTCATGCTCACAGCTGTAGAACCGTTGACTCATATAAGGTCAAATTTTCAGCCTTCTCATAATGAGCGTTAAAAGCGAACAGGCAGGATTCGGAGCAAGGCCATTTGATTATATCTTTGAAAATTTCATTGAAGGTACATAGAAGGAAACTTAATGAGGCAGCTGCCAAGATATCCTACAACCACATATTAAGTATGACTAGGTCGGGTTCTAACAGCTGTCAAGTTCAATCATGCCCTCACTCACCTAGTGACACTTGACAAGTGCTGTTTGGAACAGTTACCAATCCCTTCTCCCGCCTCCTACTATGATGGATGTGAAGTTCGCTTGGGACTTGGCACTTATCTGTGTGGTCTGACACACACCAAGCCCCGTCTTTAACCCTTAACCTTTTATGGTCTGCACTTTTAAAAAATAAACAATTCTAGTTAGAAAGTTGAAACTATTTACTACGCAAAAATGTCAATCTTATAAGTAAGTGTATAAGGCGTCTGTTGAATAAATTCCAGGCTTTATACAAAAGTTCATGAGTTGGATGAGATTATGCACCTCGATGCCTACAGCCAATTAGAGGGATTTCTTACAAAAAAATAACACAAATTGAACTTGAGATTCACATAATCTCGATGTCTGCCATTTCGAAAGTTTATTTTTAATACAACTGGGATACACTTTAGTGGAAGAGCTGCACTATTGAATATTTTGTCCCTGTACTTCAGTCTCTTTGCTCCTGCGTAGTTTGATTTAACTACAATTTGTGCAAGTTGGTACCACTTCGGTTGTGGTTTCAGAAGAGAATCTGGTGTCAGCATTTAATGATACCGGATTTTGACAAGAGGCAGGAAAGAATGGATTTCCACGAGAAATTAGAATTCGTTATCGCAAAATAACATTAGAGACACCTTAATGAAATAAGTAATTTCTACTCGCATTTGTGAAGCAGAATCAAGTTTCTTCTCAAAATAGATGGATCTGCTATCTGCTATCACCAGGAATGAGGATAGATTTCTCATCTGGTATTCTTTTTGTCTAATTCAACATCTGCACTTGCCGGACTCCGATTTAGTGATGATTCTATGAAGCTTTTCGTGATGTTTTCAACTTTAGTGAACTTCTGTTAGGAACCCGTTTCGAATATTTTTGGTGCAATCCTTCAGAGAATTATCGGTTGTTGGATTCTGTCGCTCCCACCTGAATATGTGAAACCACCTGTGGAGAAGCCGTCTCTGTCAGTTATTTATCACATATGGATCAATTTGAGCTAAGGGACTCCTTCCTTCTTCCTCCTTGCGTCTGAGAAGTGAAGAGCCAACTGAGCAGTTATGAAAGTGTGTGTGTGGGGTGTGTCGAGTAATGTAAGAACAATTTTTTGAGCTCTCTTTATAACTCCCTGATTTAAATACTCATAAGCTCACAAACGCAGCATTTGTACTAAGTGAAAAATTTCCTCTCTGAAGTTAAAGTTTGCAACAAGTTTCTAGATCTGGCTGAAGGAACAATATGTGATTTTCGTTCAATTTTGCATTCTCAAATCGCTTATCAATGATTTGGCGATCAGGAACCTGCTCTAAATTTTGACGATCAGAAAATATGAATACACCGTTAGTCGGCGGAGAAGCATAATTACCAATTAAACCCGTTGAGTGATGCTTCCAACGGAGATTTATTGCTCTGATTGGAGCAAGAATTCACATCAGAATTTCGTGAGTTCGTATCAACTGAACACGACCTTCAAAAAATGCTCTGCTTCGAAGTTGCTTTTCTTTTATTCAATTGTAGTAATGCACTCAGATTGTTTAAAGAGCTTCACAGGTTGAGATGGTGGAATTGACTCGATGGGAGTTTTATGGTGTCCCGATTAGTTCCTCATGTTCGGGACTCTTTAACATAATATACTTTGTGACAATTTAGACGAGATGTTTGGAACTGCACAAAGATTGTTTATAAATCACAATCAAGATAGTTGAGCTTTCTAAATGTTAACACTTTCTATAAAGCCGCCTCCAACTTCTATTAATAGCCGCAATAGCATTGTAACCTACAGTAACCCAGAGTTAGATTTCGTTTTAACTTGCCAAGATTGCCAGTTATAGTCATTAAGAAGCATTTCGGCGTTAATCACGTTAGGGGGAGGACGGGGAGGAGGAGGAGGAGGCGGAGGAGGAGGAGGACGGGGTGGTAAAAGGCAATTGGGACGAAATGATGAATGGCTCGGGGATGCGAAATGTTCCCTTAACTTTTCACTAGATCCTCTCTTTAATTAGTCATAATGCCTTATTTTCCTCGGTTACTTTTCGTCTCAAAAAATGCTAATCCCTTTTCAAGTCAGTATTTTTTAGGTGGTTCAAATTTAATGCAGCAAAATGAGAAAAGTGTTGTTATTTTATTCTGAATCAGGAATCCCGTTCATTCCAGAGGATGATACTTTTAGAGGCACTACGTCATTGTCAAATCTTCCAAGGAATTCTTTCTTCTCCAGTGCAAAAAATAGCAAATACATATCGGTTTGCTATTTAATATACCTCTAACGTAATAAAATATGTGAGAGAATATATACAAATATATATAAAATCGATAAAAGTTATTGCAGGAGATTCAAAAATGGCCAGAGACGAAGTATACTTCCTTCCGTTTCGTTTGACCTGCACCAAAAGTCTTGTTTTCGTGAGGGCAATGCTCGATGTAATCACCAGATGCGGTCTTGCGATGTTGTGTAAATTTCCCCACTTAATTGTATGGACCATCTCTAGGGCATTCAACCAAGAAGTGAACCGGGTAATTTCTCACGCAAAGGAGAGATCTTTAGCAAGAGGAAAAGGGGAAAAGGATTATAAAAAGGTGGATCAGAAAAGGAAATTGAGGTAATTAGGTGTCAGTAAGGCTCATAAAATTAGATCATAATTACAGCAGTACATGATCTTTACGATAATGAGATTCTAGAGGGGAATATTGTTATAATTTTTAGTGTCCCACAGTAGCCTATAGCACAGCATAAAATTCAAATGTATCTCTCCGTTAATAAATGAATAATTTGAAAAAGTGCTCCCTTAATACAAGAGATGGAAATGCATTTCTCTGTCGGACTCTTTAATATGAAATTTGACAGATATATCTCCTGCTCCTGTGACACCAGAAGCTGCCTTTCGCATTTCCAACAAGTACCTCATCCAGACAAATGAGATTAAACGGAGAGTGTAAAAGGGTAACATTTAGCCCACAATAGAAGGCCTCAAATTGGATGGAAGAGAACTGGGCGAAATTTCTGGGCTCTATCACTTTTGGTATTTCATGAGAGGTGAATGCCTGACGGAGGCTATCAAAAATGGTAACGGTTGCGACAAGTTTTAGAAGTGACTTTTGACCACCGTGAATATTATCCGCCAGGATAAGATAAGAGACTCCTCCTCTTAGCGTATATCGGTGCCGATCGCTTAGGACGACAAACAAACATGAGTTTAGTTCGAACAAAAATAATAAGCAGATTTGATCATGAAGGACGGTTCATGAGTTCTGGAGGAGTAAGAATAAAATAACCTTCTTTTCGTCCCTTTAGGCAGTATATTTGATTTATCTGGTGATCAAATAGACGGAATTTTGAGACTGATTTCTGCTTTGGTGCATCAAGCTCGGAAAAAAGTCGTGCCGGAATGATTCTGGGCTTGGAAGATTCCGTAGAGTCAGTGGGATTCTTTACTTTTACATTGATGGGCACAACTTCATATCATCACTGGCGGTCTGAACTAGGGTCAAAGTAGGAAGCACCATAGGAGAGACAAATACAACCGGGACTGAGCAGAACAGTGGATTTAGGTGTAGGAGTCAGCAGGAGACATTTCAGCCTCATTTTTCCCAGAAACCTTATTTCTGTCGATAAGGTCATAAACATTTTGTAGAGGATTGGGCAATCCACTGTCTGTTGAGAACCCGAAGACTCTTTTGCTTTCGGACTTTTAAAATCGTTAGCAGTTTTAAATGTGTGCTCGCAACTTGTTATAACCTGATTAGCCTCCTAAAATAGCCCCGAATCTCAGAACTGATTAATAATACGTAACTGTCTTCATAATAGGTTTTACCTCAATTCTGCAGGGCAACGCCCTGCAATTTAGCGCATTTTAACAAAAATGTAAATTTTAAGGTAAATTTATAAATGGATTGTAAATTTTATTTTTTTGGGAAAAACTTTATCATTTTTTCCAACAATGTGTACTTTATTCATTGTGTAACCAGTGTTTATTATTTACTGCCAATACATCCCTTCCCGCCACAGCGTTCATATATTAGGATCAACTAGACTGATTTCTTAAGCTTGGTTGCTCTTTTCGAAAGTACTTTAGATATTTACTGGACGAAATCCTACGCAATTCCAGAGGGGATCATTTATTTCTGGGTCTTATATGTCAATGTCGTTTTACGTTCGACGGTCTTATGGAACTCTATAAAAAAATATACGCAGATCTAAGAAAAATTCAGTTTATCTTGGTAAGAACCAACTTGGCAAACCAGTTATTTTGAATGGAAGTCATGGCAGATGGTCATATCCAGTGAAACACATCACCAACTAAGGAGGAGAGAAGAAAATCCCTCTTCGTATTTGGAAGAAGTACTTGAGATAAAATGAAGGCCATAACTCTTTGAAAGTTGGAGGTTTCTTTTATAGATGGAAAGAGAACATTGAATAGAACCGATAACGGAGAGCAGTTGAGTCCGAAATTGGGTCGATCAGATTGACCCTATATCTGTATGTCATCATACATTTCAGTAAGTTAAAACAAAACCGACCAGTTGATAGAAAATTGGATTCAGTCTATTTCCCCTGACTTAAAAATAATATTTGTTTCTGAAAATGGAACGAAAATGAACATCAATGACAGGTTTGATTGACTTAAGTAGTAAGTGTCACATCGCTTAATTAGGTAAAATGTCTTCTCTTTTATTTAAAAATCAGTAAGCAGTTACCAATTATAATTTTAGTCCTCATTCCCCAGGAATGATAGTTTGAAATTTAAAGTTGCTCAAATATCTAATCGATTGAGTAAAACAAGATGATTCGTCACTTGGAGGTAAGTTAGTTAATTCTTTTAAATGACACGGATATTGCATGAACTGATAGTTGGTGGTACCAAATAGACCAAATTAAGATTTCAGAATCTGAACACCACGACCCTGTAATAAGAATAAACATTCAATTTCTTAATTGAATATTTTAATCGATTACGCCACTTAAATGCTTTTATGAATCCCTTGAAGGTGATGTGTTGACAGTTACCGAAGAATAGACCCGTCAGAATGTCCTTTTTCTTTGTACATATCTTCTCCTATCTCCTCCTCCACCACCTACTGATAACAATCAAAGCCGAAGAAGTAGCTGTGAGTTCCAGTGCCTCACATACCGATCTTCAGATTTCACAATCACTGGAAGCAACTGTCAGACAGAAACATGAAGTGCAGTTTCATTACAGAATCGCGGCCCACCAAAAAGGTCATCTAACGTGTGAGGTACTGCTAAGAACTGATGCCAAAAAAGCCATTACGAAATTTGGCAATCAAAGCCTCAGCCACGTTTACCTTCGATGTCCACAGGTATGCCTGATCTTTCCTCTACTTTGATATTTGTGGCAATATGAATTTCTCAACGCATATTTTCATTTCAGGTCCCAACCGGAATCTGTTACGTGGACTGCATACCAGCTTGCTCATATGATGAAGTTAAGGGCTGTGTGGTGCCACCTTCCTTATCATCGGTAATTGAAGATTGTCAATTTGAAATTCTTCCCGAGAGTGATAAAATTATTCTCGACTACACGATTGCCATGGAGGCACTTGACAGAACAGGGGACTGGAATTGTGAATATCAGGGAATATCTGCACCTAGATCTTTGAAACTTCAAGCTTCTCCTACATTGCCCTTTCTCACTAAGAATACAACCGCATCCTCTGCGACTAGTTCAGTGACAACGACGACAACCGCTACTACTACACCTAGTACTACGCCTACTCCTCCTCCTACAACCCCTTTAATTTTCATCTATCACCCTCCTCCCCCGACTTCGATAAGACAAATCAGACCAAAATCAGGTAGTGACATAGTTCTATAATTTTGGTTGTGCTTCTATTGATCATAATGCTAACACAGGAGGGTACTCCTGTTCGATGATCCACTTTGAAATAGAGCGGAGTCAAGTCTCAAATACGGTTTTTTTAAATGATGTAGAGTCAATGAGGGAAGAAAAAGCAAATTTGATTAAACTTGATCTAAATAAGGCTATAAAGTTTCATTAGACTATGGACGAAAGAAAGATCCAGGAAGAAGCATTAAGAGCACTATGAAATGCACTATGGCCATGCTGCTTCAATGACCATCACCCTCTCCCGCAGCTTAGGTCCGTGCGGTTGGGTATTTCTGAAGACCTACCTTTCCAATAACCTTTCTGATTTCCCCACACTGTTCTGAATAGTCTGCGTGCTGCTTAGATTGCTAGTTTAGCCTACCGCCAATTCCTCAGCATCAACGTACATGGTGGCATACAGTAAAATAGGACAGTTAGTGAAAAATTCAACTGACCAAAACGCTTGAGAAATTTCGATTTTGCATCTCTTCAGTTATTTATTTTCTCACTAAGTTGTTACTAACTCAAAAAAATACAAAACTATCGAAAAAACACTTTTTTAATGGCTTGTGTCAATGAAGTGAATCTCTTAATTTTCATTTGTCATACATCTTCAATAAAATTTGTCTACAAATGAGAGACAGAATTCCACGTAGTTATGTTACTCACCAGTAGTCCTCTATCCCTTATTCTTCCCTGAAATCTCGAGATCTCCTGACTTCTAAAAACGAAATTTTTCAAAGAGGTCGATAAGTTTCACCCCGTTTTACCAAATTTTACATCTCCTGAAGTAATTTAAATCATTTGATCTAGCGCAAATATTGTGCATAACTGAGTAGATCCCATCCAAGCACGCCATTCATCAGTACATTACAGTCGACTAGAATGTTCGAATAGCTCCTTCAATCCCTCTCTAGCCGTCCATCACCGGATGAGCGCCGATGAGACCCGGACTTGTTTCCTCTGACGTAAATGTAACAAAGCTTCATAATAACTTTTACCTTTGTTTGGAGCATGAGTACATTTCGGACATTCTCCTATTTATTCCAACCATTTTAATGATATAAGACAAAGCAATTGGAGAAATCACTTTTTAAAAATTTTGTGGCTGGAGATTATTTCGGCCATTTTATTTCCAGGAAATATTTAACCGGAAGTATACAGTTGTCTCATCGAATAAACTTACCACTGCATTAATTTCGCTCCAAAATGCGAAAGTTTTAACAAACTCTTGTTAACTGTCAACTTGTGGACAAACTTGAGGTTTTAAATCGGCAGTGGATGTTAAGCTGTGACTCAGCTCCTTCATCCAGTTCGGTGAAACCAGATGGAGGAAGTTTTACAAACTACTCCCACGTGTTAATTCTCAGTGGAGCATTTTCAATTAGCCATGCAAATAGGACATGTTCTAAATAAATTCCGAATTTCGACCACTTGCTGAGGACGATTTTACGACTACTTTGCAGAGAAGAGAATTCCCCTTTTTGGTGAATACATTAAACACGAAATTTATCTCCACCACCACTTTCTTTGAACGAATTTTGACAGTCGGCAAGATTTGGCGCCAACTTTTCTACTTTTATTTTCCTCAAAGTTATTATTTGCAATTTTATGATATAGAAGGTGTTAATATTTTCATATTGCCAACAGAGCAACTCCGAATCCGCCAATGAAGCTCATTTAAGAGTCTGGCCGAATGGTGGGGCAAAAAGGATGCAATAACCTTTTTTATAACTGGAAGGCCCTGACCTGAGTTAGACGAAGGGTTTATTGGACAAACTTGGAGGAATAGGAGGAGAAAAGTGGAGTGGGGGGGGAGTAGGAAGAGAATTTGAGATTTGAAAGGAGAGGGAGTAAACATCAATGCTAAGCTCATTAAACCGCGATTGTGAAAAGATAGTAGATCACAACAGACAGCGAGATTCGACCAATTTGTTGCCCTTTGTGCGTTGACAACAAGAAGACCTCAGAGTTATGAGTCAATTTGATCGAATGTTTCAAACTACTCCTTCGCTAAACCTGCTAATAACTAGATTTTCTATTAGAGAAAGGAATTTTCACTCAAAACTAATTCCTGGATACCAAGCCCCCACTTAGTTAGCCACATCTACTCTTGAAAATCTTCGTCCCAGATTCATGAAATGTGTGTAGACATATAAATGTGGTCGTTTCCTGAATTGAAAATGAAAACTTCAGTAACTACAGATTGTTTTCAAGTGTCCTTGAACTTCACCTTTTCCTCTATTTTTAACATTTGTCCAAAAGTTTTGCGGAAACAGTTGAAAAATATGGGAGTTATTTCAGTTTGTTTTCGAAGGACAATTACTTTCACATTCGGTCAGAAGATTTTTTTGTAATTCGTCCAAATTATGCAAGAGTAAAGTTTTAAAGTTTTATTAAAGTTTTCAAACTTACCACGTGGGAAACCGAAGTAGTCCACAGAAATTTCACCTTCAAGCAGGTTAAATGAAACAAGATGATGGATCTGATTAGGTTTTGATTCCCTAACTCCATTAGATAAGAATTTAGGATAATAATTGTAATAAATTTCCATAATTTTCCATTTCGTTGGACATAACGGACTTATTACGATTCAACTGAATTGACAAGATCATGCATCCGTCTAAAATGGATCAGAACAAAACTTCATTTAGGGATTCCTGTTGTACTCTTATTGATCTACGTTTCTACCCCGGGCAACATATCAGTCAACGACGCGATCACCTATTAATATTAATCCCCGACTTCAGAAAATTGTACAAATCCATTAAAAAATGAGTTTGTCGGAAAGAATTTTTACTATTTTAAAGAAGGCCCGTCCTTAAAGGAGCTTATCTGCAATGAATGCACCAAATATGGATTGATTAAGAGAGATTCAACCATCGGTTTCATTAAATTATTGGAGGGTGATCGAATGTCTGTGGCGTGTGGATAATTTTAGAGCTACATCATGCTTTTTTCTCTAACTTCAGTACCTGGGCTCTTAGTAAACAAATTATTTTAGAATTGGAATTATCCTGCAGATGCGATCAAGGTCATGCCCTAATTTAATAATGTTAACGCAAAATTTTACGTTCAAAGGTGTAATTCACACGGAGTCATCAAGAGTTTCAGGAAAAGTGATCGCCAAAGGAAGCAAAATAAATTATTAGAAGACGAAGATGGTTTCAATAAAATGAGTTCCATTTTTTAATCAGGAGAGTCCGGAAGTTATTAAAATATTTACGCCTTAGCGCTCTCGCACCATGATCACGAATTTATCATTGAACGAACACGCGCACTTGGATTGCACCGAATGACTTGTCGAAAATTCGTCTCGCAACGATCTGACCAAAGGAAAATGTCAAGTAATTTGACTATCAAAGCACCTATTGGGCAGCACATTTGAATATAAATGCTTCTTTCATATTTATTGATATTTGTAAGCACCTGTAATTAATTACCGTGTCATTATTATCCACATTAATACAAAATAATTTGCGGTTTTTAATGATGGGAAGGAACTGAAGGATAAAGAGAAGGGGATCAAAAGGTTCAGAGGACAACGTCAGGGTATTAGAGTCTTGTCTCATGTGATTTTTGGACTCGGGTGCACAAAGCTTTTGAAATGGACAATTCTCATTCCCGAATTCAAATTTCACAATCGGTTGACTGGATTTTAATCATTTGTACAGAAAAAGAAAAACATAAATTGAGATTTTTTTCAACATTTTTTGTTTTTAAATTACAGATCAAATGAAATGTGCACAAAGTTCTCCTCAAACAGATAATGAGACTTCAGGCAAAAGCATTTTATGGGGTAAGTACAAACGAAAGAGTAAAGCAATCCACCTCAGACTTTTCGAACTCTAATGCCGAATTGTACTTTGTAATTCAGTACTAACAAAGCTTCGTCCGGAGATAATGTTGGCTCTCATTGCCCTGACGGTCGTCGCAATTTTGTTGAATATTGTCCTCTCCGTGCGCTGTGCTATGACAAAGTGCTACCTTGGTGAGCGTTTAACAGTTAAACTTCGTTCCATTTGATTTGAATTTCAGCATATTCAAACCTACAGTTGAATAGCGGAGAAATAGATTAAGAAAATAAGAAATCAAACGGTTGCACTTTCTTGAAAACTGAAATATCTTCTTCATTCCTCCTATTGCTTCCGATCAATTACAGCAGCAGCATTCCTTCATGACAACTAACATAACACTTTTAATTTAAACTGATTATTTATGCAAAACATTTACCTGGAACTTAATTTGAAACTGCTGGTCCGCTTAACCACCTTCCCGTTTTGAATCCTTCATCATGTGACGCAACACCATGACCTTTACAGGCAACACAATATTAATTAGTTTTCTTCTTCGACTACTTGGGTGATTTTGTTAACCACCTCATTCGCCTTTTAAAATTGTGTAAATATTCTGTGCAAAGGTTAATTTAATAATTTTCTAGAGCGAAATCGTGACGAAATCGTGAAAGCTGCTCAATGTTTTATCCGACCATTCTGAGTTGACAAAAGCAACAAAAGTGATGAGTCGGTCAATAAGTTCTGGCAGTGTAGAGGCAACTTCTGCTCAGTATTCCAGACGGCGAAGCGTGCAGTTTGGATTTTGGAACGTGAATTGCCGAGTTAGTAAATCTTATACGGTCTAAGACTTTGTGATACTCGGACTTTACCTTCAACGTCCTATCGTTTCCCTTTCTCGACGTCATTTATTTGGTTTCACCGCGATGAAGAATTGTAATTTTTTGCATTTCTTTCGATCGTAATGTTGTGGCTCACCAAAACATGATAAGTGCAAATGCTCTGCGTAATCTTTACCTCACATTACTAATTTCTGCAAAGTATTATTTCTTATTAATAATTGATCTCGTCGTTATGCGTTGCTGTGGATTTCTGTCTCATTTAGAAACGTGAATTCACAGGTGTCTGAAATAGTCAGTCCATTGGAGCTTCTAGGAATGAAGCCTGCAGAATTGTAAATATCAGGTGGGAATCTCTGAATTGTATATGGAAAGTGTCAATTAGAGCTGAGATATTTAATGATTTATTAATTTTACATGGAATTTTCACTGAAACATTTAGCCAATGAAAGAGAAGCCTCATTTCTGAATGTCTTTTAATTTCCATAAGGACGACGGATTGTTCCACTATAGGAAGTCACCTAATCGTTGATACAGTGGGAGATGTGGAGCCATTCAGTGGAAGTAAAGAGTAAGGTCAGAATTTTGGAACAAAATGTTTATTTGTCTGGTTTTTGGCAGTCGAAGTTGACTGTCCTGCAATTTCACTTAAGTAGCCGATAGCCTCAACTGGATACGCATATCCACTACTCAAGAGAATTTTGCCACTTTTCGGAAAAATATTTTTGATAAGAAGTAAATGAACCGATGGCCTTGTAGTTGAATTATACCTCCCTTTAAAAGGTCACCTCGATTTCATAGGCATGAAACGTAAACTACCGGATTTCTTAATTTGGAGGTCGACTGATCACTTATGATCATTCACTGGTTCAATGACTTGCATTGAAGGCTGTAAATGTCGAGGAAAGCCGGTTATTAAATGTCAGTAAATATCAGATGCTCAATCACATGTCGCCGCTATAATGGATTCGTTGCCTTAATTTTTGTATTTCACCAGCTTGCCATACCAGCACGACGATGGGCAGTTATTTGGACCTCATTGCCACCGCATCTTTCCATTAAATCCGTCGACGTTCCACGACTTATTTTCCAAAAATCGGCTTCGCAGTTGGTTTCAATTGGCAAGACGTCTATAAAATAACTCCCGAAATTCCAGTTGGTTCAACAACTACACTCTGATCTTGATATTAAATCTTGAGCGATTTCTCACCCTCTGATATATCTTATCCACCATTAAATATATTGCTGTCTTCAGCAGATATTTTCCCTTATATGTCATCCTTTCGCTCACACGACGAGGACTGTTTGTGGGAGGTTTGCAAAGGCATTTCGGTGACAAGGAATATCACTGAGTGTCAGGAAAACAACATCGGGAGTTAGTCATGCCACTTTTTTGTACAACGCAACAGATTTTCTCATATATATAGTAGGAAAGGGAAGGTAATATTCCTCAAGGTCAAACGGTGTTCAAACGGTGACATCTGTTTGAATCTTTCCAGAAATTGACCAAGTTGTTATACTGACTTTTATAAAATGATCAAAATAACTTAATAACAACATGCAAATTTGAAATATTTTCTCTCATCTCAAATCATACATTGGGCTTGCGCTTTTGATATAACCGGAGTTTAACATTTGCCCTTACATGCATAATTTATCCATTGTTTTGATCTTCCGTTGCCACAGATTCCCTTCGTCAAGGAGACAGTAATCACTGTCTGGGCAAATGTCTCTGTTTTGAGCGCTTAGAGTCGTCTTCGCGAAGAGAGAAATATCATCCCCATCAACAGGAAAATCAGCACTACAGTTTGATGATGCCTCCACCTCCGCCCGCGCCGCCTCCCGCATTCTACGGACCTTACCACCAGGTACATTTCATTTCTATTAATTTCTCATAGAAGTTATAAGTAGAAAATCTAATCTGGAAGAAAGTCGCATCCATTCTAATTTCTTCTGGACAACCTATTGATTTAAAGTAGTGGAAAGTAATGCGCTAACTTATTGTTCTTCTCTGCTTCCTTTAATTTCATTGCAAAAGAGTCATAAGCAATGCAGAGCTCTGTGTATTTGATGAAAGCATCGAGAGTAATTCGCAGCTGTGAGGCTATTAAATGGTGAAGCGAAGTTCAAGCTCAATGCCCCTTATTCCGACAGGATCATTTTACTTGATGTGCGATGATGAACTTGACGTGGCAGAGCTGAGGTACCTAAAATTTGATAAGTAAATTATTTTGCAAAAAATAAGCAAATTTCAGCGGTTACTCTTCGCATATCGAGATGGAAGTTTGTAGTGAATTCATTTTTAATCGCGCTCCTCTATAGGCTGCCACATCAAAAGCTCTGTAATCAACTGGTATTTGACCTTGAATTAAATTTACTGATAAATCTCCTTAATTTCAAATGAAATATTTAATTCTCCCCAAGACAGAACCGCCAAAGATTCGCGTATCCCCCTTTTACATGTAAGTAAATAATATTTTACCTAAGATAATTCTTATTTGCAAGATTCTTTGTTTACCATCTTTAAATTCCTGTTTCTTTTAATTCCCTCTTATTCGAACGAGTTTAATTACATTTCGGTCGTAACTGGCGCGTAATATAAATCGGCCTATCGATACGAAGAAGTGCGTCTAGTGTTGATTTAGTGGTTTGGATCGTGGTGTTGTCGGGTCGTGTTTGTAACTAGTGTAATGTCTCAGGGAATCTAAGAGTGGGTTACGGTATCCTACAAAGGAGAGCATGTTACAACCCCCCCCTATTAATCGCTTTTTTACATCAAACTTTTCAAAAACAATGACTTATCGCCTACGCTCATTGAAATGATATCAGATGCTCCACTTTAATATGGTTTCAGACCATCTGTACAAATGATATAGACAGAGAGAGGGGATTATTCCCATAACCGTTTGTAGACCAGACGTTTTTGATTTGCAATCCTACCTCAGTACTACTATCATTAATACGCAATATTTCACGCTGTCATTACATTTTGGTACTTTTAAGGAAACTGGGAGCGGTGATTGGACCTCACCTTCCGTTTCTTTTCTCCTGAACCTTGATTCCCCTCGTCAGTAATAAACAAAGTAAGAGACAGCAATCTTGTATTATACCTTAGCAGCTGAGAAATTCACCAAAGTGACGACTTCATGAAATATTTTTGCTCAGTTAATGCTATTAGACCTCATTTTGGTGCCAAGTGACTGAAAATATGAAGCAAGTTTGATCCTTTCTAGGTTTGTGCTGGATTCACGCCGTACCATTCTATTAAGCAAAAATATCAAAAAGTCAGACATTTTAACCTCTCTGTCTTCAAGTTCACCAAACTTTCTGCATTTCTGATTCAATGCTCTCCCCAAAACTTATCTTAATTTAATTACTAAATGAATATGAATACCTTTCTAGGTCAAGTTTGATAGTTTCAGATGGCGATCATTGGGGCTTCATCAAATTAGGTTAAAGAATATGCCATTAATAAGGTTATATAGTCGTAAGAATTCGCATCATTATGGTTCCCATCGTGAGGTTCACAAATTCTCACCGTGAATTTGGGCAGCAAATTAAGAATTTCACAAGTTCGCTTTTATGAGGTGTCTAATGACTAACCATGAAGCCGATATGCGATTTCGGGTCGAAGAAGGTTTCAACTCCCGCGAGATGCGTTTGAAATAGCAAAGTGCTTGTCATTATGAATTGTAAACATATTAAAAGCAAATCTCTGAGATTATCAGTAGTATTGCGTCAATTTGCGAATAATTTTCATTAGATTTAGACGAAATAAAATCCACAGTTTGGTCTTCTTGTCTTTTCTAGTTGCCCACCTTGAGAGAATACGCCAACAATTGGGACTTTTTCTGAAAAGGAAACTCGTCTTAAAATGCAACGATTTGGGGATTTCTTTGTTCTCCAATAGAAGAGGGTTTGAGTACCTTTTTCTATTTACTGAACCAGATTTTGGGATATGGCTGTTTCTAAAGCTAAAATTTCCCAATTTATTAACACTTTTGAAGGTCAACAGACTCTTTTCTGGAAAATTCGTGCTTTTGACTTTGTCTTGATGTACTCGAACCAAGATCCGAAATTACCTCAAAAATTACTGCTTAAAAGAGAAATAACATTTGAAAATATCATGAATACTTTAGAAGCTCTGAGTGTCTTCAAGGGAACAGTTGGCTAAACGTCTCATTACCAATAAATGAAGTATTATTTAGATCAGTGATTCAACTCGCAGTGGATCAGAGAAAATCATGTTTCCATTCTCTGGTCTACCTGAACTGTTTGTCAAATGTTTCGGTTGAAGAATATTGATTAACAATTTGCATTCACCGCTTTCGCAATAACCGACGATTTCGCCAGTAAAAATTCCGCACATCGCGGTTGCTAGATTACCAGTGCACACGCACGACTCCCAAACTTTCCCTCGTACCTCATAATATTCTCTCTCCCTCCCTCTCCCTCCCTCTTCCTCCCTCCCTCCCTCCCTCTATCTTTCAATATGATTTGGTTTATCCTCAACTTCTGGCTTTCTAATTTAAAACTGCGGCTGTCTGTTGTTTGCAACAACCTTTTTTCATCAGCCGTAGCTGAAAACCCCCAACAAGATCAAGCGAGACATGGCGTTAAGATTTTACCTCTTTTCTTTCCATTGGCAATTGTTTTTCATCAAAAATTCTTTCGACCTTCTGTTTAGACTGGAACATTTTGAACAACAATTTCGGGTCAATAACATCCTGGCTACCTTTTCAGTAGTCTAAAGCGATAAAATATGTAAGCTAGAGAAATTGGGAAGAAAACCGATGCCTTTCTCGCAAAATCAAAGGAAATTTAAATGAAATTATGCGAGAGTAGGGCTGAATTTAATGCGCTGCGCCTTTTTCCCTTACGCTATTGGCTAACATCTGACCTTGCTAATTTGATTCGTTATTTTAAAATTTAGGGGTGGCACAACTTTCGAGATCATTTGCTACCATATTCTTTCAATGGGCCAAAGTGGAGTTTTAAGAGTCATCAGTTTTTTTCATTTCATACTACTTAATTCATCTCGAGGTATTAGCTCTCATCCTGGGATTAATATTTCATAATTCTTATCTTAAAGAATCCAATTAAAATTGAGTACTCCCAAATAAAGCGATGTAAAGAATGATGTTAACATAGATTTAAAACTTAATGTAAATGAAAGCAATTGACTTTTATCCATTTACCTGCCCTCATCACCCAAACCCAAGTGATACGGTGAGTGAGTGAAGCTTCTGAACATCCTCTGAGTAAAGTCAATAAGTTTTGCCTGTTTCTCTTCTCTTTTTAACGGTTTTTGTGAAGATTTGGACTGACCAAATATGGGATCCAACTCGCTCTCAACCTTCTAAAAGTAGATGAACAGCTCTAAAAGGGTTGCGCGATATTTTTGCTCACAGCGCATAGCCATTTCCTTGTATCTGTCTTTGACAACAAACTATCTTATTCCATTTTCTACTTCACCTTCCTCTCTGTAGTCGGACCAACAGTCAGAGAGTAGCGGTTTACTCTCCTCGTACGCCCGACAAATCTCACTCAATGACGCGACAACTGCCAAACTCTTGGCGGGCCAACAACAGCAACTCCAGGCACAACAGCAGGCAGCCCAAGGAACGCTGTCTACCACCTTCTCAACTGACGCTGGAACGTCAAATCCTTTCCCCACATCCCTTTCAGGTGAGTCTATGGAGAAGAAAAAGGTAGAAATGTGAAATTTTTCCCTGCAAATTAATTATAGGATTTCATTGACAAATTCACATATTTCTTTTTGGTAGTAGCGAATAGGTAAGACAATTTCAGGAAATCACGAGGTGGCATTTCACGAGGACAATTTGTCTGGCCACAGAGACTGATTGTCTAAAAGGATAATGGCTTCATCCGTTTTGCACTGGTTTTACATTTTGTGATATCCTGACTTTGAGAAAGGTGGACTTTTAAATAATTGACTTTCCCTCTCGTCAAATTTGCGTCGTCTAGTATTAATAAACCGCTCTAAATGACAAAATATAAGAGGGTGTGTTTCAGGAAGACTTCTTCTCACCAACGTAAGCATAGTAAAACTTTATATTCAAAATTTGGGTGTTCAACTGTTCTCAAATGCATACTTGAGCACTTGTATTCGAAATCTCCTTCAATCACTTCTAAATCGACTAAGACAAGGAAAAAGAGATTGTAAACTTTTTAAATAGTGGGCACATGTACAACGCGTTTGAAATAGGCGCGATTTTTTTAAAAGTCGTAAAACAAGAAAGCTCAACATGTTTTCGCTATGACTAGGTATTTATCCGACCAAGTCAATCATACAAAATCCTGACTTTGTATCCACGGAATGGAATTTCTGTATTTCTATTAATAGCTAATATTCTTCAGTCCAAGTGTAATCGAGCTTTTATTTTCAAAAGGTCTCAAATGTCCATAATTGGAAGTGAGCATCGGTAAATTCAAAAAGAGATCTAAATTCAAAGCATAACAGATGCGATTTGCACCACCAGATTGATTTAAACAAAATTCCGAGTTCTACGCTTTCAAAGTGAGGTTTTTTAATTAAATCCTATTAGAAAAATGTTGTATTGATCCTCTCTTCAATATCTTTATATTAAAATATATAAAATAAATATAAATATATCGTTAAAAATAGTTCAACCTGGTTCTTCTAATTTTGGTCTGCGGAATTAACTGCGGTTTTGCAAATATTTAAATAAAGATAAAATTTTCACTAGACTTTTGGAAGTGAAATGGAAAGGCACCGGAATAAGCATGAAAAGGAATGAAACAGGGAAGGGGTCCAGAATAAGCGCTGCGATGAAATCAGGACATCAGGAGACCTGCTTCCCTTCCTTCATGGAAGCAATGAATGAGCAGCCGTTTTCTAATGAGCAGCATTCCCCACACACGATAACCTCCTTTTCAACTTGTACGCATTCAGACTCACTGGTGAGATTATGTTCACAAATAAATCAAAGCTTCTCACCCGTTGATTTAATTTCGTTGTCATTTATGGTGCTCCAACTTATTTGGTTCAATTTGATAGCCAAGAACAAGTGAATGAAACCAATATTTTTGTGACGGATCTAAGCACACTGGAATTCGCTCAAGGAAGTATCTGCCTGCACATTCGCAGATAACGGATGAAATTGAATAGGTGGTGTGGAAGAATGAGGGTGACAATTAATTTAACTTAGGTGTTAAATAAAATCGACGGTTTATACCCTCAACGCACTTGACAATTAAACTTTGATTTAGAAGAATAAGCAGGTGTGCATTTCTGTTTGCCGGAATCATTCCCTAACCAGTAAATCATCTCCTTTTATATCTTTTCTACCAGGCACCTTACCAGTCTATTACCCTGGAAAAACCGATAGCATTGAAATCGGGTCGATGGGGAGTGATCTCTACAATCAGGCCAAAGTCTACCTCATCAAAGTCGCCGACCCAAATGCTCTTGATCAACAACAGAATAACCAACTGAGGACCTCCATGATCAATAACATCTATGATGATGATATTATGCATCCTGGTGTTCGAAGCGCTTTTCATGCCGTCACTCCAACGATAGTTCGACTTTCTGGATCCAACGAACCATCTGGACTGATAGTATGCCATCGTTTAGCGGATGATGGTTCGAATCTGTCAAAGACTCAATCAGAGGCCGATTTTGTAGCTGGTGGAGATCGTATTTGGACACCCTCTCAAACACAGTCTTACGTACTCATTTCCGCGACACAGTCTGAAACGCCATCCCAAAGCACAAATGCTGATATTAGTTCACAGTAGCTTGAATTGACGTATTGACCTTACACCTTGTGCCTTCCTATGCCTTCTTGACAGCTCTTCTTTTGTTCGATGTAATGTCTACCGTAATGCACCTTTATACACGTCCACCAATACATACGTACATAACATAACTTATTTGAAATATTGTCTTGATGGTGACGAACACCTTGAAATGAATCAATTGCATCCGCACACACATTCAAGCATATCCACAGGACTAAAGGAAAATAATTCTTTCTTCCTCTCTTTTCGATGAACTCTGCATTGCAAATATAAAGTCTGGGTTGATTTAGTTATTCTAAATTTGTGCATTTCCGTGATACTTTACGTTGTTGCGTTAACAATGGTTTATTAACCATAATGTTAGAAGATCAACTGTTAATATTTATGCAGGGATCTGATGGAAATGACGTAGCAATTAACGTCTGCTTAAAACAAGGTGATGTATTCTAAGCACTTAGTGATTTGAACGATCAAAGTGGCCGATGCGGGGAAAGGCTGAATTTCAGTTCCTCATCCAAATAAATCCTATGACTACTTTTATTTGTGCAGAATGGGCGTTGAAATTCCTGTATTTGGTCCAGAACGGTGATATTCTATCCAGAAGGAATAATAACAAGTCCCGTAAATCAGGGAAACAAGTCAAACCCTCCAGTGTAAGTAGAATGTTACGATCGAGGACTAGTTCGGTTTGATAACTAGACCTTTAAGGAATAAACTCAAGGGTGAGACTTCATATACCCTATCCATAGTGGCTTACATAGAAGATAATTTAATGGAGATTAGCTGCTTAGATATGGAACTTGTGAATAATCAGATGTAAAGAAGTTTGATCTATGTCTTTTTGTCAGCTTAGAGTCAAATCTTAAATCAGAATCGAGAAAGGCACTCTGTGAATTGCCGCATTAGGTTAAAGACGTAAGTGAATTGTGCTGAACAGCCAAATCCATTTCCAATGTTCTTGAATAAGCTGCCGGGAGATTAGAGTAAAATTTTTTCTCCCTAAGTTATTTTCAGTTAAATATGGACTTATCAAGAAGAGAATTGTCCAAGATCTGTATTTTTCCGTTGTTACTATGTCATATGAATAAAATGGAAAAACGCAGAACGTTCGACTTGTCCTTCTCTGATTAGCGAACCCCCTTCCAAATTAATAAGTCCAATGTTGGCATGGTCATGTTCTTCCTAGTTTAATTTTGCTCTGTGGCTGTTGAAAGAAGGGTGAAGTGGGCAGTGGGATCTGATTTGAATGCCTTTCTTTACTAGGATTCTCCCTCTTAATGCTGCCGACAATTCTATTCAAGAGTTTTTAAAAGACTTCAACTGACAGGCACAACTGTTAATGAAGGCTCAATATGCAATACGGTAAAATAGGTCTATTATATGTAAATTAATTAAATATTCCGTTAATTTTGCTTGTATAATATTTATTACATAAATACATATTAATGACGCTTATTACGTTATTAAAAGCTGACAATTTTGGAAGACTAAGCACCAGAAGCAAACTTATCACTTATCAATTTACACCAGTTTCCAACCTTCTGAATATCAAACCTCGGCATAAGCTTAGTCTTGTCTAATTGTTAATTAAGAGGCTGCGTTGCTCTCTGTTTCTACTACCCTGTCTTCTGATGAAGTACGTTGAAGCTTGAAAGCTGAATGCTTACCAACATTACCCGATCCTACTTTGGAGAAGTCAAAATTGTAGCAACTCCTTAATGAATCCGTACAAGCGTCCGTCTACTCTTATCTGGTTGGCATACACAAGGGACGGTACACGACTAGCAACTTACGCGGATTTCAGATTAATTTAATTAAGTATATATTACTATCGGTTGGGATTGTAACTATTATTTCGATCTTAAGATACACACCTTTAGATACATTACAGTTTCCAAATTAGGAGGAGGGTAAAATATGTGAATGCCTTCCCGGAAAAGTAAAAACATCTCCGAAACTAGAGTTCTAATTTGCGCCTCTTTGTCCAAAGCATCTTCACCATATCTGGGAAGTTCTGATCTATTGGAGAAGAGGTTTTAGGAGAAAAATGAATTGATCTTCACTTGATTTGAATTCTCTTTTACCTTTATGGTCACATATTTTGGGATCCACCTCTAAATTATCTGGTGCCAGAAGATAGCTACCATTCGAAACTGCTTTAGTGCAAAGAATAGGTAGTTGTACTACTCACACCTTCCTTTCAGTAGTACAACGTTTTGTCGGTGTAAAAAATTTTTTTCGACTTTGAAACTATCTAAAACCCTTTAACTTATCATGATCAGTGATCTGTGCATACTCAGATGGATCTAACATACCGTTTTACAAACGGACGTACGCTGTCAGTCAGCATATCCAATATTAGTCCCAGACGGTCCTTCGATGGAAGCTAGTTTTAATATATGCGGAGAATTGGGGTGACAAAAGTAGAAAATTCTTCACTCCAGTAGTATTTGTATTTTCAGATAATTAATATTTTACTGACACTGACAATTCCCTTGTACCTTGCACACACATACCGATTTTTATACACTCGATGCAAACACCTAATTCTCAAGCTAACCCTCCCACGTTCCTCATTCACCTTCCTCTCCCGCCGAATCTCGATTACTATTGTGGAATGTAATTTCGTCTACTCGCCGTTCTGATTTAAAGAAAAGATATTTTTCATCTCAGTGACACGATGAAATGGTGTTGAACAGCGTAGACAATATTTCTTATGGATGACGAAGAGCATCGCCGAGTTTCAATCTTTTCTCGTGATAGATAGTGAGTAATTGAAATGAACTATTTCACATTGTTGACGATTATCTACAAACGAAGGGGAATGGCAATTTCTATTTAATTAACCAGACGCATATTCATTCCTCTCTCATTATAATACAGTTTCCTTTAAGGTAACATATCCTCCTACTTCGCTTTTATTCTTCAATTTAAAAACAATACGATTTCTTTTAAATTCTGGACCGGATTCATATTCCACTTTCTAGGACTATTAAATTTCCTCAAGTCGTATCAGCTTACCCCTTTTAGTTCCTCGGGTACTTTGTAAACCGCTAATGATTTCCGAAATTAAGATCAAAGCTAGGACTAGAAGTTTAACTTACTAAACATTCAGCACAGGAGCCTCAGAGATAATTCAATTTGCTGGATCATGTACCATTGATTAAAAAACCATTTCATTGAAATATCAGAAGTGTAAAGACTTGAAGACCGAGTTACAAGTGACGAATCAGATTGTTTAATCTAAGTCTATTGACGAGTATCGCTGTTAATCCGTAGCAGTGTTCTATAATTTTTCCATAAATGGCTTCTCAAGCAGTAAAATCCTATTCCTTTATTTGTGATTTCAGTTTAAAATTTTCTATTAATTATTCCCCTTCTCCTCTTTTAAAACATGTCATCATTGAAAATCAGACGTTTTGGATCCAGAGGCGTCATCGGTTTGTGGAATCTGAACTATCCTAGTACAAATTGAGTCTGGCGCCGACTTATTTCAGTAGCATTTTGGGATGAAAGTTTGCGATCAATTTGCATATATGTCGCAGTTGACCCCAGCTTAGAGATAAAACATGATATTGGCGGAGTCTGTGGCAAAGAAAGGAGAGCAGAAAGGAAGCAATAGCCTCGTAGTAGTCAGTAAGCTGAATTTGTGACTGAGTGGGAGGGTATGGCCCAAAATACACGAGCTATTCCCAGGAAGACGCTGAGTAAAATTGATATGTGAGCTTGATAAACTCAAGGTCACCATGATAAAGTACTCCTGATTTCACTGAAATATCATTTCATCTCCACAAATTCTAGCAAGATATTGGCGCATTCGTGCTCCTATTCCATTTTATTCATTTCAAGTTCTCGGGCGATTGTTTTTTGCTTTCCTGTGAAAATGAAGCTGGCATATGACACCCTCTTGGTCACTCGATTTATCAAGCACTTTTATTTATGCGAGACACGAGACACTTTAAAGAGCCCGCCGACTGTTATTTTTAGCCAGAGCGAAAAACATTAATCTTCAGACAGAGAGATTTGATGACACCGAAGTAGATTAAAGGGACAATTAATCTTGACGGATCGGAATCACAGGCTGTTTTGTTTCTTGCCTTCATTGGTGTATTTAATGATCATTTTTTGATATATTTCAAGAGAGCTTTGAAGGCGGCATATAAATAGCGTGAACAATGATGAAAGTGAAGAATTAATGAGAATTTAAGGCTAGATCGGTTATATGTCAGTGTTCCTCTCTCTCTCTCTCCCTCCCACTTTATCGTCTGTAATTGATCAAATAGGTACAGTTAAGATTTGAATCCAAGGCGAGCGAAGTGAAACGGACGCGAACATTTCCGTCCTTCTTCTGACTCTTCTCCCACATTTGGAAATAGATAAATAAAATGATATTTCACTTGTTTTTAAATTTTCATTGTTTACAAATGCAACCCACTTTTGGCATAAAATTGCCTGTGAAAAAATGCATCTTCTTGTTGAAGTGTCTTTTAAATGGAGCGCAATAGATTACTAGTAGAGGGTTTATCTGTGCTGGAATAACTCCCTTCGACGAAAAAGATACAAAATATAAATATATCTACTCATGGCTCTGAGAAGATGAAATGAAGTCAAATTTTCATGACGAGCCAATCAGTTTGAATATCGCGGACATCAGTTAACCTAGAAACCCCCGAACATTCGAATATTAAAAAGCTTACCATAGGACATTCGACATTGTCATTCTTATAGTCTCTTTCAATTGAACGTATTTCGGTGTATTATGCAATTTGCAGAAGTGGACATTTTTGAGGAAAACCGCGTAGCGAGGGCAGTAAAATCCAAGTCACTAAGATTGTGGATAACCAAAGGGGCCTCGCATCGTTCATCAAACTTCAGGCGTGAAAATCGAGACCGGATTTCTTCAAATAACCTTTCAAAATACTTACAATTCAGCGTGAACCACATTAGCAAAGCTGTTCCGCGTCAATTGCGGAACCTCTACATAACTTTACTAATATTATTGCTGGTAATAAAAAATATTTTAATAAAACAGTGTGTTGATCTGATTAAAATTAGAACGATTCAAGTAAAGATCGAAGCTGAGATTTGGTAGAGGTAAAGAATAAAGAAGAAATTTAACCCTGCGAACTTTTTTACTCATCCGGTTTTCTGAATTTTCCTTTTATGGTGGATGACGAGCATGTTTGTATAGTCTTAGACTGGTCACGACCTTGATTGGTCAGACGGAATGCAGAAGGCCGGCAACTTAGTGTGTTGATAGTGTCGAGTGTTTTGTATTGGTGCGTATCAAATTAATTGATCGCAGGCCTTGAGGACACAAGAGTGTCTCAGATATTGAACCGAATGGCAATGTTCAATCAAGTTTATCTGTGAAAAATTTTACTTCTTTAAGTTTCCTTCATCTTATCCACTATCCATCAGCCGCTTCTGGTTATTTGAAGAGACAGGTCTGAATATTAAGGATACTGACAAGGACTCATATCTCAAAGTATGAAACTTGGATGAGCCTTTTTAAGGTACCAATTTTTCACTGTCATAATGGGAATATGATTCTATATTTGGTGTTATTGCGCTCATAATGGAATCGGACTTATTTTAGCCACATACCATCAATTGCATCAGCACATTCGAGATCCTAGAGCGTCTTATAGCGGACGTCTAACGAGTGATCAATTAAGCCACTTCGTAGTTAGTCCATTACGCAATTTCGCGGCACACAATAAATCATACTGGTTTCTCCGTCTTCACAGATGGGCTATCCACCCAAGATCAGAGCTGGGTTGGCCTACAAAGACACCGATGAGGGGGAAGTTGAAAGGAATGAAAAATGGCGTTAGCTATTGCAAGCATTCTAGTCAATTTTGATAGCCTTTCTAATGGGAAAGATCAGACATTTTCTCCCATTTTTCCGGGTAATCTGTCAATTTCGTATTGGTTACCATGATGCATTTATAGGGTTTATGGGCAAATTTTTATTGCATTGAATGTTTCTAATTGAAAATACTGATAGATAATTCAATTACTTTCATCCCCTAGTTTTTAATTTCTGAGAGGCACAAGACACCTTGGAGAGCCCACCAGCTGGAGGTCAGATTAAATAGGGCTCTCCTGATGCCCTCACTCTCAGCCATACTGCCTAACTACTTTCATTTAAAAGCGAATCTACCCCTTCTTAAAGAGGAACTTTCTCTCTCCCTCACTATTAAAGGTGATAAAAATTGTTCATCCTGCTATGGGAAGAAGTTAATTTCTGTTTCGATCTCTTCTTCTCTCATGAAATATTAACTTGACAGCTATGGAAATGAATATTTAATTTGTATTTCAAAATGAACACCATTTCACCACCTTAATTTCATCACGTAAAAAATAGCAGCGTGTAGAATTTACGGTGTGTATATGATCGAATTGACTGCCTCAAGACCGTTTTGTAGTTTTTCATCGGCGACTCTCACGAAACTGATTTATTTCTCATTGCATTCAGTATGGTCTCTCGAACTAAAAAACCTTATTGATTTTATTATGGTATCATTTGATCTCATTACATTATTGGAAGTCCAGTAACCTATGCTACAAAAGTATTCCTCCCCAGAGGAACGTATCCAATTCGCCTACCCCAAAAATTTCGTGGTTGATTATGATTCATATGGCTGTAAGATTAAACTTCCGACTTAGGTTTAATCCGTCTAGTTTGATCTGCTGAAGTCCTGTTTTCTAGGATGAGTTCTAGTAGCCGCTGTTATGTCACCGGGTTTTTCTTATCGATGGGTTAACTCCGAAAATCAACCTCTGGTCTACTTCAGGGAACTTGATAAGTTTATTCATCTGCAGATAGAGCAGAACTCTTTCGATATCCTGACTTTATTCTCAACTTCTACTCTACTTGCCCTTCACCACTCATTAAGCAATGTCTCTGTTTCTCTGGATTGGATGCTTTTCACGGATGTGATCTTTGCTTTATTATAAATTCACCACAATGCAACTCCTGAAAATGATAAGTTCATATTTTTCATTACAGGGATATTTGAAAACAAACCGGAATGCAATTGTCTCAGTTTTTAGAGTCAGGTAAATATTTTTTATTTTGGAGAAGGTACACCTGATATCTTGCGCTTAAACGCCGTCAAAATTAAGGGTGCTTTGGATTTTTGAAATTCACATCCGGATGAACGATGAAGGCTGCTGTTTGAACCCACTTCGTTGCAAATCCACTAGCAAATGCAATAAACATACAGACAAGGAATCACAAGGGATCGAACACGTTATAAGTCATCAGGCACGTCGCTACTAAGAAATTGAAAGAAGGCTAAGCCAGCAACCTCACCAGCCAGCATGGAAGCACTTGCCACTACACGGACCAATGGCAAACTGCCATGCTGGGGTGTCTCCAAATTCTGGCCCCATGCTGCTCGAGAGGGCAGTGGCCATTATGCGAAGATGGTCCTCTCTTGCTCTAATGCTTCTTATTATGCCTACCAATCTTTCATCCTTATACCCTTTCATGCTTTATTACCCCTATTCAGGGAATCAATTCGAAATTCAGAATATCAACGTATTGTAGCCTCATATTGCTTCTAGGAAAGTAGGCATCATCATTTGAGTATTGAGAAATATTAATGGTCAACCAGGTAAATATCTATTCATCCAAGAGCTTCAGACCCTTTTAAGCCGAAAATAACAAATTCCCGCCAGGACTTAAAGTAAATTAAATTAATGAGTCTTTCATCTTGAACACTCACTTTGAAGTATTATTTTGACTGAAAAGCCTTGATCGGAAACCCCAAACCTCCAAATTATTCAGGCAGCTATCTGCCCAATCAGACAGACAGATATTTTGTTATTCTTTTCGCCGGCGTAAACACTGACATCGGATAAAATGTTTTACTCTTGTTTACTGACTTTGGCTGAAATGTTAACACCCCTGTGATGTTGTTTTCGATCACTCTTTTTGTCTGGTTCAGCGGCTAATGAGGCGGACGAATCCGACTGCAGACTGATCAACTTGTGTGGTCTCCATATAAAATTATATTCACATATTGTAGAGCTCTATATAAATTTCGTTTTGTTTATGTGTGGCAATTCATTTCTTTGGCGACTATTCAGTTTATTTCCTGCGACCTTTGCAAATCGTGAGGTATCATGAGTAGGCCTTATAGGGAAATCTTACTTGTAAGGTTCTGAAACATTTTAAAGTGCCCACAAATTATTAACTGAGATCTTAAAGAGAAGGTGTCTGATTTTAATTGTGGAAGAAAACTGAAATCGGTTAGCAGAATTTCCAACAAGTGGGAAGGGATCACAAAGATACTTAGAGGAAAATCAAGGTAACAGAGAGTCTTATTTCATTTGATGTTTGGATCCGGGTTGAAGAATGTTTACTATATGGCCACTTCACGTTCCAGGATTAAAATTTCATAATTCATCCCCTGGTATGCAGCAAATGCTTATCTACCATCTTCAGTGTTTATTCCAAAGTGTTCAATAACGATGGACGGTCTCGCCACTTCAATCCATTTTGTTCTCCAATGGTTGAGAAAGCAAAATGATTTTTTGTGGTTCTCAGCAGCTTGCAGTTTGAACATAGAAGAGATGAAATGGCTAAAAATGTCCAGTTAGCAGAGCTCACTAAGTTACGTCGTTCCATCCTAGTGTAGGCCTTCTTTAAGGGACTTCAGCAGTGATGCTTTTCAATTGCAAGAGGAGGAAACTTGACGAATACTCGAAGGTATGAAAGTAAACTCCTCTTTGAGCAGATTATTGAAGAAGTAAGACTCCCGATTTTCATGGACCAATTACTCCTACTCTCTCCACAAAGTCAAGATCTTAAGGATACATACACTTGCAATAATTTAAAATATTTTTTACTTCCATATTATAATGATATTCAAGTAATTTAAAGCGTCGAACTTCAGCTGTCTGAAATCAGTGATAAAAATTTGATGATGTAGTCGAAGTTGAAGGAGATACAATTGTGCGGCTGTGTACCTTCTAGAGGCATTTTCTTGCGACAATATAATGAGATGCATTCATGCTAATTATAGATGCAAATGTTCCGTAAAAGTAGAAAACTCCAATCTTGTAACCAGAACCGTCGCTATTCATTGAGCGACGGCATTGAGCTTTTTAAAACATGTCATATGACCTGAAATATTATCTTATCGAATAAGGACCGCCATCACTTCCAATAAACGAACTGCTGTGGGAATTTTATTCTCAAAAAATTGAGCTCAAATCGGCACTAACGATGAAAGAGACATTTCCAAGCATAATAAAAACAAAAACAAGGAGCTTCTGGAAACTTGTAGCTTGAGTTTAATGTTTTAAAAGCTTAGCTGAAGAAGTATTCTATTTCAATTTGTCGCTTTATTGAAACTGAGGATTTAGCACAATGGTTTGAAGCTCTCAGCATCGCCAACTTTAATGGAATGGAGATTCAAACCAAATCGGATTTGTCGCTCACACACATCGACTCTTGTCCCTGCGAGCAATGATTGTCAGTTGAAGAATTTTTTCGGTGGCTTATCAGCGAACAAAGAACGCAAAATCTGTCGACTTTTTTATCACAACCCCCATTCCACTGCCTCAATACCAACGCTTTTCGCCCTCCTCTTCCTCCCTCTCCTTGCTCCCTCTTCTTAAACTCCCTTTTTAGGCTCTACGACGTTCATAAATCCCCTAAGATAGCGCTAAGCCCAATTCAGTGGGGCTCTTAAAGTAGCTTTACTGTCGGGATTAGCGCTGCTTTCGATCGTTACAATCGGCGTAAGCAAACGCCGAGTAGGATCAAAATTTTTAACTGAAAAATAAATTCCGCTTTTGTCTGCGCCAATAATATTTAAAATTTCCACTTATATGATATAAGTAGAGCGTATATAATAAAATATTCAGAAAATGTGCTTCGAACATGTATTTTCGTTGATGGAAAGGTCATACCGGCCACAATCTTGTTGGACTATAATGGGGCACATTCTTGCACGCAGAGTGAACTACTGGAGAAGCCGAACCGGGAGCTTAGTGGAGACATTGGTTAAATCAGTCTGCAATAGTCATCGGCCACCATCGCTCGCCAAGAAGATAGGTGGACAGAAGGCAAATGGCCGCCTGTTCTCAACATACGTAGTCCTTATTCTCCTTGGTTCTTGTTCTCATGATGATGTGCTCTACATTAGATCTGTTTTGATTCGCTATATGCATAAAACTACGATACAGTGTACCGATCGGCTTTCTGGCCAAGTAAGAGACTCAATTCGCAAGTAAGAGCATAGACGATCAGTAATCAGATCAGAAAAATATCTAGCGCTGTGTTTACATAATTTTATGAATACTATTCATGACTTTGAAAACATCCGGTTTTCCAACCAAACTGGCTCTGTTATACCAAAACTATGATGATCTGAACAAATTCCCTAGGAATTAAGAAGCCCGTTAATTCAACAAAAGAACCAACCATTTGGAATAGTAACCGAGTAGCACATTTCAATTTCGGAATATCAGTAGAATTCAGTCATCTTTCCCTCGGCTAATTAACTTTAATTTTGTGCCTACTCAGCTTCAATTTCTTTCTGCCGGGACGTCCGGGTGAAATTATTGAAAGCCTCCGAGGAAAAAATCGACCATGAATTAGATTATCCAATAGTTTCTGTTAATATTTGACCAAAAAAGTTCTAGAGATTTTGAGCTGGAGCTGAGAGAGAACTTCCTTGGCGTTATAGTTATAACCTGATGTGCTCAGCTGCGAAAATCATGTCGAATCACGTTCTCGATTAGAAAAGTATTACTCTCTTACAAGGACATAATCTCAGATCAGAAATTTAGCACGATTATCTGTTAAAAAAGCATTCGTTCATAAATGAACTCATAAATTCACCGAAATTAATTATGCCGATGTCGTGAATGAACGGAATCGTAGACGGTAATGAAACCAATGACCATAACCTCATGGCATCGTACCTCGAACTATTATATCTATACCTCGATATCTCACCGAGTTCTAATGCGTTTAAACTATTTTTCCCATCTGCCTATTCGCGACTGCCGTAAGATACAAATGAAGCAGAATGATTTGACCAACCACGGAATTAAACCTACTGATCGACAATCTTTGGATATCAAGCATGGACACACCCAAAAACCAGTGATCGAATCACCAAAACTGAGTTTCCGAACATCAGAACATTACACAATAAATGTGCACGACTCAACACCTCGAGAAATCAAATAAAGCAGAACTCTTGACGTCTGAAGTTCAATTGGAGATATTTTAAAGTCTAAAGAAGAAAAGCCCCGAAAAATGATTAACTCCACGAATGCCACTTTAGCCTCAAAAGCAGTAAGTCGACATTTTATTTTAAACAGTGAAAAGTTGTCGAAAATAATAAAATGCCAGAGAGAAAAGAACATCCTCATCGATTCAACAAGCTCGTACAGATCATGTCACCACTCCTAAATTTCGCGACCAACACGTAGGCTATCTTATGAACTGAGGTTGAAGCTGCTCGGTGGAACGCAAGATGAAAAAAAAACACACGAAAAGTAATCATTGCTTCGTTGTTGACCCTTCTCGAAGAAAAAACCTTAAACCTATCAATATTCTTTTGCGGTCCCTGATACAGTCTACTAATAAGTGGAAATACTACTATAAAAAGTTCAAAAACTGCTCCATTCGAACAAAAACTAAAGTTCCAGCGAGAGGGGTAGGAAAAACGATTAAACGTCTCCATATTACACTCAAATGAATAAATATTAAAATCAAGCTTTGGGGGTAGGAAACAGACGTGATTCCCACAAATTCCCTTCCTAACTACTGTAGTTTCCTGTAATACCTTTACCAAAAGTTGAAAAAGAAAGGCAGTTCAAAATGGTAAATATCATTTTGTTTAAAGTATCAAAAAACAAAACAACAAATATTTACAAATATTCCTTCATCTTCCGCAAAACCGAACTGGCTTGCTGCAACTCGATTGCGGTGACTTGGGAGAAGAGGTCGATTCCAAATCGCTGACGATTAAAGAGGGCGCAATCAACAACATCTCGTAGACAGAGAGTGACCAAGTAGGCTAGGATCTTAGCTCCGTCTGACGTTTGGGAAAAGGTGAACCCACCTCGTTCTAACCAGAGATTAAAGGGTTGTCCAAATAAGGTCGCTCTATTCCGCAATCGAGAGAAATCCTCATACTGCTCGGTTGTTGATTTGTGGGTAACAAAGGCATCTATTCGCTGCGATCGAATGTGCTGACCAACTTGAAGACAGGATGGCAGCTGGGGATTTTCTTCAACATTGATTTTGAGATCATCACAAGTTGTACGGAAAATAGTTAATAAATTTGACGGGGAAGAGTTAAGGATCTTAGGGGATTCAGTTTCATCAATACTCCCATTCACGAGAGATCGGGTGAAAATGAAGTTATAAATCCTGGCAACGTGAACAGGTGCATCTGATAATGAGGCAATTAAGTGAGGAAGGGAGAGGGAGTCAACAGAACCCAATCGAGAACGAAACTTTGCCGCAACATAGTCGGAGTGTTTCTGAAGGACACCAATAACTGCATCTGATACCGAGCCACGGAGAATATAGTAATCACCAGAGGCAAGGATAATCTGCCCAAGTGAATCCAAGAGAGCCTCATCATTTTGAGACTGATTTTCCTTTTCACCCATCTAAAGGAAGAAGATTTTAGACACTGAAATGTGATAACTTTGCTTATGCATAGTACAAAATTGGAACTTCAACAAAAATTATAAACAAAACTTTCTGATAAAACAGCCACCTTTTTCAAGCTACAACGTAAAATATAGGCCAAATTTTTAAATATCCTTCAGAGAAAAAATGAAGATGGCTACAGCAACTCACGAGAGTGTTAACAAATCACAGTCCAGAAACGGAGAATGACAATTCGGGTTAGAACAAACTTAAGGAAAATGTGGGCGCATGTTTTATAAAATTGTCAGAATGTTAAAACATTTTTTATTAATCAAAATCTGCTTAAAATTTAAAAATAAAATCGTTTAAACTAATTTTTTACCTGTCAATTTCATTTAATCTGTTAATGTAATTATAAATCGTATTTTAATTTTGCTATAAGATTTGTCCATGAATATTTAAATGAATTATAACACCTTTACACTATCCATATCTATGATTTGTAAATTGCCCCTCCTGTTTTCTGTTGAACAAAAATGTTCAGTATATTCTGCTTTATAATGTTAACGTTATATTTAGGTTACCTCAAAGTACACTTGCAAATAATAAATATATATTTTCGTAGATGTGTCTATTAATTCCATTATATTGTTATTTTTGGCATTTTATTTTGGCACATATAATTATCTAATTTCGAAAATCGTTCAAAGGTATAATTATACCACATTTCTAATTCAGATTAACCTTAACTTTGATTATAATGGAAAAATAGTATTTGAAACAAGCAAATTCCTGACACTATTTAGAAAATCGACGGGAAGAACTCATCGCCATGGAAATTAGGCATTGTTATGCAGTGTATTATGCAAAAAACGCAGACTTCTTCTTCCCGATGGTCAGTTTTATCACTAATAGAAACAGACATGTATCTGCTTCCATCTGTTAGTAATGATCTTCTGCCTTCTATATTAGTGTCTGATTTTGAGGCAGGTGAATGCATCAAGCTTGAATGCATGCACACAAGCTTAATTAAATTAACAACAACATAGTGTTAAGCATCTACTTCACGCTGGTGGCCGGTATTTTGGAGGCGCTCTGAGGTAAAACTAGTGTCTATTCACCCTCCTTTGAAGATAATGATCCAATACTCTTGGCCATTTTTATCACTGAATATGTGTCGATCTGTCTTGTAAGCCTTAATAGGAAAGATGTCACTGCTACTTAACACTACAATTTAATCTGCGGTTCTTTGTTTGCCATGGTATTGCAATTATATCAAAGAAGCGGAAGTCAAAGCGAAAGAAATTACAAAATTTTGAATTGAATTAATAATTTCGAAAAAATTTCATTTTCTTCTTAAACCTATTGTGGATGCCCAAGGGCGTTAAAGGAGATAATATCAACGCTTTCTATGGGCAGAAACATAGCATTATGGAGGCTACTTGACTAAAAATTAGTGTTTGTTACCCTGCTTTGCTCTGTTTTACCATTTCTCAGAATATGCTCCGATAGGTATGGAACTCAACCATCGACAGGATAGTTGTGCACGTTAACCGATGCCTAACATAACATACACTGTCTTAACTACTATGTTACCTATCAATAAAGTCAGTAAATATCATTTATAAGTTTATTTAAGTTTCTAAATAGGCAAATATATAATAATTCTAATTTTAAACAAAAGGTTTACTACACATTATTATTGAACTTTCTTACAACCATTTAATTTATTCTCTAAAAAAACAATTTTTAGTTTTTATAAGCGCCTACTTGGTTAATTAGCCAAGAAAGGCTGTGATTTTTCCAGAATGAGACCTGCAATAAAGATAAGATTGCAAGGCACGTACCAATACCAACACTCTTAACTTGTCACTGTCGCAAAATGTGCATTTTGGTTAAATATAAGTGATCAAGATTGCTAATCAATATTTCAAACTTTAAAAAACTATTTGTTTTAATTTCAAATCGGTTAACTGATTGCTGTCATTATTATCCACAGTAATTCAAAGAAATTTACATTTTTTCAACTTTTGGAGACAATTGACATCGAATAGCAGTAAGTCAAACAAATGATAAAGAGGAGGGAATCAAAAAGGCACAGATAGTAACGTCCAGGTATCAAAGAGTCCCACATCATTTGATTCTTGGACTTGGGTTATACAAGAATATACAATATTTACTAATAATCATTAGTAGCAGTAATAGGGGGATGTATTTCACCGATTTCTTGTGAAATAGTTTGCTTCCTTAGAAGAGAGGTGAGTGCACCTATTCATTGATTTCGTCCAGTAAAAGTATAATTACTTGTCAAATTTCTCTCATCTTGAGATAAGGAGGATTTCAGGGCAACTGCCTACGTACCCTCAGCACCATGCGATGCTGGATAAGCTCTAGCCTAGGAGATACTAATGTATGCCAGAAAAATTAGCTCTAGCTGTATCATCGAATTAAGTCAGTATTCAGCATGCCCTGTTCTCCTCCGTCTCTCATATCAGCGTCATCCACGTGAAGTCGTGACTCATTCGCATTTCCATTGGCCAATTTATTTTCTTATATAATGAATTGTCCCTCTTCGAAAATGGAAGTGCGCCTGAGTCCCCGCCTAATTCATTATCTTCGAATAGCATGTTTTCATTCCTTGTGTGTTATTCTGTAATCTAATACATCTCTGCATAATTCACTCCGATCGCATTCCAGGCTACCGCAAAGTCTGTCCAAAGAAATCTTAGCAGGCGGTTAAATTTAATTGCTTCTAAAAATGTGCTTTAAATTAACGGGTATGGTACACGTTTCACATTCATGAAACACACCACGTTATCATTTCTTCCTTTGTTTCCTCCAACATTGTTTATTTAATGCATTTCTTTTGTCTGGCTCTACAATAGACAACGCATGGTCTTCTAAATATACGGACAGTTAATGCTCTCGGGTAACGTAGCTAGGAATATCACATTCTATTTGTAAGACTGCTCTTATAAGCTTAGTTGAAACATTTTCTTCCAGGTGCTGAGAATTCTGGCAACCTGATTTCCTTCTTTTAATAATTCTATTAGTCATTCAGATCATTTACCGTCCTGATTTAGTTAAAAATTCATATTAATAAGCTATCCGACTGAAACTTTGAACTCCTGTTAATATTGGTAATAATAATAGTAAGATCCAAGTATCGAAAGGTACCAAAGGCGTCTGCATCTCAATGGATAGAGGATAGAGAGGAAGCTCTCCCTAAATCTATTTGATTCAGTGAAGAAGATGACCGAAGGATCTGGCTCCAGAAGCTTGGTATGAAAGCTAAGTTAGTAGTCGGGTGTGAGGTAAGGTTAAACCTGGGTGTGCAAATTGGGAAGGCCGTTGGAATAGTTTATAGCGTTGGGAAAGGGAACTTTAAGGTCAAACACATGATGATCGGATGTTGAAAAGGTAAATGTTCTGCCTAATGAGGGCTTGAATCTCCCTGAAAGTTCGTAATCACATTTTGTCCGCATGGCGATTAGATCATGCCAATTAATGGTGGTTTCGGTTATCGGCAAGCGGCCTAAACCACAAGATCAGAAATCTTAATAAAGATCGGTCATGTTCTGCTCATAAAAAATTGATGCAAAGTTTCAGTTGATTAACCTTCAGTATTTTTTCATCTGTCATTCCCCTCTTCCCAAAGAGTTTCGCAGATGTAGTTAATGAAAGCCAAGATTTATGGAGAGTTGATGTGTAGTACAGGTCTAATATTTAAATATCTGGAGCACCCATTGGATTTCAAATCTGAGAAATACAAGACAAAACGGTTTGAATACCTCAAACCGATTGTGGGCATTCAGTAAGGCCTGCCTTAAAAACTAGTCTCATTTTGTATTTTCATATTCTGAAAACACTATCAACTTTGTTATTTCACTCGTTCTGTCCCCACTCGAAGATATAATTCCGTGAGTGGATGTTATACCTCGTCATCAAATCAAAGCATTTACAGTGCACCACTTCACTTCGATTCTTTTATAATGGCTTAATAAAAATGTTACATTTATGCTCAATTCGCTTATTGAAATTTGGATTCACTGCCCTCTTTTGATTCCCGAAAGAATTAAAACTTTTATATTGATTTTCCACTTGAAATGGTTGGCAGATTTATCTTCGTACATTACTTGAAGCCATTGCTCGGTCTTGAACTATCCACTGCAAGTGATGCCGAACAGATATATTTATAATTTTAACCTCTCTGCATTATAAAACAAATTCGGAGAGTTTTCGAGAACATTCGGAAATTATTATACGATAATCTAGAATTTGTCTATTTCTGAATGCCCTACATTCGGCTTGAATAAGTGATAAATGATGGACATCCCGGTTAGCCAATAATAGGAGCGATGGGTCTTCCACAGGTGGTCCACGTGTCCAGACGTGAGCGTGGGAATCCCATAATGGATAATGCAGTGCATGAGAGAGGAAACCTGCGAATTTCTTCTGAATGCCAAGAAAATACTCGATTAGGCTTACAGACAGAGTATAACAGTTATGAAGACCGAAAAGTGGATGCTAACTGATAAAGCAGATTTCACTAGTTTATTGACTGAGTTTTTTCATGAAATCCTGCACTATATGTCAGTTGAAGTCAGGTCTCTCTAAATGCAGCCGCTTCTCCCAAATTTAAACATTCCGGGAGTAGAGAAGGTGACGAAACCATTAAACAGGGAAAAGACAAGGAAAGAATGAGAAAGAGTTTAAGTGACTCTCAGATGAACTCAGATGAAAATTTTCCCTCTTAATAACTCAGTTGCTTGTTGATTAGGCGAAGCGCTACTCAATCGGTTTGCGGTGGGGCAATTCGTATACTGATGAGAGCATGACACACAGCTTCACCATTCTTCCGCACCGAGAGATGACAGATTTGTGGTTAGTTATGAATTTATCGAGCAAGAACCGGAATATGCACAATCAGAATACAGCAGTTGAAGATATTTTATAAGAAGTTGAGGAATTTTCACAATTATTAATACTATTTTGATCTGCTCTGTAGGATCCTCTAACTATCTCTTAGATTTCCTTCGAAATCGCACCAGTTACAAAAACAATTCGACAGCACCGCAATACAAAACGACCCAAATCACTTATCAACACAAGACGTGTGTTTGCGTATCGATAGGTTGATTTATATTCTGCGCCATTTGCAACCGAAATGTAAATAAACTCGTTCGAACAAAAGGGACTGAAAAGCAGCAGGAATTTAAAGGTGGAAAATAAAGAATCTTGCAAATAAGAATGATTTCGGGAAAAATAATATTTTCTTTTATGAAGTAATTAGGTCCACTACAAACCTTCTAACAAATAGCATTTCGTATAAGCTTCTGAACGCTGATATTGTTTGATGGGTTGATATTCCTTTGATGAAATCATTTTGTGGTCAAAAAAGCTTTCCAGCTGGGTTTGATCTGAGTATGATATCGAATTTTATTATAATAACTTTCCTGACTGTATCCAGCTCTATTCCCCATTCATTCATCTTGACCTTCCTTCCTTGTAGCGGTAACACCTCTTATTTTAAAACTGTACGTGTATGTCTCGTCGGTCTTATCCCTTTCACTCGTATTTACCTTCATACAACCATGCGGGACCTAGTTATTCAATCGTGCTTTCGAAATACTTCCAAGCCGATTCTCTTCTATTCAATACAGACCCTTTAAGCCTTCAGTTAGTGTCACTTGTCACAGAACCTATAAATCTATTTTAAAAGGAGTACATTCAAAACACTTTACTTTTCCTCTTTTCTCATTCCCTTTAGCAATATTGCTCTTTTTTGTATATTTCGTGACATCTTGAAACAACCATACTCTGTACGTCCTTTCTCCTTTCAAAAATGTTCATTCATTCTAATTAAAATGCTTCACTATTTGGAAATTCTGAGTTGCAGGAAGCAGATGTCAGGAACTTTCGATAAGAAATTTTAAACCTTGTCCACTCTTTCAAATTAACGCTTTCAATAACTAATCGCATTCCCATAGCACTTCTATTCATTCATCCGCTGTTCAAACTGCTCATTTTCAACATACTTCGAAGTGTTGTCCCCTCCTATTTTGGCATGCTTCATTTCATATTTTGCTAAATTTATATTTCTGGTTAGTAAAAACAAACTACAGCCCCTCCAAATGACAAAGAAGGGGTATACATCGCCCTGAAAAAGATGAAATACAAATCTAAATGACTTTTACGTTCGTGGGGAAGGCAGTAATTACTTCGATAGTCTGTTACAAGGCTACATAGGGAACTAAAAGGGGGAGGATATACCATCAACAAGGAGGTTCATATAAGTGCTCAGTTAAGTATATCCTGAAGTATGAGTTCAGGAGACCACGAAGGTAATCTTTAAGACCATTGGGCTCGATGGTATCCGGTAGTCGAAGATTTGAATCTTGAGTCATGGTGCATCGGACGATCTGATCGATTTGGACCTTGAAGATGTAGGGGAATATAAGGGGCTCCCCTCTCAAGGTTGCCTCACAGCACTCCGTCAAAGCACCTTCAAAATACCCCTCTATGTAGTGATAAGTAATCCTTTCCCTATTCTCCAATTTTATCCGGAATTTCCCCCAATCCAGTGGTCGCTGTTAAGGGGAAAACTCGTTTCATTTAAATGAACATATTTCTATAATTTTCCTTCATTTCTCTCACACTTAATTTATCTTAAAATTATGTCAAAAAGGATTTAAATGGTTATAAAACAATATAAAAATATAAATTTTGATCCCTATTGGTATTAAAATATATCTATTTTTTCTTTTCATTGTAAATTTGTAAGAATTTAAATGATGTGTCCATCATTGTACACTTTTAAATTGTATACCTATTATCAAATCCACAATTCTCCGTACGTGAAAAACGATTTGTTAATAATAAAAATATTTTATAATTACTGAATTATCTTCTTAGTATTTTATTTTAATCTTTCGTAACACAAAATATGAAATTTATAAGGAGTTGATCTGAGTGAATATAAAATTTTTTGTTCAGTTAGAATTTCATCTGACGAAATTGAACCATGAAATGTTGAAAAATTTCTCCTAATACCGATAAATAAAGGAGGGAGCCGATAGCTGTGGATACGGAAAGCAATTCAAGGTGCATACTTTCAAACAAATTAGAACTGTTTTAATGAGCAATTGATCAAATGCATTCGCTTATAGACTGTCATTCGCAGAAACCAGCATCCGGTTCAATTTTCACCCAATCGCCTTCGAAACGAAACCCCAATCAATATAAAGGCTCCTAAATAACTCAGGTCGAGAAGATCCTAATGGATATTAAGAACCAATACCATCAAGATGCTTTCACATTTCAGTACAAGTCCTCACATTTCACTTTTAAAAAACCCAGTAACAAAGGTTAATTTTTGATCAAATGAACACAAGTAAACAAATTTTTCTCTTAAAACTAGTGTTTCACGTGGACGGCTTATCGAGGAAATTATTTCCAACTTACGAGTTGTATGAGCTGGGCGTAGAAGAGTCGAGATGTGAATCTGCATTTGATGTGCATGCTGCCTCTGGACGGGCAATTTGCATTCGCGACGATGTAGTTTTGACACTCCTGGAGTCGAACTGGATGTACACCATCCAGCTTGAAAGAAAGAAAATCTGGATTAGATACCACCTCGTATGTCTCATTTATCATCACAACACGCTCCACAAGGCCTAGAAAATTCTTCCAGTCGTCCTTTTTTATATTCGGCCTGCTCGGTTGCACGGAATCTATAATTAGAACCAATAAAAAGGAAATAAATAGGAAAATTTACTTTGTGAAGCCGCGACCAACAGAATGTGCATAACCAAAATGCATAACAGTGACTTCATTGTTGATAAAGTGAAAGTAAGCGTCTTCTCCGCTCCTCTTTCAATTGTCACTTAAATACCCCGCGCAAAATGTGGCCTCAACTCTGATTGGTCAATTTCACTCTTACTGCGGTTGGGCGGGCGTAAGTGAAGTTCGGAGGACTTGGGCACGCCTTCGAAAACGAAATAATTCACGAGAAACTCTTGATACCTTCATGGGAATAGAACACCAAGTGGGTGGACTGAACGATTCGGGGTAGTCTTAGGCCTCGTGTGCACTTTTTCTGGAAGTAATTTTGTCCAGAAATTCCACATAAATTAGGTCTTGTTGGAGGACTATTAAACCAGTCGGCTGTTAATAACATTTCCAAATTAAGTCATAACAGTAAGTTATTGCTTCCAGTGGCTTTTATTTAGAGGTGGAGTGTCTGAGAGTCACCTGGGCGACTACATTCCCTTTTTAGAAAGGGAAATCTGGATAACGTGCCATTTTTGTATTTTTAAAACTAAACTTGATAGAGAGGACAACTTTTGAATTCTTTTTTCATGGATTCTAAATCGAATAATTTTTTCGACTAAACAATTTTTAAATTTCTAAAACTAGTTGAAAAGTGGAAGAAATCTCTAATCCCTTATTGAAAAGAGGGAGTGTCTAGAAATTGCCATGGGAAATAATTCTTATAACCCATAGCACTTAACTTTATAAAAGGGACTGCTTGAATAAGAAGTTTGTATTCAACCATTATTATCTTGGAAGGAATGAACCGTATCACTGGATGTTCATCGATAAGCCTCAATACAACTGGAAATCAAGCACTGGACGATCTCGACCAATTTTGCACAGGAGGACACTAGTGAATCCGTTGATAGTGCAAGAGGATTACTTTCTTTTCTGCCATGCAAATGATAGCTTCGCTCGAATGTCCTTGAGGTGAAGATTGACATTTCGAAGGATGTTGACGGTCTTAACCATGACTGCTCAGTCAAACCAGAAACCTATTTAGTGTTTTCCTAAATTTTCCCTATTTGTGTGTATAAGTTCTTTTAATTAACAAATTATGGTGGTTTCCCACTCACTTTCAAAACGTGAGGGTTTTGAGAGCCTTAACTACCGTTGAACCCGCTATTATAATTATTTCATGGACCAAGTATTTTCCCTGACAAGCCATATAAGCGGTAATCTGTTTTCAGTTTATTGAAGCGTATGTATTTCATCTGCGTTTGATTAAATAAAGTATAAATATTGCATCGTTCACTTTTCAATGATCTGTGGAAGCACCCAACTGTGTCGAACCAACTGATTTGCACCCCCGCGTTTGTGCTAACCCCTGAATCACCATAACTTTACTGTGCTTGCTACAGCTGTACGCCTGCGACCTTCAACACCCCTGCCCTTTATGCTCAATAGACTTGGAGATTAATGCATAACTGCTAATTTTAAAATTAATTACTTTAATTAATAATCAGCTTTTACTAAATAGAAGCACATCATGAAGAAACATTTGAAATTCGCCCGAAGTTTCTTAAACAGGACGAGACTCTATTTAAAGAACCTGTGTCCTTGGATAACCTGAGGCCTGGATATTGTCAAGCCTCGTTCCATCTTGCGCAAGTACTTCTGATCCTCCAGTTGCATAGTGTGGCGGTAACGTGGTGTATTCTTGGCGTATTTAAAAGTTCAGAGATCTGTATCGGGTGCCTCTTCTCAATCTCTTCCATACTAGCTCAGTTCACCAGCCGATTCGCATGCTCTTCTTTCTCCGCTACCACTGAGTACAGGTCCACTCAACTCAAGTATCTTTTATGATACAGCAAAGAAATTTAACACGTTTTGATCATGGGAAGGCGTCTGAATAGAGGGAACTGTGAGCAAGCCAAATATGACATGAAACGGGAGAGGGGTCGGCAGTAATAAGGAACTGAAGTCAAGAAATCACAAGCCTTACCTTATTTGAATTCGGAAGCACAGAGTTTCCCACATTCTATTGAAGGTAAAAGGGTACTTTGTGATGTCGTAAAGTTCAATCTTTGTCATTTGACGCTCAGGTTCTACTGATTGGTTACTCTGTCCTGCTTACTGACAGGTTGTTTAATTATCACGGTTAGCCCCGACGTTTCAATTTATATTTCCTTACAAGGATTGAGAAAGCGGAATGATCTTCCCTGATATCAAACGACATGCTTACTTTTGACATAGCACAGTTGAGGTAGCCAAAATTTCAATGAAATATTTATTGAAAACCGGATAAATTCAAAATTGGGAAGATTGGGGAGCTCTTGTATAGCTCCGGCCACGGTTAGAGCCTCTGTATCCTTAGAATATCTTTATTCCTTTAGAATTCTGAGATTGTTCCGTTGGAGCATTGTTTTCAAGGCAAGGGAATGAAAAGGTATTCAATGTTGGTTTTCAAGATGGAGGATTAGCATCCATATTCCCAAATTCAACTGACGGTGGAAGAAAGCGTAAACTGCACTAACCAAATCTTCAAGACTAGATGGTGGCGTCTCTTCTAGTTTTGCAGTATTTATAGAGTGGTTCGAGAATTAATTGATACTAGAAATATCTTTACTCTCAATTTAATACAGATTGAGCTAACATTAATTTCAACTTTTAACCTTGGATCAGAAATAATTGTAAAATGTACAAATTGAGTATTGGAACCGGATTTTCGAAATATAATGGCCTACGTCAAGTTATATTCAATGGGGAACAAAGTCCATCTAACGGAATCTTCAAAGTTGTCATGCGTCATTAATTTAAGTGAACTTGATTTATAATTTTCTTTTCATTACTGTCCAGCAAGAGTGAATTCCAGCGACCTCTGCTATGCTAAATCATGCGAACTAGTACCATTCTGGTGTCTTTAGCGTCTCCAGAAATGACGTTCATAAAGACAAGGAGATCATAACAGGAATTGTAAATAGGAAGAAATCTTTATCTTAAGAATGGAATCGTCCAGTTTATCTCTGTCCCCCCCCCCTCCATATGTAATGTGTTGAAAGAATATGAACTCTCTTAGAACTCTTTCCTCAAATGGTGGTTGCTAAAATGAATTCCTTAGCCTATTAGCCCCTCCATAGTCATAGCTGAAAAGTGTAAAAATAAGGAGAAACAGGTCCCTGAACTCCAGCTAAACCGACGTTTACTTTGACCGTTAATCTGTGAAACCACCCTCCTTTTTGATTCCGAAGGAATAACGGCAATACCAACAGCAGAGTTTCTCGGGATGTGAAAACATTAACATAAGCGCATCCGTATCTTAATATCGAGCTTATTTCAATCTTATACACTTCGGTGACAGCCTGGATTTCTATCAACTTGTCACTGTCCACCTGTGTCAAGTATGTTCTGGACACATGGAAGAAGTGAGTAAAGGACTTCTCTCTTTATTTGAGACCCAAAAGTAGGATGAACCCCTATCCCGAATAGCAGCCACTACAAAGGAAGGCATTCAGCTTGACATTGACGGACCCGTGCCGGATGTAGATAGAACGAGAGTGAACAGTTGTGACCCAATCAGGGGACAAAAGTCGATTGTATCGTTTTGATTCGGGTACTAATTAAATGACCACTTACCCTCCCCTCCTTCCGGATACATGGCCCACATACAGACACACGTGGTCATCAAGAGTTAAATAAGTAGAATTCCATTGTAAAAATTATCTTTCCTAATTAATTAAGAAAAATTAGTTGGTTTTTCGATTTATTGTCAAGTGAGAAAAAAGGTCGAGTAAAAGAACCAATGACATTACTTTATTTAAATTTTGGATCCACGGAGTATTGGAGATAGTTCACTGTATAATGTCCCAATGCTCCAAGGCTCATGATCTCATCCTCAGGTTGGGTGGGTTCATGTCCACGATGTTCAGAGCAAATTGACCAAGTGATTAAACTGAATGATCGGTCATGCCACTTTGACTCATTTGCATCTTCTTGCAGCCCGGAGTTGGCAGTTTGAAGACTACCGAAAATGTTTTTTGAGTAGCGTGTCCATTAGAGTTCAATCAAGGTTATTTCAGATGCTGTTTCCATTAGATCCTTGGTGTGCATCAATTGTTCTACAACCACATTTGAATACTATTAGAAGTTAGCCTTTGAAAATACTCTAACCGGTCAGTACGGCCGAAGTATGTCAATGGACAACTCACAAGTGGGATTGAAGTGTATTTTAGGTCAAAAGGTCAAACCAGTGTGTTAATCTCTTTAATTGGGAGTAAATAACCTGACCTACCTGCCCTGATTGGGGACAACTAGACTGTGAACAAGGAGTAAAAACCATTTTAAGTTAACATCCTTGCGATCTTCTCCCAATTCGACTTCCAGAGGGTAAAATCAGCGTAGAATCTTTATTTTATCACTATTCTTTGGTTTAAATAAAAATTGAGTTGAATTTCAGAGGCATTTAAAGATCAACAACGAAAGTTGTATAAATATAACAAATACTTACATCATACTGGAAGGAGGACACCTCTAGCAATTTCTTCCAAGACAGGATTCAAGTCAACATTCTACTAAATACATCCATCTAAATTACCTTGAGGTGAGGCAATTTTAAGGAATAATATGAACCAATCACTTTAAAAATATGTTAGATACACAAAATGGAACACAAGTTCAAATTTCTCAAGGTCTATTGCGACCTCTTTCATTGGTTTACTGGAACTTTGTCAAATTTGTACTTTCCGAGTGCTTGCGTCACACGGTTCCCTTTATGGTCAAATTGTCCATTTCTTCGTATTTGATCATGGAGTCCTGAGGCCCAATAAGGAGTCTGGTATTCTGTCAGTTCTATGGATACATTACCAATAAACAACTCTCAAAGTTGCGGGTCGTTGTTTGGTCTAGGAATAGTAAATTCCCATAGTTTGTTTCCAGTCCTTCAACAGCCTTATTGAATACGCGGATGCATATCGCTCATCACAGCTTGGCAGTTATTTGAGACAGAATTCTGTTATCAGTCCGGACATCACTTGATCATCAAAACATCAGCAAGATGGCAACGTGTATTCCTATATAAAACCAGGTTAATAAAGCACTTGGAGGTAACTGCCTTCTGTCTTAACTTTCTGATTCTGAGTGAACTTAAGCCTGGAGATACCTGGTGGGCAGATATATCAAGGCGAGAAAAAATACGGAAGAACCTTGCTTTACAAAACCCCTCTTGATCGGTTTCAATCAATTCGCTCAGTGCCGCAGCCGAATGGCTCATGCTTATTATAACTGTAGCATTCTTTTAGTGAAAATCAGGTCAACTCATTTCCTTTGCTTCAACTTCAGTGTTATCGACTGGATAGGAGAATAAGATGAGAAGGTCTGATGTATCTATCATCACAAACCCAAAAATGATCTCCCAGCTGATGGATCCATTTGTCCAGTAGATGGGCGTTACATCGATTGTGTGAAAATGATGACTGCGAAATCGCATGAAAGCTCTTCATCTAGAAAAGAAAGGACGGATCTCGTCTTACGTCATTTTAAAAAATTTGATATCCTGATGACTCTGAAGTTCAGGTAAAGAGTAGCTCCTGATTCCCTGACTCTCGCTTCGACTGTCAAAACATCTTCTCCCAAAGTGCTAACATATCCCCCCATGTAAACTTCCTCTATTCTTGCGTTCAGATATTTCCATGTGGTTAACACTTATAAAACTCTTTTTTACCGACCAAGGAAACCATTGCTATTTGTCATTTCATAATTTGAACTTGAAGAGTTCAGGACGGTTCTCTGCTGAATGTCTGGGTGAATAGAGTCAAATCTATTGATTGCCGTGGTAGCAAAATATTATCTCCTCTAGTCTGGCGGGCATTGCCTTAATAGGACGATTTCCACCGCAAGTATTCAGGAAAATCTACAGCTTTGCAATCACGTTTATCTTATCAAAGCAGAGTTACATCTTATACATTTCAACTCCGAAATAACCCACAAGATACGCGCTAATCTTGATGGTTATGGCGGTTTGATAAAGTGGTATTCCACTCGACTTTGTAGCACCTTTGGAAACTTCTCCTTATCTCGGTACGTGCTCCCCACTTTGGGAGTCGATGGAGTTAGAGCTTTATAAAACTCATTCATGCTAATTTCAAAAATATTAAAATAAATGTTCTAATTTAAGTTCTAAAAAATAACCGCGATTTAACAAACACATTTATTATGGTGAACAGTGAAGTTGATGAATTCCAGAGAATTAATCACTGGAAAGGAGGTTCATATTTCCCTCCTTTAGAGTAATCAAAAATATATGATGGCAATTAGTGCATTTTGCAACCTTTAGGTACAGAGGGCAAATGTCCCTTGTGAAAGTGATTAGGCTAACGGAGAACAAAGTCTAACATGCACCTCGTTGTTCGGAAATGTAACCTTTAATTCTCCCAATCTGAAGGCAACCAACCTTGGTGTGTATCGATTTCGATCAACTACGTGATCGCTAATTCAGAGAAATTTGTAACAGATATTAACAAACCAAAAGCGAGTTGCTGATGGATAAATATGGATGTTGACAAGCTCGTGGAATTCGTATTTTCTTTTTCAAATGTCGATATAGCAGCCATTCTGCAAACTATACTTTCTATCTTCACCCCATCTTCACTGTGACAGCAGGATAGAGAGGAGAGAGATTGTTGGTTGAAGAACTTTATTGAAAGCAGAGAGAAAGCTCAGAGTGGATACAAGAGATAGAGTCTATGTGTATGGGAGTGGAATGCACAAACTGTTTATACAGGGAGAAAGTATCTAAAGAACGGACTCAGAGTATATGAGTTGAGACTTGACAACAGTGGCATGTCCAACGGACTTTGAGATAGTCAGCCTAGATCACGACTAGGCGTGGGAGAGTTCGTAGCTATTTCGAATAATGTAATTAAATGAACACTATTAAGAAAATTTTTTCATAATAAGCACACCACTAAAAACAATTGAAATCCTATAAGTGGTCGCCAAGTTTCCCGTCATTATTTTCAATTTGTGGGCGCAGCTAGCTTTTGACAGCTTGACAGTTAGATTAAATAAAACGTGGAATCAGTCTGGCTGTGGGTTGACCTTCAACTGTTAATTATGTCAAGAAGACAGTATTTCTATAAGAAGTCATTATTAAAGTGTCATGAGATGGCTGCAAATTGTTTTCTCTCTTCGTGTTTTAGTCAATCCTAGCCTGGGGATATGTCATGGCAGCAAGTTCACAGTAGCAACCCTCACAATTCAGGAAGTAAAAATTATGATAAGGATCTACAAAGGATCTTACACCAAACTCGTTGATTTGAGATTTGAAAAGATAGAAAAAGGATCCAACTGGACCAATACGCGAAAAGGAAGAGGACAAATGCCTGCAAATCGTCAAGCAAATTGATGACAAAATTTCAAAGTGTTCGGAACGCCAAAACAAAAATTCTGGCGGTTTATCTTCAAATGGAGGAAAAAAGTCCATCATTTTTACTGCCAATTAGGCGAAAGCATCTAGAAAAAATTACATTAAATCTTCAACAAAATTTTGCCAATTTTCAAGCAGAAAGTGTCACCGATCGCCCTCACATTCACATTAGTCTGATCCGAAAGGCAGTCAATTTATTGACACGTTTATAATTTTTAAAATAATTTTGCTACTTTTAAAATATAAGTACCCTTAAGGGTATGAATGCAATATATTCACGAACCACCCGGCAGCAAAATGGACAGGAACGATATAATTACTTCTGCTACCGAAGTTCAGTGATTGTGTATCTGTAATCCCGAAAAGCTGACATGCAGCATAATAATCCCTTCACCATCCTTCTACTTGATCTCTCATCTTAAAGCATTCGAACGTATCAACCGAAATTTCACCCCCTCTACTAACAAATTTACAATTAACAGTATGTATCTTGGCTCTCAGTCCTAGTTCACATAATAAACTCCCTTTGAGGCACGGCAGCTTGGGATGATTGGCTTTCTCCCGTACCAACTGTGCCTAGTTTGTCTATCTAGTCAGTTGTAATTGATACAAAACACTGGATAGGACCTATTCTCCCTGGGATCTTCATGTGGCAATAAATCTCCATATCTCATTTGTGTCTTTGATGTGGATCTTATTTATTGTCGAATTTCATACACCAAGAAGATACAACTATTATCTTTGAGGTTTTCAATATAATTAAATTAATTAAAATTCCACCAATTAATTAAATAAAAGCATACTATTATTACATCTTCATGCGATCTTGCAATGGTCATGAGACTTTACCTGCTGTGGTAGTTACATTAATGTTCAACCAAAAGACCCCTCTCCCACTTTCAAGGACTTAAAGGTCATCCTGCCGAAAATAAACAAGGAACGTAAGAAATAGACGGGTTATTCAAATAGGTCACCCCTCGATTGAGCCACATGTTCGGGATGTGCATTTGAGGACAAGCTGGGCTATCTCTACATGTACCTCTGCTTGTTCTAAACTAGGTCTTTTGAGGTGCCATTTTTCATTCCCCGCATTAGTTGTACGTCTTTGTACGTTCAAATTGAATCGTTTTCACCAAGTGCCGCACAAATGAATGCTTAGGTACGCCGGTCATCAATGTCCTTCGACATTTTTGGCTGGCGTGACTAAGTCTAAATGGGGGATTTGGACTAGTAAATGGTCGCATTGGAAGACAATGAGCTGGGGAAATATGGTGAAGAAAAAAGAATAAATACTCTTGAGAGAGAAATGGGAACATCAGAGTAAGAAGAGTCCTCCTTTATCTGACAAATAGAACCAGGTTAACTGCTTTGCTGATTTCATTTTGAATAGGTTAATATTCATCATCGCATCTGCCTTTTTCATCATTAAATATTATAGTTGCTCTCTATCGGACATAGAAGTCTATCAGTTGGAAGATAATAAGCGCCTTCTTAACTCACTCTCATTTTCAGAAAGTCTACGACACCATCTGAATGTCACTTTTTCAGCCGAACTTCTATTTAGCATCTTTGTTAGTGCAGACTTTGAGCTAGTCATTCCCTGAAAGTTGGATTTGATACATTTCTAAAATGTGTGTATCCATGACTAGATATAGTAATACCTAAGCGCACAATTTAGCATTGGTGGCTAAGGGGTAAACTTAGCTGTAAGAAAATATAGGATCCAATGTGCGTGTGTAAAATTATGGCCTAACGTAAGGTCAAGAGGTCAGTCAGTCGCTTTCTCTCTTGCACACAAATAATTTAACCAAACCTGCCTTGTGCGCAAGTAGAGATTCAAATAAAACTTAGTCCAGGACTCACTTCGCTGAGTGTATGTAATGTCACTTGCGATGACTAAAATCACTGATCTGAATCACTCAAAATCCGTTTAGTTAATTTTGGCAATTTTTAAATCAGCCAAAACTTTATTTCAAGCTTAACGAAGGACTCAGCAATTTGCCTTATTAGGAATTTTATCACGACGGGATATGAATCCGAGAGTTTGAGTGGACACAAGGTTAAGTACACTTCCATCTTATAAGGAAATTGATTCGAACCTATCGACAGGGGTTGCTCGACCTGAAACCAGGTCGAGTTATCTGCATCCCTGTCCGCAGAAATCGGGAGACGACATGTGCTGGGATGTCGTGACCCCAGTTTCGGATAGCTTACTACCTACCGATGGGACGGTAATCGTACATTAATAAACTTGTGAATATGATTAATTTTAAGAGTCAAATAAACTGTAATTAATGAAGAAATCTCTCTTTTATTTCATTGTCAAATGATGAAATTTTGCTTGAAAGCATTAATTAATCTTTCAATGACAGATCAGAGCCTATCAGAGCACCAAGTAAAAGGGTGGTGTCTATACTCTGATCAAAAAATGTATCAGAAAGAATTTGACTTCATGTTAAGGAGGTGTTGGAACTGACGCCTGTAATTACTTTGCTAAGAAGTGGTCTTTGCTATCTGTTGTCGCTAGGATCAGATATCGGCTTCGTTCCAGCTAGTCGTTCAGATTCGTTAGAAGAAGAGAGAAGGAAGTACTCCTGTTTAAATACAAATCGGACCATGTGGTTGATCACAGTTGGGTAGTGAAAAGAATGTATTTCCAGATATGAATATGGAAAGCACCAGTCGAGTAATCTAATATTTGCGAGACGAATTTTTATGAATTTTACTCTGGACATCGAAAATATTCGATTCTGCGCCATATCAAAAATTAATCTGTTAATTATCCAGTGCCTCCAAGGGACATGATTCGATATGTTAAGGGAATTCGATAACGAGGACTCAGTGTATCATCCGATGAACTCTGTTTCACTGGGCAAGTGGACGGATTTTTATCTGTTCTCCAAATTTGGTTTATGGTCTTAGGTCATCACCACTTTTCCTAGACAAAAGGGTCCCTAAGACATCGTGTAAACGTTCAGTACATTCAGAACTCTTTTAGCGCTTAGCACGTATGTTCCAGTACCCCAAATTCGATTGAAGCTTATTTGTAAAGACGCCAGGTTGAACAACCTTAAATTATTCGGAATTAGAGGAAGCGCAAGCCGAAACGGCGTGGTTGCGCGTCATCTCAGATAATTAACCCTCCCAAACCTTCGGTACGTCACTGAAACGAAAGCAAGTGCATTCCAGCGCAATAATATCCATTATCTTTGAAAGATAAACACTTTTGGTGTCTCGCCAATCAAAAATGTACTTTCCTCCAATCTAAATGAGTCTTAGAAATTAACGTACAACGACGATTGAATCATTTTATAACTTCATACTTGAATTTGAAATACAGAAATGTATTGGCTTTAAATTGCATGTGCATCGGTTGCCAAGAAGTAATGAGAACGCAATTCATTTAATGTAACATTAATATGATATTCTATCCCTTACACTACTGAAATGTCGAGGCAAAAAGACTGATTGAATACCTACCAAACGCACATTCATCGATCGGCAAATGCATTCCAGCGCGCACAGGTATTTCTGTGCTTCTAAAAACAAACAATCCAACGGAAAGATTAAGCTAACTCAGTGGGCCGGTGGCGCATTATTCGCCGTACTCGTCTGCTATGTCAGAGGCTGCGGATTCGATTCCCGTCGGTGTACGCCATGTGAGTGGAATGCCAACCGTACTGGTTAGATCTGGCTATTATAGAGGCTGGCAAAACTGGAGTCCCGTACTAAGGAATCTCAGTGATATTACTCTCAACCCAAGATGGGCGTTAGAAAACGCGCTCTTGAATGGGCTTAGGATCTACTGTTCATTAGGGTAAATCATACGATGACTCGTAGTAAAGCCTTGATTGCTGGACAGCCAACTGCTCTAACAGCGCATACAATTTATTTGAACCGGTCAAGACAAAGCCAACTATTTGCCAACTTGTTCGTTAAGTCACTTTTTTCGGAAATAAACACGGGAAATCAATTGTTTATGTATATTTGAAGCAAGTAAAAGGGTTGAAATTCCCCTTATCTGGAAGTTTAAATCAATTCAGGAAAGCTCAATCCCCAATCCGTTCCAAATTTATTAGGATACCGTTTCATTTGAAATGTTTCTTCCGCTAACAAACAGTCTGAACTAGAGTTCAAACTGATGTCTTTATGCTAGCTGGTATCCTCCTGTTAGAATCCTGACCATTCGAAGAAAAAGACACATTAAAATCAACTGGTAATGAAGTCCCAGAGACAGAACTTCATAATATGAAACTTAGTGAGAAGAATAGCGAACCATGACCGTCTGATAAAAAGTGATTGACCTGAACCTCTGATTGGAGGATGTAAGACTCTTGTTATCTCTTTCATTCTTAAGTTCAACTCGATTCCTTTCCTTAACCAATGGCTGAACTTTATAGTTTCCATGGTAAAAAGAGATATTCCGCTTATTCGTAGGTATTATTTCCCCATAGTTAGTTGCTCTTCCATTATACAAAATGATAGCAAATCGTGATGGCCTTGACAATATTGGATTCTGTTACCATAGAAATCATTCATTCCATTTTTCAAGCATCAATTTTTCCCGCCTTTTTGTTTCTTTGTTAAAAGGTATTGGAGATGAAAACCGCGCATTATTTGATTGGACCACATTATGTCGCCTGCTGGCATGTTAATAAACCACCAATGTCCGGACTTAATTATTTGTTCAAACCAATTAAATTTGCAGAGCGTCACACAACGAAGACGACTCAAAAACTAGCGAGAAGTACTAGCGAGCACACGTTTTGGCAACCAGTAGAAGACTCGAATGACGTCATTAGAACGCATACACTTTTTTTTAAATTGGCGCGTGTTTGTGCATACATCTCTCTCCTTATGAGGCAAGACGAAGACCGGTAGGCCTTGACAGCCTCAGTATGCACTACCTGCTGGGCCAAAGAACGTACTTCATGTGGAAAAGTGCAAATTTGGCTAAACAATGACAATCATAGCTCACAATGTACAAAGAACGTTCCAACAAAGGACGGCTTCTTTGTTTTAATTCCCCAAAAACCTAATTGAAGGCGATTTTCTTAGTTATAACTCAAACCTATTCTCAATTTTGAAAAGCGAACGAAATCGGCTAACACCATCGGCATGATGCGCAAATGTCTACCCTTGTATCTTGAGTTAAAGCTGTTACTGAACTCTCAGTCTTAAGGAGAGCCCGTGTGTTGCTATCAGACACCTTTAGTGCGATTGTGAAAGTGCCTTAATTGGGAACTGATTCTACGAATATCTCGATGAGCCTTGCAAATAATTAGAATGATAACTGCGGAGAGCTTAAGAGGGGCGGATCCCCACGAGTTGCTGTTAGTCTCTGCAGATGATATGGGCTGGAATCAGAAAGACACCGCTATAACCTTGAATAAACTCCGGACCCTCGACATAGAGGAAGAAAATTCCCGCTACTGGGTTTCCCTCAGTGCACTCGACAACGTCGTAAATTTCATGCCTACCTGCACCCGCTAACCTCAATGTTACAACTATTAAATATAACAGCTCCGATCTACTCGAATGCAATTGAAGGATCTTCCACCGATAACTTGCCTTTAGATGTGCGGAAATCGATAGAAATAGACGGAGATTTACGTCCATACAGGATGACGGACTAACTACTTGTGGAAAATAGGTCGCGACATTTTTCGTGTTAATAAAATGATGCCCTTTATTTTATGCAACCGGATGAAAGCAAAAGTAGAACAATGTCCCATGATTTGAGCCAAATGGGAAATTTATCAACACTTGCAGTAACTAGGGGACGACAGAAAGCCGGAATGAAAGCAGAGGAAATTAGATTGCAAGGATATGGCTTAACTTTGATTTATCTACAAAAGGCATCTTAACCGACGTAAACACCAATCCGATAAGAGCCTCTTCCCCCGCACTGAAAAAAGATCCAGAATCATAAACATGGCGAACTTAGTTCTTAGTCAAAATAGTTTAAGAAATTTAAGTAGTAGCTAAAAGAATTAGACGCAGAGGACTAGACCCATTCATACACTGAATACGACAATGACCTGAGCGTAATGACCAGCAAACTTTATGTCGCAAGAGTTGTCAGATTAACACATGGGGAAGATGGCTACCGATAAAACTGTGCGAATATAGTTGGAGTAGATATATAGAATGGCTGCCCCTCGAAAACAGCGAGATTCTAAAAGGAAACCGGTAGACACATCTGCAGACGTGATATAACGTGGTTAAGTGACAGATGACATAACTCGCGAAATTTTTAGGGACAAACAACAAATCTAAAGCTCCAACCCAGTTTAAAGTGGCCCAAAACTACGACACACTACCAAGTTTTCCGTGGAATACTCCTCTACACCGTGAGAAGCCTGATTTCAGGATCACGCTCTCCTAGATTCACGACAATGTGAAGAGGTGGCTGAGTGGATTGCTCTTAGAAATCCCACGAAAAGTCTCAACGAAGACTCTCCAGTTTTCTTACAACTTCTCCACTCAGTAAATGCCAAGAAGTGCTAGAAAGCCTACCCAAAGTCAAGGCTAAGCGATCAGCTATGCATATGCATACATTAGGGGTAATTCCACAAGCCCCTTCTCCCGAAAGAAACATACGTGAGAAGGGCCGCTTTTTGAAGAGCAAAATAACTTAATATCTAAATCTGACCGTGCACGATGACTCAAAAGTGGAATATCAACCAATTCGTCCAAAATGAAGACATCCACAGTGACCGCTAAATCGTCGCGAAAGTATCTGACGACATAATCTGTGTAACTCTGCAAATACCGATGATCCTGCCACTGATAAGAGGGAATGTACGTAACGGGAACAAATAAACAACGTCCAAAACCACGTAATAAGATGGTAAAGGTGATTAACTCATTAGAGATGAGAAAAACTTCACCCTAAGAAGACATCAGTCGAGGGTAACTGCTTGTTATAACCCTACCCAAAAAGTGGCCAATTTTATTAGGGTGCAAAACTAATCGGACGTTTCATTTACAAAGAGGTTGAAGAGACTATCAGTAAGCAAACACTACAAAGACCGACTGTTACTATCGACTAAATTAGTCACATGATATTAAGAACTACTACAACACAATCCTCTATAAAGTTAAACCACAGAAAAAAGGTGGAAGGAAAGCTCGACAGAGCGCTAAAAACGATAAAAGCAAAGAAATTGCTCCAATAAAACATTAATTCGATTAGGTGAGATACATCAGGCGTAGTTAGAATATGTACATAGTCAAAGCAGTAAGGAGAAACGGACTCAAGGAAAATAACCAAAAGGACTATTGTCAAGCTCGTCAGCGATACTACCACTATTAACGAGGCCAAAAAGAGAATCGAACCCAAGGTCATCAATACCATTTACATCGAATTCTCGAAGCAAAGAAGCCGCCTCTTCATTGGAGATGGAGTCCTCGAATCTAACATCAGTGCCTTCACTCATTAAACGATCCGCAATTTCGTGGAAATCATTTGTCGTTATCATGGGAGTATAAGATTCAATCTCCTGAAAGGGAGGAGAAGGAAAGGGAAACTGATCAATTACTTGTTCGATAATTTCAGGAGTAAGGCTAGATTCCTCATTAGAACTTAGATGAGCAGGAGGCGAGAGAGGATGAGTATCAACTGGAGAAGAAAGAGGACTGACTGCATTTGTACGTCTCCCTAGTAGAGGTCGACGACTTCGTCTCTGATTTCTACGAACAGGTCTCCTAATAGGGCCCACCGGTCGATTCTCCCGAGGAGCGGAAAATGAAGAATGGTAGTTTTGCGCTTGAGAAATGCTGACCAATTTGTTTACGTCCGCCAATAGTTCATTAAGTTTGTTGTGTGCTAGCTGTGCTCTCGCTCGTTGAGACATTACGTACTCACCATTAAAATTTCGTGATCTAGCAAAATGGGTAAATAAAAACCAATTGTTACCTTTTATCTACCGATAACACATCTTCTACAATCTCAGCAATAATCTTATGCCGTTCCATTGGATCAACGGCGGGACGTTTCTTCTCGAGAGGAATGCCTAGCTCATCACACAGGCTTTCCAAGGTCTCGATATCTCTAAATAGGGTGCGAATGACTCTCTGATCGTGTAACTCATCACGTATCTTTCCACATGAAATTTGAAGAAGTTGAGGATAAGACAGCTTATCAGCAGACTTTGCTGTACCGTCTAAATGCCTTCGGATATCATCCTCCGTAATACAGGTACGAATCATTTCATAGATAATGGCAAGTTCCCGCCTTCGTCCACGTTCTTGTTCATTATGGTCAAGTTGGGACTGCCGATCTCTAGGATCTGAAATTTTTCGAGCCGCGGATGTAGTTCTGTTTGTTCTCCTTGGGGGACAACCGTCTTCATTATAGTCTTGTGACTCATCGTCTGTATCTATATCTTCGTTGTATGGAAAGAAACTTGAGTTATTATTTGGAGAAAAATTTTGTTTGCGGGCTCTTGATGAAGACGATCGACTCATGTTTATGGCTGAAATCATGTGAAAACTGTACATTAACCATGGAAAAACATTTTGCAATAAAAACAATGTGCAAACAACGTGACTTACTCGTCTTAAATTTCTACAAAGGAAGTGGCCACGTGTTTGAGGATTAAAACAATTAACTTTTCCTGAGGAAGAATAATGCTACATTTCCTCAAGTCTCGTGTATTTCAATTACTAAAACACATTCAATAATTATTTAATGCAAATATTCAGGAAAAAATTACTAAAATCTAAACATTTTTTAGTTTCATTGCTCGAATCCTCGTAAGTTGGAAAAATTTTCTTCGGTAATACCTGACTAACTGTGTTCACTTAAGTCACTTTTATTCCTAAATGTTTCCACGTCAACGGCATAACTCTGGAAAATTATTTTAGATTTGATCTTTGATGTATCTGCTTAATTAAACCTGTTGGGAAAATTATACAAACTGTTCACTGAACTCAGAATGAATCGTGCAGAATTAAGACCACCACAGATACACATGTAGTTTAATACTATCATTCTAAACATGTGAATAACATTTATTAATTTCTGCGTTCATATACATTATCAAGACTGAATTTTACATTCCTACTCATTTAGGCCAAAAAATTGCTCTCATACTAGTCATAGTATAGACAGTACTAGAGGAAATACTTCATGCGGAAATGAAATAAATATTGACGCTATTACTGACTGTTTGAGAGAAGTAAACTTCAGAACGGTATTAAGGTTTTTAAAGTTGATTCTGATAGAACGTTGTAAAGGAGTTTTACCGTGAAATTATATTTTCATAGCATAATCTCTATTAAAACTACATTATTGGCATATTCTATATCCAAATTAATTCAAATCCTGAAGGAACAAGTGAAAGAGATGAAGACTTTGAAATTAATTTATATGCACCAACAATACTCATTTCGGTTTTTCTAACAAGTTCAAACTGAAATACCGTTCCAAGAAACGAACAAATTTACAGAAAACTTATCATTTAAGATACGACTACAAATTTCACGTAAAACAAGTCACTTGTTCTCTAAAATCTGTTCACTTCCATGAAATTAGAGAAGAACATTGAAACATTATATTTCTAGTTCTTATAATATATTTTTTAAAGTAATAAATGCACAAACTTAGTTAAGTTTAGTCTAGCTAATTTCCTAACCTGTTTTACAATTCATAGAGAGAAATGCACCGAGAAGCACATTTGACCATTGCTTTAGCTACCCTCTAGTAACTTGTATAATTCTTAATTTTTAAGAAAAAATCCTATGGGTACTATTTAATTTGCCTTAAAAATGGTAATTGGTTTTATACTTTACAGGAGACACTTATTTCAAACCATACATTTCCTCATTTCCAATATTTTTTAAAGTATGCTTTTATCGGATAAATTCAGATGCTTATATTTTGGTTTGAAAGGTTCGTAAAATACTTTTAAAGAAGCAGATAATTAACTTAATAGTATAGCATTTTACTTACAAAACTTTACTCGACATTCATGTATTCGTAGCAGATACTACACCAATAAGTCTTTTTGCTACATCTAAGTAATCCTCCTAAGCGGTCCAAATAGCCTCTACGGAGTCCTCTTTTATCAATTTGCTCCCAAAGTTAGCTAAGCTATGTTCAAAGCAACATGAACCAGAAAGATGTTGAGTGGAGAGGGCTTATTACTCAACTATGGCTCGTTGCCAAAACCTTAGTCATAAAATAGCAACAACACTAAGCTGCAGGGATCTTGATTGCTGATTGGGTGAGGAGGTCACTGCACACACGGCCGCGCTTGTTCTTTACGCGATCGGTTACATACCACATTTTCCAGAAAGCTCTAGCACACGTGATTTAATCCGCCTTGGTAGCGTTGTGAACTCCAAACACTGATTTTCTGCTAAAATGGCATTCAGCATTTCGCTTTTTTATTACTTTGAAGTATATTAGACCATTAGCGTTTTCCTACCAGAAAATACACTTTAGATGCATCGATGGTGTACTGGTCGAGACAACAAGCAACTAGAATTGGGGGTTTCTCAACAGAGGGTTGGTGAAACGCTGTTTCTCTACCCTACTTATAAAGTGAGTAGCAACTTCCTTCAGTGGAATTTCATGAATTGTTTAAATTATGTGATACCTGCTATCCTACGTTGTAAAAATTTTAATACAACTGTCCTACCACTGACAGGAATGTCCTCAGCACTAAGCTACAAATCGTAAAGCCTAAGATAACTGAAGCGGTATCTCAGTTCCTCTAAGTTGTCAGCCCTAATTCATCCAAAGTCAGAAGACGATAAAGTAATTAAAAAGTTCTTATTGGGTTAATGCAGAAAAGGACGGTGATTTTGGTGGACTGATTAATATAGCATTAACAGAGAGCTCATAAAACAAAGAGCATAGAAACACGTTTATACAAGTGGAGGTAGAATAAATAATTCATCTTGATTTAAAAATGGGACAAGATGGGGTTCGGGAATACAAAGAAGTTATTTGCGTGGGTTAGGTTTGAAATATTAAGAATTATCGGAAGTCGAGAAATAAGAATGTACGATAGGAGGGAGGATGTGATGAAGTTATTACTTTGCAGACGGGTGAATGTTCACCCGTCTGGTGAAGGTCATCAGTTTATAGAAGTTCAAGTAGTAAGAACTGAGGTCACCAATTTGGGAGTTAAAAATTGTAGAAATTAATGAACCAAAAACAAATTGTGAAAGTTAAGACTTTGGCTAGTAGTTAAAACCAACAAACACCAGTTTCAAAAATTAGAAAACAGAGAATTGTGTAGGCCAAAGTTTATTGAATAAAACACGATGAGGACTCGATAAAGTAAGAGAAGGATGAGGGGGAAGTGAAAGGCACTATTTAGGATCCCATCATTAATGGTGGCGAAACCGAAACTAAATACCATATAACCAATTATATTCACCTCTTCCCTTTTTTTTGCGCCAGTCAAAACTACGACACGAATACAACCAGTGACGGTGATCGAGGAACAGCCAACAAGAGGATAAGAAGGCCTGAACAATCAACATTCAGGCCAGAAGCTTGCGTGCGTGTGGTCCGACGTTCTCCATGGTTTCCCGGTCTCTCTCCGTGATCTGAGCTACGTGTGTAGCCCTGCCTCTGTAAAGAGACATTCTTTCTTCTTCCCATTAGTGTACCATTCATCGTTGAAAAAGTTGTAATTATCTCTAATAAATCCTTCTATCAGCGTTCGGACTGACTTACAGGAGCGTAAGAACAAATAACTAACAAGCACGTGTATGTGAGGTGGAATACAAAGACTGTTTGAGTCACTCGGACAAAGACACGCGTGAGGATATGAATGAAGATTAACTTTTATAAATGAAACGGGATAGTTGTAGAAAAAAAGGTGAATCGAGAATCTCGTCAAGACATGGCAGACAGGGATCTGAGCCATAAAGGCATAAAGACATCACTGCGGCTCCGTGAACGGAAAACCGAAGTGTTTTCACATGGGGTGCAAATAGGGTGTAATTCTGGAAATACATAGAGTCATTCTTCAAATATCAATAAAGAAGAGAGGTTAGTTACTGTTCAGTATCGGTTTGCTAGCGCACATCGCGGATGTGGCTGTTAGTTTAATCACTTTTTCTATTATTTTGAACAACAAATAATTAACATTTTAGAATATCAGATAGCATTATTACCCGCCCACCACCGGCCACCACTAGCACTCTTCATCTCCCTTTGCCACTTCTAATTAAAATCCTTTTTGGGGTCGAAACGAAGGGTCATCAGCTGTAGCAGGATAAAACTAGGGTACCAGATGTGGAACCCCAAAGATTAAGGAGAAGAGCCCAATAAATTAGTAAGACAGAAGCTTGTAAGAGGAGCTGGAGGGGGAGAAAGGAAATGGCAGGAGAACCTAGTCGGTAAGTATTTGACAAAAGAGCTAAAGTAGGAGTCAGACCGACGGGATTATCGTGTCTGGACATGTTGTAGACGCTTGGAATGAAAAAATAGATGATGAGGAATTCCACTGAGCATTTAAAGGTAAAAGCATGGTGAATAATATGTTGCAATGGAACAGCAGGCTGGCCCTCCAAAGGTGGCATGTTAGTGTATTGTATGCCAACAAGCACTGAAGAATTTGAACCCCGTCTACCAGTACAGAAGCATTTGTCGGCAGACACATCAACATAGGAGAACAGTGGCTAACGAAAAGCTTGAAATATACTCAACAAGAAGCCCATTCTGCAGGGGAGGAGCGGTAATGATCATCTCAACTTTGTACCCTTTAACGTTCCTTGATCTAAGATGCTTTTTTCCTACACTTAGAGATACGTATGCTCTAGAATCCTTTATTTTCTTTCCTATAAAAAGTCCCGCCGATTGTTAGAGATTCTGAATATTATCAAGCTATCTAAAACAAAATCACAAATATAAGGTATTTTTTTTCTCAGAGGTCCTCGTAGACGAAGATTAAATGCCTGAATAAGACATCGTCTTAGAACAAGAAGAAGGGTAGCCAGAGGCGAATGAATCAGAATCATAGAGCATGGGAAGAAGAGAAAAGACTCATTTTATTCGGTGCTGAGGCGATCGAGAGGAAATGATAAGTCTCTGTGCTACTGATTCTATATTTCTGAAAGCAGTTAATGTTTTTATATAATTTTTATAGTAAATATGAAAACTGCCCTACTCGAGCTTAATATAAACAAGCAAAAATGAAATTTTCTATGGAAGGTCCATTCAGACGAGGACAAAAGACCTGGACGTCCTTATCGCTCTTTTCACGTATTTGCTCGAAATATTCGCCAACCGATTTTGCAACAGTTGGCTACGAACATTTTTCAACTCCCCACACATTCTCGAACTTCGATAATGCAAGGGTGGTATCAAGTGACGGTTCACCTGATAGCGATTTCACAACGCAAGGAACTGTGATATCAAACGCAGTGATTCTTCGCTCTGTGAAACTTCCGAGCAGGTATGAGAAATTCACGCATAAATTTCTCCTTGTTTCAGGACTAAAATGTAAAATCATTTGAGAGTGATTCTACTTTGCCAACGTACGACAATCCCGGAGTAAGGGCTTTTGTGGGAAAAGTTCTATGTCTTTTTGCGCATCAAAATCGAGGAATGATTCCATAGAATCAGAATACGGAAGTGACTAGGAGACGAGTTATTATGACGATTCGCTTTCTGCAGTGGAAGGTATCCGCGAAGTCGACCAGCACGATGATTAGGTGAATTTCTTTTAAAATCCCGAGGACCCTACTCAGGATAATTTAAAGAAAGGGGATTCCACTGACAATTCCTCCAACGTCTTTTATTGCATAACTCAACAACCGGAAGGCAGTTGGATATATTTAGTATTGATCCAGCAGTTTAGTAGAAATACGACTGCGCTTTTTGTAAAATTCTGGACGTGTCGAGTCGTGTTCACTTGGAATCGATAAAGATTTTCCCTAGATGTGACCTTAATCTTCTTGGATGAGCCTTCAGAAGACAGTAGGGCTTGTCAATTTCAATTGTTATGAATTATTGTGTGTGAATGTACTGACAATGGTGTTGACCAGTGATATTAGTAGTTCTACAAGTATTCATTCTATTCATTTTAAAAACCAAAAATTGAACAAAGGACTAGAGAGGGAGTTGTGCAAGTGCATATAGTAACATTTAGTTTGTTTCGATATTCTCTTCCAGTTGAGGGATGAATCTTTATGCGTTTCCTCACAGTGGCGCTTAAAGTGTTTGATCCTGCTGCAATCTCAGGTTCCTCGTAGAGAGCACCGTGCTCCCCAAGTGGTGTATTTTAATTAGTGAGATGAGCCAATTAGATTCAGTTCCCCGATCAGTGATGTCCGGAACCATTCCATCTGTTTATGCTACTCTTTCTCTATGAAACTATATAAAGTCCCTTTCATAGACACTCATATGCAGACACGCTTATCATTTGTCTTCTAGTAGGGTTCTCTCTCATCTTTCTCGCACTTTACCTCTTTATTCCATCTCTCACAGTTCTCCTCTACTCTCGTGTATTTTTACCTTTGTCCTACAAAAGACTTTGGTCTGCACTCAACTCTTAGTGTTCCGCTTGACTTGGGACTGCGGCTGTCTACTGTTGACTATCAACTATCAGCCTTAACCCCTAATTTGATAACAGCAGTTATTGTTACCACAACAAACTGGTGACCCTGGTACTACAACACAACTTCGGTTTATAGTATCTAGTTCAGAAGTTCATATTCTAACATTTTCCCCATTTGCAACCGTTTTAGAGATAATAATTTGATCGATGCCTGTTGAATAATTTTCTCTTTCTAAGATTGGACAACGAAAGAGATAAAGAACGGTGCTTTTCGTTGTCTCAACTGGTTCCAAGGTTAAACCTAATACCCCCATCTTCAGAGATGGCTTAATGAAACTTTGAAGTCAAAATTACAGACATGTTCATGCTGATTGATCCTTTCTTTTCCAGAAATGTAATTCATTTAGTTTCTCTTTTCTGTTCAAACCGGTTTTTTTGAAAAACATATAAGTCGTCGTCAAAATCCTCATTCCTGATGACTGCCTTCATCATCTTGTCTACCAAGTGTGGCTGGATCTCTACTATTAAGGCGGTTTGAGTGAAAACTACCCTCTAATAGTATATGCTTGTATTTAATTGAATTAACGACTTGTTAGATATGACAGTATATCGTTCTGATGACCTGGAACCTCGATTTTGGACATATTACACCTGGTCTGGCTTTCTCCATCAAAGTTGAGACTGCGTCTACACGTATTACCTCTGGAGTCTTCTTACGCAGATTGTAAAAGATCGCTCTCAGGACTCGAACCGTAACACCATTAATTTTAAAAATATACAATTATTTGTGAAGCTGACAAGAAATTGAAATTTCTGATTTCCACTTCGACTAGTTGAAATTTAATTTTACTGCTGAGTTATGCTACTTCTTCGACGCTCAAAAGATCAAGTACACAATAACCAAATATTTCGTAGAAATGATCAACGGATTTGTATTTGCTCTACTACGGATCATTTATCATTCGGACGGGATTAAGACAAGATTATGGATCTGAGTTATTTTCGATTTGGGTTAACACAGGAGTGCGGGCCAAATTTGTTCGCAAATCTTGAGTCATAAGTAAAGGAAGAAGATGTAAGGGGTTAAAGGACGGATCTCTATGCTTTTCCGAAATTTTCATCAACATTATTTATCGGAGTAAGTTAATTAAATGGTCCCAGAATAAGCGTTGCAAGGATTCAGCTCTCCCGTTGCGATGTCCGGACTCATTTCACCTGTTCGTATTAATTCCCCTTTCTATGACCGTCCCGTTTCCACTCATATCCTCAGGCATGTCCTTGCTCAAGCGATTCATATAAACTGCTTTTGAATTTCCACACGCACGTATAGACACGCTTGTCATACACCTACTCCTACGCCGCCCTCTCATCGTCCTTGTTCCTTATCTCTCTCTGTACTCGATTGAATCCTCATTGTGGTTTAATCAATACATTCTACCCTGAACAGCTCTGGGTCTTCTGCTCTAGAACTGTTGTTGCAGCTGCTAGTTGTTAGTTGTTACCGCAAAAAGGTGAAATAAGATCTTCCTTACCCGTTATCAGGGAAAAGGTACCCAGGAACCTCTCTGCTTATGATGCTTTCTGTGTGCATCTGTTAATATTCCACTTCGGTCAGTATCGACCTTGTGATCTTTAACTTCACAGACGACACATTATGCATATATATAGAATATTTTGTGGGATGACTTGCCCAAACGACTGTTGTAAACTGCCTTCGTATTTCCACTCCCACAACACACGCACACACATTTTTCTCGTATCCGCTTTTGAGCTTCCTTCTCATCTCTGACTCTCTTACTCTATCGAATCCTCAGAGTGGTTTATTCAATGCACTTTGGCCTACACAACTCTTCGTATTTTAGAGGTTGAATAGAGGGTAGCGTCCATTCCAAACGAAAAGTCCAAGGGCTGAGTTGGATTACGCGTACGGGAGGAAATTAGAGGAGAGGAGAAATTGTGCGCCATTTGTTAATTTTCTAATAAATAATCCAAAAGATGTTCAACTCTTATCAACTCTAAAATTTACCAAATCAAAGGTCATAGATTCGATGCCCATCGGTGCACATCCAGCGAGAAATACGTGCTTCTTATCAGATCAAATCCTAGGTGCTGCCTATCCAACCAAATTGGTGAGGTAGTTCAAAATATAAGCTATATCGATTTTTGTTTATAACGTAACCAACTAGGAGTTCTGGTAGTAATCTCGCAGAGCCAACAATCCAGAAAACTCGGTAACCTAGCAACTTAACAGAGAAGCTGATAACCCACAGCAGATCACAAGACACGTTATAGTCAACATGCGTGTATTCACGAAACTCCGCTCTCAATCTGTATCGGTTTAAACAAATAAGAATAGCTATCAAGCGTCTTTTATCGGTGGGGAAATGAAGAAAGAAATTACATTTTTATTCAAGGAAGAAATACTGGGTGAAGGAGGGGAGAAAATAGTTATCATTTCTTCTAACACAAGGTTTAGAGGAGGAGTAGTGGTAGTCGTACAAGCCGGTAGAAAATACCATGTTCACAAATAGTAGCATTGAGAAATGTGTTCATGAAATGTGTGGGAATCGATTAAAAGGTGTTAATGCTGCTACATTTTCCAGAATATTACAAGAGGATTCAAATAAAGCGAAACGACTTATCAGCCCGTAATTGACCTCTGAAATTCGCGGAAAAAAGCTGCTTCTTAGCGATCTAGGGGATAAATCCTAGAACTTAAACTTCTGAGCATTCCGATACAATACTGGGGAGTGATCTAGAGGGCAACATAATTCTCCTGTAGCCAAATATACCATCATATAACACTGTTATTACCTATTTAAAACCTGCATGATAATATGTCCGCTTAGTTATAAAGACAGTGTATATAATACTGTTCGAATGAGTAGAGGAAAGGCTAGGGAGATTTGGAATGTGGTATTCGAGCTTTCCATTTATCCACTACGAAGATCGGAAGAATTTTTACTTCTTCAAAATGTGATTACAAAGTCACATTAGAGGGTCACATTAAGTTTAAAGTCAACATTGTCGATGAAATTCTGATACGTGACGTTTTAAAATACTCTTTGCTATAGCCAACAGATCTCAATCAACACCAGGCGATTAGAAACGCTTGACTGCCAATAAGATCTCTACTACAGTGTCCACAGGCGGTCCCGCTGTGTGTTTGCGTGTTTGCACATAGATACCTAAACAGATGTCGGTCATCACGCCGAGACACCGACAACGAGACAGGACTGACGTCTAACGAAGAAATGTCTTGTATATAGACCTAATTTACTAATTAATAAATTGGGACGGCTTGTCTGCCATCTCCGAAATGATCTGACAGAATGACTCGACTTATTCCATCTATTCGATCGATGTGACCCCGATAGGGATCAACTTTATTACACTTCTGTCTCTTATATCTTAAAGCATCGGGAAATTTTATTGCCCATTACGGGTATGGAGCAGTAATTCCGTCCATAGAGTAAAATCATAGTTTTCTACTTTGCAAACATTCGCACATAGTTGACAGCCTAACACCTCAATGTTCTAGTTCCAATCTCCTACAGTTGACGATTCATGCTTTTGGAGTAGGGAATGAACAAGGCTGTCCGTTTTATCTCCAACAGGTCGGCCAGACCAAGCACTGATATAATATTTATATGACAGTTTCCGAGTTCTCTATAAAACTGCTCTCCGCATAGCATGACCTTATCGAAGTCTGCTGTTATCGTTGTTTTAATTATACCAATAAGAAAGTACTTTGTATTTTGAATTTCATTGTAATATAACCGGGCTTCCTGGTATCCCAGCCAGAGACAGAAGGGAAACTTTCTAGTTACTTTCACTCTCCAAAAGAGACTATTTCGATTTACCGTTGGCTTTCGGTTATCTCATTTGTAGTGGATATAATTTAGAGTTAAAGGGAAGTAGAGGTCCAACTTTCTACCCCAGTGGTCAATATGCACTCACTTTCTCTAATGCGAGTTGGGCACGATCGACTGAGGAGGCCTTTAACACAATTTATTTATTTGAGGTCGAAAGCAAAATTTGAAAAAATACCTTCCACTAAATAGTTCAGAGGAACGTTCGAACGCTCCAAACTGTCCATTTTACAAAGATCCACTTCTCTTCCTAACCATACTTAACTGTTATCCTGATTTGCTTACTCACTGATTCGTCCCTATTTTTCAATTTCCCACTTTCTTATCACCTTCAGCATATGACTTGACCCCCGTTTGACTTTCTTCTCTTTTCCTCTTTGAGGTTTTCTTGTCATCACTCAGCCATTTAGTCAAGAATGCCACTCAATCTCTAATACAGGTGTTTAGCCACTATCTCCGTTTGTAAAACTGGGATGGTTTATTGCCTAATCTTAAGCCCTTGTTAATGATTCCTAAGCCGGAGCATCTCTTGCAACACAAACATCGCAATTCGAGTTGATATAGCTTAGGGGATGCATAAATTGTGACACTTTCTCTGAACATAATTTAAATTCTTTCAGAGTTAGGTTAGTGGCAGTTTAGTAAAAGAAATTAAGAATCGGTGCAAATTCTAGCCCCTATGGTACTCCTTCTCACAAAGCACCAAGAATGGCAAATATAGCGGCTTTGAAATTTTGTGGAGACAATCATTTCCCACACAACCGGGTAGACTTAAGAGCCAGAAAGTGGTTTTAAATTACTGCGGTGACCTGAAACTCTCTATTTATACCTTAACTGTGATTCTGTCTTAATGATGAATGTCATTTCACGATTTTTTTAAAGCAAACCAAACCAGACACCGCTTAGTCGGCTAGCCAGTCCTGTCCGCACTATCCCTCCCTTTTTCCTACAGTCATCCCGTCAAACTAAAGCACAGATACAATTACGTCCTCATGCGCGTCCTCATCCAAGTGACGATAATAAATAGCCTTCCACTACACACACAGAGAAACTGTCGCTTGTCAGACACATCTTCCTTCGCTCCCTCCTTTCCCTCAGTTCTCCATTCTCCTTGGGACTCTGTACTGCGGTTTGTTCAATAGACCCTGATCCAATCAATTCTTAGTGTTCTGTTTCGTTACTGTCGGCCATTACTCTAACCGCAGCAAACTATCTTCAACAAGGTATCTGCAATTATGCCAGAAGGAAATATCGACAGTTGCGTGATCTAGTCAAAAGTGAACAAGTTATCAGATTACTTTTAAATGAATCACAATAACCCCTTTTTACAAGTAACCTTTTCGTCCTTTAGAAATTTTCATGACACTTAAAATTTCAAGACCCTTTCACAAAGACTAACTTTAACAAAGACTAATTTTCTTATTAAACTTCCGAACAAAATGGACAAGCCATATAAGGTGACTTTGAGGCCGGGAACACTTCATTTACTAAAACGATACGGCAAAAGCGAGATTCGGAAATTCCGTCTGATAGTTGAAATTCTGATGCTCTTTCCATGAGGTGATGAACTGTGATCTTTCCCAAGTGAGAATTGCAAACCTTTAACAGAGAAATAAGGAAAACTCTGGAATAATCAAAACGGAGATGGGACACCTGATATATTTATGGAGAAAATGGAGAGTAACTGAACCATTTTAACTTAGCTAATATTGAAAACGAAGCTAACACTATGTGGGGTTCACAACGCTAACAAGGCTGTTTGAATCACTAGAACTTTCTGGAAAGTGAGGTATGTAACCGGTCGCAAGAGAACAGGCGCGGCGTGGGTGCAGTGACCTCCTCAGCCAATCAGCAATCAAGATCCCCTCAGCATAGCTTGATTTCGTATTTAATGACTAAGCTGTTGACAACGCCTCACACAAAGTGAGCAGTAAACCCTCTCCACTCAGCATCTTTCTGGTTCTTATCACTTTGGGCATAACTTAGCTGATTTGGGAGCAAATTGATAGTGGAGGACTCTGCTAGAGGCTATTCGGACTGCTTAGGAGGAGTACTTAGGTGAATCAGGAAGACTTATTGGTGTAGCATCTGTTGCAAACATCACGATCAGTTATATATTTGAAAAGTTACCTATAAATATGGATCTCTTTTGAAACTCCTGAAAGATTACCCCACTTAAAATAATTTTCAAACATTGCAATAATTAAAATTTTTTCATGATCTTCTACCCTTTCCAAATGAGGAGGAGGAGGAGAACAATTTTATTATGACCTTGAACAAACAGGCCAACAATTTACGGGGAAAACAGCCGAGACAAACTTTAAAAACGACATTTTCTCAAGGGGACATCTGTAATAAAATATTCCTTTAATATTAAATAATATTTCCGCCTTGACAGTTTTATGCGAAAATATGTGTTGCATTTGACTGATTGAGTGAGCTGAGAGTGATCGCTGCGTTTCACCTCTCTCCAACCAGTGCGCATCCGCAGCATTTCAGTGTCTGATTTTCACTTGTTTCCGGCTTGAGACAATTCAAATAATTCGTCCATATCATTCTGGTGCTGTTTTCTATTTATTCCATACAAATACACGGCTTTCACGCTCCACCCGCCATTCTTCGTTCCCCTCTTTGGAATTTTCATCCCTTTGTACAAAATGCTTTTTCTGCACTTTTGGCGTTCCTATTTGGGAACTGCGGTTGTTTACCGTCCAACAACTGTATTTTGTACACACTCAGACTGGTGTCCGAGACAATGGATGGACACAAATTAAATAACGGATGCAACTTTTGCTCAGACGACCGAATTGCATGGTTACTTAGGATACTAACTAATTAGACTTCCAAAAGCACTACAAAATCTCTAATGAAGAAATAAAAAAGTAACGTTAGTACCTGCGATTGCGATGAAATATAATACTGTGATGTAAAAATTGCCGTAAATCTGTCAGGAAGAAGACAGAGAATGCTTGATTGATAACTCTTTTTCGTATAACCAACCTGTGTATGTAACGAATTGTTTTAATCTTCTCTTTTCTATGCTGGAAGGTGACCTTGATCATTGTCACAGCAGCACTTCCACCTCAAAAATTCAAAAGAAGCACTCATTGAATAACTTGCTGAAAAGATTTTAAAAGGAAACGCTTTGATACTTTTAATTAGACAAGGAGCAGAAATCACAAGAATTAAAATTATGAAAACGACTCCGTTCCCGTTTCCTCTTTGGTGGAGGATGTACAACCAGACCGAGGACAACATAACGACTTCAAGTTGAATAAAAAAGCGTCTTTCCTTGAGTAATAAATTTGGATGTCGAGTAAATTGTGATCGCCAAGGCGGTGATAAACGAGATGAAACTGATACCACCATTGATATCCACTCCTAAGTGACGAATAAAGTTATTGAGAAGGAGTCTTTCGTTAATTAAGTCGTCTTGAAATGCTAAGAAAGGCACCAAGCACCCAAATGTATCGCAATGTCATCTGACTTCACCTTTAGATGAGTAGTAAACCTCATGATGACTCATGAGTCCACTCAGCCTAAATAGGTACGGAGTGACTCCCAAAGGGGACAAAACCTGAGAGCCTCTTCTTCCTGCAAATTTCTCTAATTGCTCTCTCCCCCTCTTCTCATTCATCATAAACCAATCAAATTATCAATCAACATAAAAAATAAATAATAATTCAAATTATATTTACGAATGATTTGCTTATTCATTTAATTTATAATTATATATTAATCCCTTTTAATTTGCTGTCATATAAAATTATTGTTGAAATTATTTTTCCAATTGAAACGAGATCAAGATGGCGAAGGCAGCTGGAAAAATTTTGTCGAATGAGTGTAGACTTCAATGAAGCATTGAGAATTGCAATTAAGTTAAATTAAGCAAGGAGACTTAGAGAGGCTTTGAATACCTACAATTTCATCACCGTAATTTTGAAATTTCTTCTTGTTGGAGAGGAATTTGCCCAGGGTATTAGGATTGGATTACTCGGAGGTGGCCTGCTGACTAACATCACAGGGTTTTAGGATTAGATTTCTGAATACCGTCTCCAGTTAGGATACGCACAGATCACTGTACATCACCGTGCTGCATTAAAAGTGGTACTTGAAGATCCAAATTTCGTCGGAGATATTACACCCTCATTTTTGTGTGATTTACCCTCAAATCTCCAGAATTCGTGAGCGGAAGTGAGGCATTTCGGGGAACTCAGAAAGTACTTCCCAGTCGTCTTTATCATTTATTTAAACAAACAAGGAAATTTCAGCCGTCTTTTCCACCTCTTTGGAAAGTTAGTTCCCTTCAGATTTAAGAAATCTCCTACCGGCTTTGGCAGCTTCACTGGAATGAAAAAGGGTTTTTATATTTGTATGATGCAATTAAGAAAGTATATTTGATATGCTCCATAAGTAAAGTTCACGAAGACATCGAAATTTTCTGCTTTGATACTTTTTGCATAAAATGACTTCATCATTGCTCAGTCTACTTATATGTGATCTTAATTAAATGCATTTTCCTTTTTACCGTGGTTCTAGTAGTTGTAAAACATCACCATCCGTAGAGAGACAACTAAGAGGTCTTGAATCTGATTCTTGCCAGTTTTAATGAGTGATTGTCCTTCTTGCTTATTTTAGGCTTCAGCGCACAACAAAACGGAGACGAGACAAGAATGTGGGGAGCAGGGTTTATTGGAGGAAGGCAGAAACCACGAGAAGGAAAAAGGACGATTCATGGTTTGGTAGACTGGTTGGGTGATAACGATCAGCAAGTGGAAGTGTGGGGTTGTTAATGCGTAGGAAGAGGGACACGTGAACAAAGACGCTGGTTATAGACGAAGAGTAGGGCTCGCTATCAAAACAGCGTAAGACATGTTCATTTAGGGCTCTCTGATATAATTCGGGGGTCTCAATGTCTGAAGTCACTCCAGAAGATTGTGTTGAAGAATTTGAGTTGCTGTTGAGTCTACAATTTCTGTCCAGGCATAGCTTATTTTGGAATAGAACTTAAAGCGAACCAAGTCAAATAAGCCAACTTTGCTTGATCAACTCCACTCGAGAAGATTAGGGATGTTGAAAGTGGTTGTTCACTTGTCGACTGCGTTGTGTGGAGAAAGCCAATGGGTGAATTAGAGATGCGCAGAGAGCGATGATTCTCCCATCTTATTATAATCTTTTAAAACAATGGAGAACTTGTGGAAACACTCCTGTGACTTGATATATCAATTTGGCATTCAATCAATTTGTCCCGCTTTATTCATCGCAAATCTTGAAAACACTGGCCAATTAATCTCTTTCATTCGTTATTTTACAATTGAATAATTTACAATATATCTCCTTATTTAAATTCAAAATTTATTTTAATAAAATTTTGTACAATGTGTTCGTAGATTTATGCATATTTAACACCTCAATGCAAGAGATCAATCAAATTCTCATCATTATACTTAAACTTGGGAGCATTTGGTGTCCGATCAGGACAAATTGATCATGCGGATTTCCTCCCAAATGTGTCTGAACGCTAAATAAATATTTCAATTTGCAAAAAAATTTTTGTTTTTCACAAATCTCTCTGCTGAAAGTTGAGTTAAAGCCATCAATAACCCTCAACATCTATCACCCTTGTCGAGGTCACGCTAAACTGCCTGTGAAGATATTTGCGTAACTGGAATATTTCTTTGATGTCTGAAATAATCTGACTTTAATTATATTCAGTATTTTTTCGCGATCTTGTCTACCCTAACATGAGGTTCAACTAATGACTAGCCATATAAGGCAATTGATGTGGTTGTAGATCAATGCAGAATGATAAGCAATTTCTCGGTATCAATTTCGTCATACCGGCCCCATTTTCAATTTTAGTCTTTCTCTGGTTCCAGGAAAGAAAATTCCTTAGAAAGAAGTTTGGTAGATATTTTACAACAGTGCAAAGGGGAATCCCCATAATTTGCTAAATGGGGTCAGCTGTTCAATCTTGAATGTCACTTTTATTCGCCCCTAAACCGATGTCCTATGTTGAATGAATGAATGAATGCTGAATGACAGGATAGGGCGGGAGTTTTCAAGAATTCAAGTTCACATTCAATTACAACGTGATTTATTGGACATCGAGGTTTGTCTATTAAATCAAAATAATATGAATAGAAACTGGCGCTAATCGCAGTAGTAAAATTTGTTTAATTTAGACCTAGAAGCCCCCTTACGGGTCTAGTGACCTGCATAAAGGTTATTAGGTACCGAAAAAGAGAATGTCTAGAGTTGGGTAGGTCAACGCGTATCCTGGACGACTGGAAAGGAGTGAGATCTTAAAGGAGGATGAAGTAGGAATTGAAATTGGGAGAGAAGATGAAAGTGTCAGTACTGACCGAGGGCGACCCGGATTAGGAGAAGCAGACGAAATAAAATATGCTTAGAGACACTGTATGGTTTTGGCTCTTAAGAGTCATTGTATGAAATTCTGGATTGTTGGTGTTGTAATCTGCTTTTCTTTATAGGATACCGTAACCGACTCTTAGATTCCCTAAGACATTCCACTAGTTACGAATACGACCCAATTCATAGAAATCCTTTTTCTTCGAATGACCTTGAGAGATTCTAAAAAGGGTTTTTACAATCATCGCACGGGTTGAATTCTTCGGCAGACAGCGATTCATCATAATAACCGCTGCTGCTGGTCTCTCAGACACTTTTGGATGCTGATGACGTGGAATCATCATAGGCCACTGTAGCACAAAAGGAAGAGGAAGCTGATACCCGAACGCCTTCACTTCTGGTGGACACGGAAACTCCAGAAATGCCGTAAGATGGCGAAGTAGAATCACTCTCAGATGAATTTGCTTTTGAATCACAAAACGAAGAAAACCTTTGTCGGCGGATTTCGCGTTCCTCCTTTGAAGTTATGCGGGTTGTCAATGGAAAATTGTTGGTGCCACGATTTCACCTTCCCAGCGGTTGAAGTGTTAAATTGCTGTCATTCGATTCATCATTAGATGCCTCCATTGCATTGTCGAAGTTCGAGAATGCGCAGAGAGTTGGAGAGCGTGATGAATAAGATTGACTGCTCCCCATTTGACTGCTTTTGGGAGAGGATGCTGATTAGAGTGAAGTACTTGAACTCAAATGATCAAATCTGGCTCCCATGGACAGACTCAATGGCTCATCTTTTATTTCAGGCGTTGGAGTCCTCTCAGTGTCAGTCTCCATAACCGGATCCTGGCGAAAGGGAAATTCATCCCTCGTTAGTGACTTAAAATTTAAAATTCCACCAAATTTGTTATATTCACCCTCAACAGTTCTCTAGATGGAAATTATATACCTGAATTAGGCGGCGTCCAAAGAATAAGAACTTTGAAAATAAAGTTCAGAAGAATAATCAGTTGAACGTTAAATATTCAGCAAGTTTAGTGCATTAATGAGAGGAAACAGAGAGAGAGAGAGAGAGAGGGGAAAGGCTGCAAATCCAGCGAGTAGTTGGATGCCAGAGCTAGTTTAGGACAGCTGAAGGTGAAGATCCTGTTGGCGGTGTTTGAACAATCTGCTACAGTTCAGAACTAGTTGAAGGATATGGCTATTGGAACTGGCCAGATGGATCGGAAGATGAGAGCCGGGATTGTAGAAGATCGCTATGTAATATCTAGAGGCCATGCGTTTATTGGTATAGGTGTCAGTAAATGAAATACCGGAAAGGAGTGTTATGGCCTGCCATATTTTGACAAACATGGCCACGTGTGTGGCGATATGAACCTTGGAAATATTTGGCCACAACCCAACCGATTGATAAACAAGCATCAGTTTTGAAACGGTTTTATATAATTGAAAAGTTGTCCGATATTGTCACACGATAGACATTGGTAACAGTCTGTCGTGCCATATCTCCAAAGATTTTAATCGAAAAGTATTTATAATCAGCATATAGGATATAGGCGAATGGGGGCAAAGCGCTAGATAAATCATCAGATGTATGTCCAGCTATATCTGACGATTATTGCTTTCCACTGCTTCTAGGATGTTCTCCTCCAGTGTTAAGCTACCAGGGACGGTTCAATACCCATCACCAGCCCCATTATGCTCAAAGTTAGAAGAGTGGAAGTAATAGAATACCTCTATTAAGTTAACTTTCACATAGTCTTTAAGGACAAATACACAAAATGGATTCTTCTAGAACATTCCCTGCGTTCTGGCTGGGAAAGTTCCCCATTTTACCAAAGGAAATGTTCAATTTATATACATATATATGATTCCTTTTGAGATTCCAGTGGTGTCTGGTCGTCGATGTCTACTCGTGATGATAAGCATCTGTGCGGGGGAGGGGATCGAACTCTAAACTACTGGGATGGTGTTGACGACGGCTTATCATTCCATTTCGCTAGCTGTTGATCGGCATCTGTTACCCATAACATCTTCCGTCCAAAATGTAACTTTCATTCTAATTAACATCGATATTTCTTTCCGGGATTTGGGATGCCCCTTTAGTAAGTCATGATGTTGCCAAGTATCTTTCGAGGAGTCTTGAAAGACTGTCAGAGCATTTGTTTGTTCGCGTTAAGGCCTTCGCGAGATAATTCGCTGTAGTGTATCAGTGAGCTCAAAGTGAATCTTCCGGCTGAAATACACTGAGCAGGAGGCAAAACTTCTTATCAGTGTTTCTGTATCTACTGAATTTGTATAAGTAGAATGTTTTAGTAACTAGAATTCATCGTCAAGATTTTGTTAATTTTTCCAGTAAAAGCGCGAATAATATAAGTACATTTTGTGAAAGCTTAATTCTATCAAATAAAAGTGGAATTGAGGCGACAGGTTCCTTTATTGTCTTAAATAAATAACCACGATTCAGATCAAAGTGAGGGTTCAAGATAAGCAGTTGTACACTTTTTTCCTAATTAGAAATGAGACTGTTGAGTTTGAATTTAATTTAAATGTATTAGTTGGTAAACCGAATCGGGTATTTTCTATGCATCTGAACGAATTTCACTTTTTATAAACAGCACTATGATGCAGGGGATCGGTCCGTTGAGCACTGTATTCGTAGCCCTTTCCTCTCCAGTAGTTTAGCAAGCGAATTTTACTTTGGTCATTTCATGCCATGGCTTCATTTTCACATCTCTAGAACGGTGTTTCTGGCATATTTCACTACCAGTCTTTGCAAGAACATTTTTCATATCTTTATATTCAAGTCGGGGTGTTCTAGGCCCACTTTTCAAGCATTTCTTGATACTGGCATTTATGCTTTGATATGACGTTGAAGGATGACTCTGTGCATATTCCAAAAATTATTCTTTTGGTCAATTCTTTGTGAAACTACTTCGATTTTTCGCCTTTTTCACTTAAACCCCTATCTGCCATGTCTAGACAGGTTTATCAATTCTCCTCTTGTCTATAACCGTTTCGTTTCATTAAAAGTACGCGTGTCCTTGTCCAAGTGAGTCACATAAACCGCTTTTGTAATCCCACACACGTGCCGGTCATACACTGCTTCTACGCTGTCCTCTCATCGCCTTTGTTCCTTACCTCTCTCTCCTGCTCGCTTGAATCCTCATTGTGGCTTGATCAATACATTTTGGCCTAGTCAGCTCTTGGTGTTCTGGTCTGTAACTGTTATTCCTGTTGTTGGTTGTTGGCTGCCAGTCGCTAGTTGTTACCCTGACCCCAATGACGTCAATTCCCTTGTTCTTTTGCCATACTTTTGTCTGATTTATATGTCTACGTAACCAACTAGATGTAGCTTCAATCCTGAAATTTGATATAACCAAGCCATGATCAGAGTTTTATCTGCCTCTCTGAATGCTCTTACATTAAGAAATTTGACTTTCTTTCTGAGATGTGTTTTGATCTCGAACTCGAAGTCGAGAATCATTGGTGAGAAATGTGACACCACCGATTGAGATGGAATTGCTTTTATAGCTAGAATTGGAAGTAGTGAATCCAGGACTTACTTCACTTTTTGGTATTTCAGCAATTTCGGTTCCTATTAGAACTGCTTGATGGTTGTTTGGGGCAGACCGTTGAAGCGCAAGAATTTCAGTTCGCTGCGACAAGACCTGACGTTATGGAACCCTAATTTTAGACATTGACTTTTCGAATCTCGGTGTGAGCGCATGGGTTCGGAGTTCAGTTTTCAAATCTTCATTTGCAATCTTCCGTCCATATTATTTAGAAGCGATTTATGGAAAATTGTTTTAAAGTGACCTGTCAATTTTTTTTATTTTCCAGAGAGTCAGAGCACAGAGAATGACAATGAAACGTTAGCCACAATATTTTCTCGAAAAGTGTTCAGACCTATCGTGAATATTTTAGTCGTTTTCAAGCGACCTTTGATACTAGTAGCACTGTGAAAAGAACACAAACACGGGAGAAAAAAGTCTAAGAGACAATCGATTGCCGTTCCATAATTTCCAAAAACCCACTTTAGGCAGGAGGTTGTGCTAGAACTCCTCTGATGATAAACTCAAACTCTGCCACCCCTCATTACTTTCATTTCAGTGAAAGCTATTGAAGGGTGAATACCCTTACGTCTCCAAAATTTTTATTTAGGTCATCACTAATCTGAGGCCTAATTATCTCGACTTCACAGCGGCGGGTGAAGTGTTTAACCCTGCCGCAACCTCAAGTTCCCTGCAGAAAACCGTCGCCCGTCCTCAATCCGTTTATTCAAAGTAGCGGGAGAAGCTAATTAAGTGGTCCTTGAATGAGCGCTGAAAAGGGTTCAGTTTCCCCGATCAGCGATGTCCAGAACCATTCCACTTGTTTGTGCTACCTCTGTTCTATGAAACTACACAAAGCCCCTCTTTATATACACGCTTATCAGTTACCTCCGACTCCTACTTCATCCATCCCTCTCTTACTCTCTTGAATTTCCATGGGGATTTAATAGGCTCTCGTGTTCTAATCTTAGAGCTGTCGTTTGCTGCTGTTTGCTGCCGGCAGGCAGAGCTCAAACCCGGATGAGCGATTCCCAAGGACGGTCACAAGCTTGTTCACGACCCTTAGTACGTTCTGGGCGCACATCACTCCTAACAATCTGACACTTATTTGGAGCAAAAATTATTTCCCGACCAGCAGTGTTTTGATCTCCAAACATTGGCTATATAAGGACAGTCTGTATTAACATAGGCATCGTGTTTGTTGAGTTTGTGGAATGCCTTATCTCTGTCTCTCTCCAGGTCTGAGACAATTGTAACCTCGTGGACAGATAGATCATAGCAGCCGAAGAGTCCTACTTTACAAAATTCAAAAAATTAGAAGACAAGACTATTGATATGTTGACCATTCCATTAGAACAAAAGAGATTGTCAGATTGTTATTGCGGTTGGGGCAGATAGACAGAAGAGGAGGAGCAAGAAAGAGTTCGCTTTAAAAGTCGAAGAGCTTCAGAGGGTGAGGAGTGAATGCTTTTACATATACTGTACTCACAATAATAAATGCGGAGGGGAAAATAGGGATGGGAGAATCGGCAACTATTCGTCGGTCGTCTTTTGGCTATTTACATCGCAGAATCGATTCCTGATTGTCCCTATGTCGCAGCACGATTTTGCTGTGAATTATACATCCTAAAAAAAGAGAAATGTGCATAGACCGTCAGTTTGGAGATTAGCAAGAACAAAACCATTGAGAGAGGGAACAAACCAATCGGCTTCCACCAAGAGTCTTTGGAAGACTTGTTCTCGCCCATTGATCTTCATGATTCCGTCGCGTAGCCAGAAACGCCACCTGCTGCGGGCCCGTGTGAACTAAAATCAGTCAAAAATCTAACTTAGGAAGATCACTAAAATTATAAGAGAAGAGTCCTAAGCTTAAGTTAGAGTTAATTTAACCTCAAGTAGGTGAGCTTACTCGTTCATATTGACAGACAACGAGATCTTCCGAGCGAAAGATGAGATCGGCGTCTTCATCGCTAACGTCGTCCTCGGAGTTAAGCGGTTTGTCCTCTTCCTCTTCCTCGCCCTCGGCCCCGTCCTCTGGTTCCTCAGGTGGAGGCGGCAACTCCTCATCCTCCAATTTGGTCTCTGGAGACCGGTCGGGAATGTGCTCATCTTCATGACCACCTCCTCGAAGAGGCTTCTTCTGCTTCCTTCGAGACGTCTTCGTTACCACCGTTTCTGCAGTTGCTTCCATTCTATCAATGATAATAAATTAAATTCGCTCTAATTCAAGTGTCTCATTCTTGTCAAATTCATTCAATTCCATAAGGAGAAATTGGTGATTTATTACCGAATTAATCGCATATTGTTCACTATTGAGCATAAATAAGCAATATTTACTTCGACACATTAAATCCCGCCATGCAAGCATTTACTCCATTGTGTTTGACATTAGTCAGTATGATAACCCGTTCATCTCATTCCATTTCATACTCCACTTGTCACCTATGCGTCATTGGCGTGTGATCACAATCCTACTGACCGAATTGGCTTCATCCCATTTCCTTTGCTAATCCTGTATGACGTTCATGAATCCCCATGCTTTTAAAATACCATCAATACACCTCCGCGTTGAGCCCCACATAATTCATACATTCCAACAGTGTAATTCCTGCATTAAAAACATTCGAGATGTTGCCCAATTCTTCGGACTCCTATTCCATTTAATTCATTGGTACTGTAATAACAGTGTCATTGCTAGGCAGGGTTTAACGGTTTGTGTTTAATATGCCTTCGGAAATAATTCAAACTTGTCGTGCATCCCTCTCCTCTATTCACTTTCTTTGCAGATGAAAAGCACATCGGAAACCCTCTCCGCCTCCCATCACTGGGGCACTGACCTTGAAGTCATAAAATATTCTCACAAGAGTGAAAAACAAGACAAACAAAAATCAGAGTGGTAGGGTAAATGCGATCCACAAAGCATCCTACCTTTGCTATGATTCTCTCATTTCTAACTATACTGCCCTTACGACAACCAGTGTAATAAAGTGATCAAAAGAAATATGAAATCGATAGGAGAAACGTTGCTAATGAATTGGTTTCTCCATCAATATTACCACGCTCATTTGCACAAGAATATAAGATATTCACATGCACCTAAGATGCCTTAATGGGGAGCCATTTGGCATATAAGGAATGTCGAGTTTATTAAGTTACATACTTTAAAGAAACCAAACTGGGACTGTTTTCAATGCCCTAAACAGATTTGCTGAATTTTTCAGGATCTTCACACCAAAGACTGAATCCACGGCTGAGAAAACAAAGTGAAAGAGAAGGAAAATAGTGGTTAAATACAAACCACCAAATTCCTTCCCATAATTTCACTGATAAACAACCCGCCAATACGTAGAGAAATATAAAAATAAATTACTTACCTCAAAACAAATCGATTTTAAGTAAACTAACTGATTATAGCGATATACAAATAACAAATATGTAAATTCAAATGATAAAGATGTCTTGCTGGTTCAGTATGTGCCGGAACTCGAAATCTACAATCTAGTCCACATTTCAAAACCTATTAACTTGAAAAGGTGGGATATACATCTTTCTGTACGATTCTTAATAAGTGTTAACATTTAAATTCTGCTGATGACTAAATATAGCTGCATGCGTAAATACAAAATGCGGGGGAAACAACACTTCTCACCTTTTAGGACAGAAATTAGAACAAATTCGAACACCTTTAAAGAGCTATTTCCACCTACGCTTTTTCTAGATAGGTGTATAACTTGTTGGATTCTTTGATAGAAGTCATCGACGCCAAAAGTATCTGCCCATCATGGAACTTAGAGAAGACACTATGAAAACTAAGAGGTATTTCTATCTGAAATAGCAGTTTTCTGGTGCGAATTTTCGCCATGTATCCACGGCTTGCATCAATTTAATAATTTTAACCCAATAACCTCAATACACATCTTTCACCTGGAATTCGAAAATCACAACCCAGCAGCTCACTTAGCATAGAAATGAAGCAAAAGCGACTTACCCTAGCTGATCTGGATCGAAATCATCCGGATCGGATATCACATCAGCATCAGAATCCTCGTGACCAAAACTCTCCTGGAGAGAGAGGAAACGCGCCCGTTTCTCACCCATGGTACCACCCAAGGTTGTAGTGGCATCACCGACACAACGCTTTCCAACAGTTATGGCCGGTGTGTCTCCGCCTGGCGTGGTCAATGGGTGGGGAGTTGGAGGGACCATACCCTCATCATCGTCATCAGAATCGTCTCCGCCACCCACAGCACCGGTGGCGGATGTCTGTCGGGTGGGAGTTTCAGAAAGAAATTGACGTTGAGGTGTTGGAGTGGGATGAGCCGGAATGAGGCTCATAGGTCCAGAACGAAGGAGAGGTGTTTCAACCGAATAGGGCTCCAAAACTTCTGCCTCTTCCTCGTCACTGAAATCGCTTACACCGTCTCCCGCTCCATCTACTTGTGACTACAAAACGAAGAAACAGAGAGGACGTGTTGGCATCAATTTCGACAATTACCTCAAAGGAATCTGGACCTCCTAAGTTCTCCTGTAAGACCAGAAGGCACCCTCATATGGCTTATTTATCTATGAAACCTTTGAGAGACCGCTACGAAGTTGTCTAAAAAAAACCCCACCAGAGGAATTATCTCCAGGACGTTAAAGTTATTAGACGCCTGCTCTACTTCCTGTCTTTTGGGCTTTGTAGTCACCGAGTGACAAGAAATCAGATAAAGCGAGAACATAGAAAGTGTTTTGAACTTCCAATTAGGAGAATAAGTGACACCGAACAGCCTCGTGTCTTAAAAAAGAGCTGTTACCTCTATTATGAGAAATCAACAGATCATTAGCACTGTTTAGACAAATTTAATAAAAAATATTACGCACTCTAGTGAAATTTTGTTGCTGTTGGTGCGGCTGTGTTTGAATAACCGTCTGTGGACGAAGTTGAAAAGGCATCATTAAGGGCTGGCTCAACTGAACAAATTGAATATTTTGACCTAAAAAGAAAATAAAATTTGAGGTAATAAAATATCAAAAGTCTACAAAGTTTCACACCAAGATGAAAACCTGACACTATACAAAATTAGTGAAACACATAAGTTACCCGAAGAAGGTCGAACCAAACGAATGATATCTTAAAAATAAAAAAAAGGGGAATTGAGTATCAAGAAAACGAACCCTGAAAAGCAGCCATGCCGTTGACCCCAGCCAAAGTTGGTTGCCCAATAATGGCGGCTTGTTGTCCTGGAGCATTTGGCTGCGGTCTAAAAGCGATGTTCGCAAAGGCAGCCTGAGGATTAGTAGACTGTGTGTTAAGAGCAGAAGCTAAAACTATTGCTGGCCTTTGCTGTTGACTAGGAGACATGACTAAACCTGTTTGTTGATTCGTACTTGTTGCAACTGGTACCGCAGGCAAAGGAGCATTTGGACGCGCTATTGGGGCTAAATTTCTCAAGCTTCCAGGAACTGGAAGTTGGAGTGGCATTCGAGCGATTGGAACTGGAGCAACAGGATTCATCTGCGGACCTAGAACACGAGCATAATGAGAAGCTGGCTGAGCTGCAGGTTCTGGATCTGTCACATGTGTCTCGGCAAATTTACTGATCCACAACTACAAATAGTGTCACGTAAATTAGGCGAACAATACAGTTACTTTTTTAAGCTGCTCAAGAACGTCTAAATCAACGCCATCTTGTAGAAATGCTTCCTTAACTCCTTCAATAACATCATCAATGACTTTATTATAAAAAGCAGCCTAAAGAAATAAATAAATAACATGAAACAGCAAACACACGATCTCCGACATTCCGACCGAAACCGCAGTAAAGCGCTACGAGATCCTTTGAATACAAAAACGTTAAGGTCATTAAAATTTGGATATTTTAAAAACAACAATCGTTCCATTGCAAAGCAGTCATTTAATTTAAATAAGAAATAAATTTTTAAAAATAATATTGTGACAATTTATACATTTTTTTAGTTGATAATGTAAAAAATTAATAAGTGTCCTATTGCAGAAAAAAGAAACAGAATTTATACAGCATTATGCATAAACTAATTTTGTTAAAAAATTTATGTTTTTTCTGTAAAATGGCAATTGGTTTTCTGGCTGCACTTATTTATATCTGTGAAAAAGCGCGTGGTTTGAATTTTTAATGGTCAAGTATTCATTATGTAGGTTTCGAGATTATATAATGTCTTTTAGGCAACCTAATCAGCAGTTTACGTCATTTCCGTGGCCAATAAGTGAGTCCTTTTTTAAATTTGACATTTTTTAGATTTTCAATCTAACACGCCTGTAAATCAATGGCCAGTCCCTCCAAATTTTTCCTACTATCTTGGTCATCCATCAACGCATCCTCAATTGCCATATCCTCTCCAAAATCCTTATAACTTTCCTGCTCAACCGCACACTACTGCTTCTTTGGTACCTCACAATATTCCAAATGAGGAACGCGCCTCTGCGCACACTCTCCCTGCTCCCCCAGAAAAAGATCCGAGTGATGTAAATTCACCAAACTCAGATATTATAACAAACTTAAAAGAATGGGTCATCGTTGACTTAGAAGAGGATGGGACGTTTAGAATTGCAGGGCATCACCTGGAATCCGGTCGACTCCATTCATCTGAAAAGATCGTTTTCGTAAATAATCAGGGGAATCTCACATCAGATGGACAGCAAACTTTTCTTTTGCATGGACCTATTGCCTGGAGGTTATATGAAGTTCAATTTCCTGGTCTTAAAGTTAGTCCCAATTCCCAGCTCAAACAAGCTTTCTCCAATGGATTCCCTAAAAGTGATCGAAAGCGATGGATTTCCAAATTATTCGACTTTCTGGAGCAGATGTCATCTAAAGCATCTCCACAAAATGTAAGATTTGATTTTGATTCACCTATTATCAGGCTGTTAATGGTCATCGTATGTCTCCACCTACTTCGGCGTCTCTTTCTCTAATTCAAAGAAATACCAGTGACACCTATAAAAGGCGTTGGTCTAATGATTTATCATGTGTTGACGAAAATGAAACGATTCCGAGTATCACAATGTTAGAAGAGGGAAATCAGCAGCAGCAGGATGATGAATCTTCGTCCAATGAATCTGAGGAGTTTCGGACGAAAAGTCGTCGGTGTCGAGTTAGACAGCGACTATATCCCAAATTTGTTGATATAGGTGTTCAGACGCTGCCCCAAAAGCCTCCTGAAAGACCCAAAATGGTCTCAAGGTCGACGTCGACTCGCAATGAGCGCCAGCCGTCTCCGATTACTGACTGGATGCGTAGTGGATGTCGAGTAATTGATGCCATTTATTAGAAAAATGAAAGTTATTATTAATTTAATTATTTATGTTGCATTTCAAATGTAATTGGATATACCTGTTTCTTCAGATAACGCCGATTATTTTTCTCCTTATCTCTCTCTTGTCCACACTCTACCATCTCTTCAAACGTATAGAGTTTTTACTAGTAGGGCTGTGTTTTGTGGTAATAGCAGTCTGTCAAACAACTGTGCGTAAAGATAACCAATTGCAGAAGCAGTAAATCTAACTGTCCTAGATCTTGAGTGTGGTGACCTAAATACACATCCATCAAATAGTTTGACCAGCTGACCAAGCCAAGTAAAGGATGCGTATTTCTACTCGTTAAACTTCATCTTCTCTTTATGCTCTAGAATTTTTGACTTTCATTTCCGTGTATTGAAATTAAGCGCATGGAAAATGTGCAATAGCCGCCCTAGACACTAAGAAGCATACATCTTGGAGTCTCTTCGATCAGTTTCTCGGCCATTAAGTTCCCGATAACTTCTTAACACCTTCAATTGTCTTCTAGTTGGACAGAATCCTACGAGAAGCCTACCCCGAGGAGTCAACTCAATACGATAGCACTGAGAGTCCTCTTGCTAATGATGAAATGGGTCCTTCATCCTCCAGTCGATTTACCAATCGCCCTTCTACTCGGGAAGCCTCCTCGAATTCCAAATCCTCCCATCATCAAGTAAGGTATTTTTCAAGATGATCATTGGGGAATAAGCAGTTGCAGTCCGAAATCTGCCAAACTCCTTGTTATATCACGGTAGATTAGGGAGTTTCTTGTTCAATTTTCTTAGTGTATGCGAATGGTAGTATATATCCGTCCATTCCTGTTTCGATGAGCTCTCTTTTTAATCCAATTCTCATTAAGGATCATTATTGTCCAAAGTAGGGAGGATATCCGAATGTAGAAAACAGTAAACGAGTCCGTTTTGGTATAAATGAAAGAAGGGGGTCAATAATGAGTAGGCAAGACCTTTCTTGATTTATGGATCATTGCGTTGTCCATATTTTTGCAAAGGAAGATTTGACCTTGCAAGTCCTAATCTTCAGTCTCCATCAATCGAATTCCATGTTCATTATTGAAGTCATATTAACGATATTTAGAGCCTGTTGGTCGTGGTTGGACATGTCAGCTCGATTTGTTTGTATTTTTACAGCCGAGAGCAGGAAGATGAGACTTGCGATGGCATTTTTCATCAATAATAGTGTTTCTTCATTCCAAAGTTCCTTGTTGAATATGATGCGCAAGTTTCAGGGTCTTTTTTTCATGAAGATTTTAACATTTCGAATACATCACAATCCAAAATTTATCCATCTCTTTCTTAACTAATCGTGTCACTTGGAAATGTTAAACAGAACTCCCTTTTGTTCTTTAGTTCCATGGACTGAGTTTAAATTATGTTTTGGAAGTTTTTTTATCTTAAATTGACCCCCGTCACTAATTGCGCACATGTCACACTTGATCTCGAGTTTGACTACCTTGTAAATTTCAAGTTTTAATTTGCACTTTTATGTTATTTTAAATCTAATTGTCTTCCCGCAGGCACCTCGAAAGAGTCTTAGATTGGTCCATCCCTCAAATACTGAAGAGAGTTCCAAAAAGAAGTCCTCGGCAGCAACAAGAAGCTCTCACATCAAGTCGAAACCAATGACTGTATTATCGAATTCTTCCTCTTCTATATCAAATATCAGCTCTGCTTACTTGAAAGGAACCTTTCCACAATATCAACAGTTTGAAATTATCAAGGAGATGAAGGCCATCTCTAAGCTTGATGACAAACATACTCTCATCACTCAAAACGGTTAGCCGTCTTTTTTCAATTCATCTTTTACCTCCATTTATTTACAAAGAAGTGTTGAATGCGTATAGATCCTATGACTGAAGTCAGTAGTAATCATGTGCTCGTTAAGGTTAGTTGTCAGCTCCTTCCAGAATTTCTCCGCAAAAGTCTCTCGAGAGATGAATGCCATTCATATTTATGAGTTCATTTTACTTGTAATAACGTAAAGGAGGGTCATCTCGCTATTCTATCACGAATTCCTTTGATATCAGACTTCATTGCTTTGGAAAAACAGATCTGAATTTATCGGATTTTTGCCATGATTAGCTGATTTCCTCAAGGACTTCCTTGGGATTTTGATTACTTTGTCTTAGACAATGATCTCTTGCAAGCTTTACAGTTCCTATTGGTGTCCGGTGACTCGAAATAAGTCTGAATGTAAGATAAGAACCAACATCCCGAAATCGAACTCTTCAGTGTTTTGTGGGCAGAGCGGGGCAAATCTTTGAGGGAGAGAAATCTGCGGAATGCAGCTCTTATTTCTCTTAGCTCAAGTGGTATTTTTTATACTAGAAGTCAAACTAGCATTCATGCATATCTTTGCGTATCTAATTTTAAGTTGTCAAAAGCCGTATTAAGTAACCTGAAAGAAGCCAGAATCTGACATTTCCATTTTCCCAAACAGGAATAATTTCATATGGCCTAAAAAGGTCTGTTGATGTTTGTATGACAGATACCATTTACACATAAAGGTGCAGTTACCAGATAGGAAAGAAGGTAAAGTATGTCTTTCTCGAAAAGTAAGGATATCTCTGGAGCTTCAGTTGCTTCATTTTTAGTAATGCTGGTCGCTGTCTCATCAGGTATAGTTCAGATATGTTTTTTCCCCACGTCAAAGTAATGTAGCTCTACAACTTGCAACCATGACAGAGAAGAAAGGAGTTTTTAGGCAGTAAAAGAGAGAATTAAGATAGAGAAAAAAGAAGTAGAATCCTACTTAATCTATCGCCAGATTCACCATCTTAATGGTTTCTCTTTTCGAAGTTTGATCAGATCTTTGTGACATGATTTCGTAGCACCAATCTCTGTCAGACAAGGGGTACTCTGATTGCCATATTTTTTTGGATTTGTGGTAATCAATCCGTCAGTGTCTCCTCATCTCGCTTTCAGTTTTGGTTGGTGTTTAATACTGCGAGGAATAGGGTTCATCGTCCGAATTCCGCCTTCTCAAGGAGCCTGAAGTTGCCTTAATCAGTTCTCTGAGTGTTCATGTTTGAAGGTATTCAATTATGGTGGATGGGATTTCAACACTTCTTCTCTGTGAAGACTTCCATCCAGATAACGTTTCTCAAGGGGACCTTTGTGCTTGAACTTATACATTCATTTCTCTTTAACTGTGTAAGCCTAACATCATCTGCCGGGTAGTAATGTAATGAATAGTCTTTTACCTGTTGCCATCCACCTTACGATAGACATCTATTTTAGGAATTATGGACGTTCGGGATCTTAGACGGACGCGCTCGGGTCGACTCAGCATTCCAACACGGGACACTTGGCACCGACAGAAAATTGTCTGCAAGGGAAATGACATATCCGTTGCTCATGGAGAATTTGGAAAGGTGAGAGCTACTACTCTTTTCCCGTTAAGTAGTAAATACACACGATTTATCTAAACGGCATATTTTTTTTAGTACTTCTCCAGTCTAATTGATGAGTAATCATCTGCATGTAAATATATTTATCACCAAAGTCATCCCCACGCAATGCAGTGCAATGCAATGCAATTTGTTTGTATACAATTGACAATGTGCAAATGTTTTCTTTCGTGGCGTTGCGTTTGAATGTGTTGTCTGTCTTTTGGGAGGCTGGAGTTAGTGCAAAAAGAACTGGTTTGCTATGCAAATTTTCATCATTGTTTGAAAGAATAACTGCTAACTGTAGATATTTTCACGCCTTCTTGAACAATTTGAAATAAATTGATGAAAAGAAATCCTTGTGAGTACTAAGCATCTCAAGAACCCTTGAATATGGCAAAGAAATTTCACTGCGCCTAAGTCACATTTAATTAGAAGTTGTGTGAACTTAACCATCTTGTACAGTGTTGGATCAGAGAGGTCAAATCAGCTCAGTTAAGCCGATGGTTTGTCTATTAATACAATCGATTAGTATGATTTGGACAAGAGTTGAATCGCCTTCAATATTACATTTTTGAGGATCGCGAAATTTGAATTCAACGATTTCCGCATAAGTTGCAATCCGCGCCGGTTTTACTTAAAGCCTTCATAAGCTGGCCACTTGGGAATGTTCCGTCCAGCCAAAGATAAGTTATGAAGTCGTCCGTAAGAGAGTAACAGATATCGGTCTCCAGGCCGTTCGTTAACTCACGTCCCACAAACCAATTTACACTCCTTTTCACAAGTGGTAAAGTAATTCGCTAACGTACGCCTGAACATAAGGTAGGCCGCAGATAACCCAGCTTAGTATAAACACCGAGAACATTCAGAGGTGGAATATTCTGGAACCGGGCTGGAATCAATTAGAGGAACTAAGGTATCTTCGCGTGGGTATATGGCACCGCTGAGCTCTGAACACTACGTATTTCTGTGTAGACACGTGGAAAACAATCACACAAAAGCAATAAAAGTGAATGTATGTGTTTTGATCCTTTTTAGGCACCCTACGGCTATTGATGCGTACAATAGACCTCATTAAATGAACAGATCCTCACTGGCGTCTAGTCAACACTACTCAAATAGCATAAGTAGCATTAGCAGTTGCTGATTATCGGGAGAGTCCGCCTCTCACTGGAATAAGTAACTAATCGAGAGCGAGTCCTTGGGTTTGTCTTATGGTGGAGTATTAGCAGGATCCATATTAACTCATAGTTAATAAGAGGTTTAATTCAATAACTTAAATGCTTTTATTCAGAAAGCCTAAAGAGATAGGTAGATTGATAGATAGATAGATAGTGTGCGTATATGTACAGTCGAAAGAAAGAGGAGAGTTTGAAGGGGTAGAAAAAGAGATATAAAATATCACATAAGGTAGACGGTTGCTACTGATAGTAATATTGTTATGGTAAAGACTGTACAGAGAAAGAGATAAGGTATTGCTTTTTTTCCCTTTATCAAAGAATTTCACAGCCTGATCCACAGCCTCTCTTTGTCGTAGCATCCTGGGCCATCTAAAAGGAACGACAAATATTAACTTCACACATCGCATAGTACTTTAAATACAATTAAGTAGACTTTGCCTTAAGAAGAGCGAGTAGGTAATTTGATAGATGGGATGCACGCCAAAGCTATTTTACGGTAGTTAAATTTTTGCACGGATGCCCTTACTTGAATTTGTAGTCCGTGGGTCGCTCTCGTTAATAAGACGCGCATGTTACTCCAAATTAAATTCAGAGATGCCGTCAGGAGCGTTTTGGACTTTAATGGAATAACTTGGAATTAGGTAAACAGACTTAAATCTGCACCAAGCAGCCGCATGGAGATCAATCTTGAAACCCCGACGGCGCACCCACACGCATGGTGATTTGACCCGATTAACGGCCAAGATGAGATGTAGCTACAACTTTCAAATTGAAAAGCGAGAAAGCCAAATAGGCAACGTGTAGAACGGATACATGTATACATGTCCCCCCTTGTCGCTCTGCAACCAATTTTTACCTTGCTCCATTTATTTGTCATTCATTCCAATTATGAATTATAACACCTAAGCCCATTTAGGAAAACATCTTGAGTGGAAGGGCAGCATCAAGGAGAGAAATTCAATTTCTGTCACAGCCTTTATTAGCCAGATTTGACCAGCGTAGTTGGCCATTCCGTCCACTTAGTAATGCAGCGATGGGCTTCACACCCGTGACCTCCAACTTTGCAGAAGAACACGTTACCAATTGCGCCTCCTTATTTAAATGACCAAATATTAGTCCTTCATGTTCGTTGGTTGTTGGACTTTACTGTTGCATACTTCAAAGGAAAACAGTAAACAGTTGGAAGGAGCTTAGGCAACTGAGATCCATTAAATGAGTGGTTTGAAACTTCAGGTATATGTGACTCATTTGAGGATACAAGATAGCCTTGCAAGGGGCTGTCTAGGTCAGGTCTGGAAATTAGGTCCTCCAAGTCCTATAGTAGGCCAGTAATAGCATATTCTTGAGATCCAGTAAGTTGTTAGCTTCGTCACAGAGCAAAACATTTCAAGAGAGCAGAGAATGCACTGGTGGAATTTCGTCAAGGCTTACTCGAATGCCAATGTAGATGGTCAAGCAATTAAGTGGATATAAATTACAAAAAACTTCATGCAATATATCGAGCAGAATTTCAGTAATCCTACGACTATGACCTAAATTGGAAAAGGTCACTTAAATGAAAGTTAGTGACGTCACCTCGAGGTGGCCTCATGCATTATCGCGGGACGATGCGAGGTCACGTCAATCCGAACCGAGCAGTTAGGGGGAAAAGGAGCCATAGATTAATTTGATCAACTAGTGATGTCGAAAAAGTCAAGCGCACGTAAAAGATGGTTAAATATTCAAATTATGATAATTCTCACTTCGTACGAGATGATAAAGGGGAAGATCAAAGCAGATACCAAAGGACCCGACTGACAGAGCATGAGACAAAGAACAAATCCGGGTCAAGTCTGTCTGAATTATCCACTCTAGTCATACGTGGAATTAATACTATAAGGCACTGACGTTAGCATAGCGTAAAGGGTATCTAACAGGAGCAAATATTGGATCAGGTCCACAGGTCACTAAAAATGTCTTCTTTCATCACAGGATAGGAATATTATATAATGTACTAAATGGTCTACTTTGTGAAGGTCACTTGTAGCAAATTAGTGAGTAAAATGGCATTACATTTAAAATGAATCAACAATTTATTATAAATTATTAATGTAAACGAATAACTAGTCAATTGAATGATCAAAGCATGCATTCAAAACCTTATTAGAATGATCCTCGTTCATAAGAGCTTCATGAAAGTTTTTATATTGAATGTGTGCATTTATTCCCATGAACAACAGTTGTACAGCAGGACTTGGAACCATTCTTTAAATTACTTCTCAACGTGGGTCGTGAAGTCGGCGGGATGCAGGAACACAATGCAAGCATGAAAATCCTCCCAAAGTAGATTTAAAAGTGGGTGTTCGAAGTAAATGGAATACACGAGTTAGCTAAAGCCTTCAGTCGGTGTCAATTGGCAGTTCTTTCCTCATAAATGCACCAAATTTTACAAATTCAACTGCTTGGTCAAATAACTCCAAAACCTACAAGTGAAATTCGACTGAATTTCCAACTCAAACTTTTTTAACTGCTCAGTTGCCCACTTTTGTAAAGAATAACTCCTCTATGCTTTAATACTGTTAAGAGATCTAGTTCTGCTGCTGTGATATATTCTCCCACTTGACACCGCTAGGTTACGATTCACTCAGACTCAGAGGGAAGGCAAGACTGATGTGCAGTTACTGCAATGTCGCTTTACTAACTTTTAACAGGACCATTTATAGGACAATGTAATTTATGACCGTCCAGTGAAGGGGGATTTGTCTGGACTAACCGTCTAGGTACTCGAGCCAGCATGCAGCGACATATTAGTTTGACAGAGGCCACCCCGAAAATACATGGGTTCTGTGACCTTATGTTGATGGCTCCTTATCGCAAACCTTCTGGGAATACGACCTTGAAGTTTGGGTTCTGGAACACCAAGAATTGTTTCAGCGAACAAAAACGAAAAAGAACTATTTGATTAATCAAGATGACAGATGATTTAAGGCTATTTGAATCCCTCGATTTATTTCCTCCTTCTTGTTACCTGCCCTTCTTCGTCGCCTTCTGTTAACTGTTGCTCGCGTATGGAGGCTTCCAAGTTGATACAATGGGATTAATTGCTTCTTAATGGAGATGTCAATACTGTTGTGCTTTCGCACCACAGGTACCGCTAGAATCATCTAGACTCAAAGGGATTATACCTTTTTTCGATAAATTCAATCTCTACATGCACATACAAACCCTATCTTACTTCAATTTCATGGCAAATAGCAGGTAACGAGAAACGAACTGTACCGGCCAAAACTAAGGCAAAATATCAACGCAGAAAGAGCCCCCTATTTGATGGCTTACTGTGAATCAATAACTGATCGGTAAAGGACTTTTACTCACTGAACTCCGTTAGAGAACTTATAGGCTGACAACACTAAGTCAATTAACTTAATGGGAAACTATTAGAAGCCGTCACTTGGAGAGATGACATCGGTGATGGTAATTTATGGGACTTTCTCAAGTAGCGGCATTTTCTATGAGACTGACTGACCTTTTAAATTAAATTAAACTTGTAATACGGCATTGATTCTCTAATGGAGAAAGTCACTATTATTTAAATGCCTAGAATGGTATCAGTAGCTTGTGACGGCTCTGCAGCAAGTTAGAATTCATTTTACAGACGATTTCACGAACAATTATGATTCACGACATTAGACACAACATTGAATTTCGCAATATACACTAGGATACTACTTAAATCTCAAAATTTATTTTAGTAATTTGAGCGGACTGATGAGTGGATTGCAGTTTGATGAACTTCACGTGAAATCTTCCTACCTGTTGATCATATTGGTCGTACTATCATTCGAAATTTACCGTCAATGTTTTTTTCTGAATAAGTTTGACACTACTTAGATATTGAAATTCATTTCACTAGTTCGGCAGGACAACTTACTCGGAGAACCACTTGTCTGAAAACATCCATTACGCCATCGCCATTCTTTGCCGAAGTTTCCACAAATCCACAACACCCCCACCGTCTGGCAATATTCTCAGCATCCTCTTTGGCTACCTCTCTGAATGTCGACTCGAGATCCACCTTATTCCCTACCAGTATGATGGGGGGTACTTCGGAGGGATGGTCGACTTTGGTGGAGGAACGTTGGCGGAATTTGGCCTTGTAGCGGAGGATCTGCTGGTAAACGGCTTCTAGATTAAGGAGACTGTGAAAGGAGGTGATGCTGTAGACGAGGACAAAGCCGTGGCCATTACGAATGTAGAGATCTTGCAGAGAGGCAAATTGTTCACTTCCTGCCGTGTCGAGGATTTCTAGCATTGTAGACTTGCCGTTCACTCTACACAGATTCAGACAATCGTTACGTGTATTTAGAGTAGACATAATGCTCAGTTACACAGTGAACTATGGCACTACCACCTGGTCTTCCAAACTTTTTCCAGACACATGCCTTTTTGCCTTCGAGGAAATGCGTAATTATGGAAAAAAAGAACAAAGCTTTGTTAAAAAAATAACATTTATTCCAGTTGTCACAGAATCAAATCAGCCACTCAACAAGCTATGAATACTAAAATGAAGACTGATAAATTGTTCGCCCCTGTCGTGTCGGGGATGTCCGGCATTGTGGACTTAACCTTCACACTACAATGGAGCATGGGCTCAGAAATATCGATTTCAGACATTCCAATCAAAAGAACACATTTTTTCAAGTGGATTTAGCAGATTTAACGGCGGTGAACACGGTACTGGCGCCAACGTCCAATCTCCTAAACTTAAATTCTAAAAATGGCTTTATAAAATGCATAATTATGAACCT
>CAADRB010000003.1:3174684-3213429 GCA_900708905.1 Hymenolepis diminuta
TCAAATTCGTTTATCTATTCATCTGTAATTGACACAATACGCTGTTACCTAGTAAAGACATGTTCACTCTGGAGTACTCTGGACATTTGTACGTAATTCCCAATATGTTGCAATTATGGTGAAGGAGAGATCCAGTTTTCCAATGAAAAATTGTTTGACCCAATGCACTATATCATGGCTTTTGACTATTGACAAGTGCCAGAATGGGCTGGTAGAGATATTCGCATTTAACTTCACGGAAAAAAAGACAAGACAAATTCTGAATGATACAGTTAAATGTTAACATGAAATGAACCGTGTTATGTGTTGTGCTTTGCAAAAAATTAATAAATGTTTCACAATTTGCCATCTTTATACACGAGTTGAAGTAAGACAAAATTGATTCCGAAAAGATTTGGTAGTTGATTTGAATGCGAATAGAATTTCTAGTGAAAGTGTATCTGAGAATGTTTCCTCTCTCCGTAAACCGAAGAAGAATCATCACGAAAAAAGGGAAAGAAAGCAACGTTTTGAACTACTTCCTGCAACAATCACTGTATTCAAACCAGAAATCAATAATGAATGCAGTGTTCCACTCCAGGCACACGAAATGAAAGTCTCGATCAAGGGGAAGGAAAGAGAAAGGTCTTATAAGAGGGAGCAATGACAAGAAAGCTGAACGCTATTCTCATCAACTTTTGGACGGCTGTGCACCCAAGACTTAACAGAAAACCTCCAGTGGAAGTAGCAATGAAAAGAAGCAGACTGAAGATGCACCGACTAGCGAAAAAGGAGCAAGTTGTTGTAGATCGATACACCTCACAACATCAGAGGTGAGAATTAAGAAGATACCAATTGGCACGACTTCATTCGCCCAGACATCCAGCGGAGAACCGTTTCGAACTAAGCCAGTCAGAGTTGACATTTAGCTACATGAAGATTTCATAAACAGGATGGTGGTGTTTTCATAGGGGTAAAAGAGATCAAGTGGATTAACAAACAAAATAGGCAAATATCTTCCGATGTAAGGAGCTGCGTGAAGGCAGCATATGGGAGAAATACCTTAAATGGTTAAAAGACAAACAAGTCAAAACGGAAGGAATCTAAAAGACCGACTTTTTCCATAATCTAAACAGATGCTGAAAGAACAGGTTTCAGATTTTATCATATTTTATGCACTTTCGATTTGGAAAATTGTTCGAAATCACATTCAATTAATAAACTACAATTATTGCAATGTAATATTATACAGTTGCTTTGTTATCAAAGTTATGGAGACGGGCAAAATGTTTTCGATTAAGAAAATATAAACGTAAACTGATGTTCTGCTCCTTTGAAATACCAATAACAACCTCTAAAGTAAGCTCCAGTTGAACTAAACATCCGGAGTCATCTAAAGTCAATTAATTCTAAGGATCTGTTCGATCTCGACAATTATTTTTTGGCCTTTTATGTTCAAAATCTTCAAATTATCCATTCATTTCATAAAATTTGATGCCGCTATTGACAACTCTACATCTTCTCCAATTCGTGCTTTAGCTTTATGCTCTATCCGATAATTTAAATGAAATGGAATTAGTAGAACAAAACTAGAAATAGATCAATGCATTTCTAATATTTTGTTTAAGAATTGAATCAGGGAACCAATTGTTTGAAGCAGCCCATTAAAGAAGTCACTTCACGCCCTGATGCAAAAAGACAGTAGAAAATTATTGAAAATGTTCGGCCAGTTAGAGACCTTAAAGATTTAAAAATCGCTTTAAAGTAAGTAATAATTTAACGATGCACCAAGCTATCGTCAACAATCGCTCAGATCAGATCAGGTATCGGACATCCCTTTTTGCATTCATTAAAAAAGAGGAGAATAGAATCAGTAGCGCCTCTAACATTAATAAGACACTCCCATCACCATTACCGACCTTCGTAACGGCAGAAACAGGAGAAAAATTGTTCCTTTGAGTCTGCCATATCGGAGGAGGTATCAAATAGAACCCGGTTAGCATTACATATAAATGAGTGTGCTTTATTAATGAATATAAACCATGCATACATGGCCATAAAGAGCAAAATATTATTTTTGAATATAAACGACAAAAAAGCGAAACACTAACAGAAGACGTGTATTCCAATCTGCTATAAAGTGACCGTTTCAGTTTACTTCAACTCAGTTCATGTTTTCCTAATTTTCATTCTCGCATTTACAAATGAAGCATGCACACAGTGTGTTTGCAGTAGGCAAGTTTCGTTATGAAAGTGTTGATACTTTGAGCCAAAAAGGTGTTTTTGGGGGAGGAGCAATTAAAAGGTAATTCAAACCGTGCACTCTACTAAGGACAAAAAAGGGGTTAACTTAAGTTCAGAAAGTACTCCGAATTTGGTGTAGCTATTGGAACTCAAGGACGCCAAATTAGATGGAATGCTGTTCAGTAAGAGGAAGGAAATGTGCATAATTTGAAACAATCCTAGCAAAGATTTTCAACAGAGATTGACAAAGATTTAAACTGCGGAAATAGAACCGTATCTATTTGTGGCTGAAATAAGGTGCAAATTTATTTCTGATTGGTGTCTTCTGGTAAGTACGATTTGTTCATCGGGTTATATAAGTTCGACGACTACTACAACAAGATGAGTTTAAAAAACTGCAGAAAAACGGCTCCTAAATGAAAAAATTGCACCTCAAACTACGTTCCGAGAGGCATTTCCTGCGGGAATGACTCGAATTCATCAAAAATAAGTAGATCAAAACAGAAGCAATTCCCCATTAATACTTTCGCTGGTTGCACTTACTCATATATTTATTTACCCGATACCCGTTAACGACTCTATTGTAATTTGAATAATTTGTTAAGCACCTAACGCAGAAGTACAGAAGTAGAGCAAAACACCAAAGAGTAATCAAATCATAAAATATATACTTCACGCAAATCTCAGCTATTCCATGATGAAAAGGAATAAGAAACAAGAGGACATAAGAATGACGACGTAACATCGAATAGTAAACCATCGGTTCAAGACATCGATGCATCTGCATTCAACAATAATATATCTTGAGCATTTTAAATATCACTATAGTTTCGCATCAATTAATCTATTCAATATCTAGAAGATTCAGTTCAAAAGTAAACCGGAGTCTTATGAAAGTCCCATGTTCCAATTGTCTTCAAATGAAACCTTCGTAATTTTTATACTTTTTACAAAATACCGATTCAATACTGGTGGACTAAAGACTGAGAAACGTGTTCACTAGCCCCGTTACCAACGTGTCCTTAATAAATTAATGTGTAAACATGCTAATTTTATATACCAAAACACAGAGTAGTTCATTAGATAGTAAGATTCTAAATTCAACCACTGAGCGATGAAAATATTGCATCTCATTTAGCGTGAGATCGACAGACTTAGGTTCTAACATTTCATATAGTTTAGGGAATAAGTACGCTCTTTGTTGCAAGTCAAGGTAAAGAAAAGTGCAGAATCAAGAACTGGGAAGAAACCTTTATTCAGTTAGACAGGCATTGAACGTCGACAACTCCATTTTCATTTATTACTGCTTCAAGAAGAATCTTTATAATTGAGGTTCTAAATCGAGCATTTTTCAAGTAATATTTAACAGACAGAGTCGACACACGAAATTATGGAAGTTGTTTTACTAGAGTAGGTTTAACTTTTAACTGCGAAGTCACGATACAGTCATCATGGCTTGTAAGTTAGTAAGGTATGTAAATTTGATTTCACGGAAAAAGGGGGAGGGAGGAGACTACATAAACGCACGTCTTGGTGCACACGTCTAGACATTGAGAGGTCACCCCTTTCTCTCGGCTCTCAATGTCCACAACCTTACCTCGAAACTCTGTGAGAAATGGCTCTCTTTCTCTCTATTATGTGACGAAATTTATGGAGAATTAGTTGTCGTCACTTCAGGCTAATTTGCCGTTAAAACGAATGGTAAATCAGATGGATTACAAAATTTCGACAAGATTTTTTAATGCAGTCAACTGTAACCGGGAATAGATTGATTTCTCAAAATTTTTTAAAAAAATTACTAAATATCGCAAATAAACACTTGTTAAAATGTTTAGTGAGTGTAACTAAAATAAATAATACATATTTGTAAAATATAATTGAAAGTGAAATTAGAGCTCAGAATATTAAAATGAACAAAATCTAGTTTTACTGATAAAAGTTTGGCTTATTATTGAAGAATTTCAAGTTATTAGCTGAAAGGAGGGCGTTTTTCGAGGCACACCGTGGAGCCGTCCTGACAAAAAACATGAATTCTGTCGAAGTCCTAATTAGCGTCATTTTCCATTAAGGTCCCTGGATTAACACTGATGGAGATCGAATTCGGGAGCTTTGACCTCATCAATTACTGCGCCACCAACACGCATTAACTAATAGGGTTCTAGATATATAACTTCTCCTGCTATCAAACGAAAGTATAAATGAATGCCAAAATCTCAATCATAAAACGGGTGTCCACAACTATTGTCCTCCAATTACCATGAAAGGTTAGCTGTAAGCCCTTCGAAATATATAAAAAAATCGGAGGAATGAGTAGGAAGTAATCACTCTGTCATTCTTACCCTATCTATGCGTTTGATACTTTTCACTCCTGATATCCTGTCGGGTGAATGTGAAGGCGAATTAGCAAAATTTCGAAGTAACGAAATCAGCTAATTATAACTTTTCTTATACACGTGAGATGATCTATTTGCAATCTATGTAATCTACACATTTGTGAAACAATGTGTACTAAATTATCGCATGTGTGCGTGCAACATTTTACTTTCCTGTGAAGACAGAAATTTCATTTCAGGCCTCATGAAATGGCGCAGCATATACACATTGGCGTAACTGAAAAGACAAACAATTAGCAAATTGACGATTTCGACTTTTGTAAAAGGATAAGCACACCCAGAGTCAAAATGGCCTTTTCCCACTGACACTACCTTGATAAATAAACTACTCGAAGAGTTCATGATCGAAATACGTAAGTAGTACATTTGATTGTACCGTGAATTTGAAGAAGTTGAATTAAAAGGCTTCACTAACGTAAGGTGATAAAAGGTGACAGGTAGGATAATGTACGTGCATATTTTGCTGAAATTGATTAGCAGATTTGGATCTGCGATGACTTGAGGGTCTATGTGAAATCTGAAGACCGTAGCCAGTCAGAGAGAAGAATGTTCTCATCAAATGAAAGAATTTAGAATTTTAAGATGCAAGATAATGTAAAACGAAACTTCTAACCTGGTTCGAAATAAGAGGTTAGTATTGATAAGAATAAGTAGAAGCGTAAAATTAGGAATATTAACATAAAAAGTACCATATGGAGAAAGTTGGTAAAATTGCAAATAATACAAATTAGAGAAATAACTAACGTTTCTTAAGTGAACTTCTTAAAGTTATTAAAAGCAATCCTTTAACTATTTACCCAACCGATGGACCATATGTAACTCAGAAGAGTTTACTTATTAAAGCGCACGATTAGCAAGAATAATATTCATCTCGTCCTCTAAGATATACGACATTAAAAAAAATCTCCATACCACGCAAATACAATATGCCACAATTGTATTTGAGGCACAAGTTCCAATCACATTTCTGAAGATATCTGAATGGCAACTCACAATACTAATTTTAGCAGTATGAATAAATCTCTCCGGCTATTCGGTGAAATAGAGGCAATCAACTTAGCCACAGTGATTTATTTAAGATTCATAGTTCACAAAGTACAGACCGAAATGAATAACTCAGTTTACAGAGATCTCTCACGAATTCATACTTTAGATATCGACAGAATTTTAAGACCTTACAGATGTGTAAGTCCGGTTCAGATACACTTTTTAAATGAGAGGACTTCAAAAGATGAACTTAAATCGTTTAAGGGTTTGGTTTAAATAAAGAAAGATACATACTCAATCACAAAGACCAAAAAACCAGAGTAACTTAAGATAGAAATTATTTACCAAATATAACCACAGCACAAGTTACAATAAATATACCGCTCTAACACAATGTAACTTTCTGAAATGTTTTCAAGCAAAATTATATGAATATCAAAAATATCAGACTGTTTAATTAATAAAATTTAAAAACTCACAAAATTTCTTTCCGATAAAAATCCTCGATTGTTGGGTCGTATTTCTCCTCAAATTTCCCCGTTACGAAACGGACGGTCAGAGCACTTTTGCCAACACCACCATCACCAAGGACTACTACTTTGTATTCATTCATGCTTGGAGTATGTCTATAAAACAACAAAGACAAATATGAATTGTAATTAGTGCGAATGTATTTTTGTAGTTAAATTATAAATAGCGTTTCAACAAATAATATTGAAAAAAGCGAATATAAAACCAAAAAAAACTATCTAGGTGAGCTACAAATTTTAAGTAAGGTAAGTGACTTGAGCACAAAAACCTAACTACAAAAACAGAAGCCGGAGACCTACAATTTAAGTCACCCCGGAGGTGCAGCGTTATCTACTAATATATTTAACCTTGATAATCTGACTAAGTGAGACAACTAAACAAACAATATTTTTAGTAATAGTTATTGATATTATTTAAGATTAAAAGTATTGTAAATTGACGAATGGATGCAAAAATTAACTGGATTAAATTGCTGTTCTATCCTATAAAGCAAGTGTGATGTCATGTGAAAGTATTTTGCAATGTCGTCGTCTTCTTATCGAATCCTTATTCGTGCGACTTACTTAAAAGTTCACAATTATGAAACCCAGTTTTAGCAGTATTCTTAACACCTTGGTACGGTGATTGACATGTAAATGGTAGATTCCAAAACGGAAGAACTTTATGTTGATCACTAAACCACTGGTGCACAAATAATCGCCACAATCCTACGCATCTCTCGAACATTTAAAGATTTTTAAATCCGTATGAATTTTAATATATAAGCACTTATATAATTAAAGATTATTGGCTGGTTCAGAACTCTAACGCTTTCGATATATGTGCTAATAATTAAAAAATAATTTCGGAACGCTCAAAAGAGCATTTATAAAACAGCGCTTTCATAACAGACAACGACGCATTTAACTAAATTTCTGCCCGTATATATCAAATAAAGTTTTTTCCTATTGTAAACTGAATAATTTAGAATAATCAGTATTTTCTGAGATAATTTCATCTCCCAATTTGCACACCACTAGTAAAATTAACAAGCAATAGAATTATAACATATGAATTAAACAGAGAAAGAAAAGTGCGTTTGAATCGTTATGGCGTTTTTTCCATGGAATATTTTAGAGGGTACTGTGAAGATAAAGATATCAAATGGGTAATTTCGATTTGATGCAAATATCACACCTAAAACTATAATTATTCCTAATAAAATATTACGCACTCTGTGTGAAATGGCATCCAGAGGATAATTAAATAAGAAACAAATCAAAGAATTTTTAATCATGTTACTAATATTTGGAATAAATATTTATAATCACCAAAGTATTTTTCGTAATAATAACAAATGGACATCTTGGGGACTTTTAATTTATGAACATCAAAAATTAATTATGCAAAATTTTAATAAATTATTTTTTATGCATTTATCATGAAATTATCATAAATACTAAATTATTTAATATTTTAAAATATCCTACCCTTGTTTTAAATTGCGCTTTTCACGTTACCGCCTGGTTCCACTAGTATAAGTGTGTATTTTGTACCATCTTTATGGCACCTAGCAAGAAATCACAAAAGCCCGCGAAGGGCGCGAAACCTTCTACTGAGAAGAAACCTATAAAGTCTACACCGAAAAAATTGCAAGCTGCAAAAACCACCAAGAAAATCACATCGAGTAAGTAATCCTATTTTAAATTTGATTATTTTTTTCTAGAGAAGGCTATTGTTGCTAGAGCTTTGAAGGCCCAGAAAGCTATTACTGTCGGACCACATACTCATGGCAAAAAGAAGGTTAGGTATAGCGTTCGATTCCGCAGACCGAAGACGTACAAGCCTCCTCGTTGTCCCAAGGATCGTCGATTCGAAATTCCTAAAAGGAATAAGCTCGATCCCTTCCGTATCATTCGCCACCCAGTTACCACTGAAGCAGCGATGAAGAAAATTGAGGACAATGATACATTAGTCTTCGTTGTTGACCGACGCGCCAACAAACCAGCTATTAAAGCTGCTGTTCAAGAGATGTACAAAATTAAGGTTGCCAAAGTCAACACACTCAACTGTCCCAAGAACATCAAAAAGGCCTACGTTAAGTTGCCCCCAGATTTTGATGCTCTTGATGTCGCAAACAAAATTGGTATCATATAAATAAATGGACTATTTATGCGGTCCTTGTATTCATTCGTTATAATATACCTGGATTAAAACACGATTAATCTGTTTTTATATTTCGGTTTTCTCTTTTACTTTCTCTTTCATGCATAATTCTACTTTTTTCGTGGTTGTATGCGCTTCTTTTGATATTAGACTTTGCTGGTTTATTATATCTGTTATAAGCATCTATTTGTTTCATTAATGAGTCTGTGGACACGTTCTTCATTGTTATAATCGTTTTAAGAGGCATAAGCGCGTTTGGCTGAGAAAAGTATTCCTTTGCGCGAGGTAATCATTTCTTATTTGTGGTGGTTTTTCGATCTCTGCTTTTTATGCTAACATTCTTAAATGAATTTCGTCGATATCTGGGTTTATTTTTTAATACTGATATGTCAGCTGTTTATAGAGTCATCGTACAGCTTTGTCTCAGAACGTTTTAAGGAGCTACTGTTCCTCAAGCTTGACATGGAGTATCTTAGCCGATGAAGGTAAACCGGTTGGGTTAGTTTTGTCCGTATTCGTGTTGGTGGTGTTAAGACAAGCAAGGATGTCGGTTGATTCGGTCAGCGAGGATGTTCATGAGTAGGATAGGCTCCAGTCGTGACTTAGGTCAATTTCAAATTCTTACTCTAGCCGTTTATGTGGTCGACGTGTCATTTCAAATTAAAATTGATATGAACTGAGATCTAATCGAGCATAGAATTATCGGTAAGCTGACTTGAGGGGGTACAGACTCAATCGTGTAAGACGGAAATGGTTCGCCTGATGGCATCTAATCTATATCTGGCGCCTCTAACTGAATACAGTCGGCAAAGGTGTGGCTAATGAAGATGCATGATCGTATAACTAAATGAGTGGCTGTCGAACGGCTGCAATTATTTGATTCTGATGTCTCTCATAGCATAACTTTGGTTCTCACAACGGTGTAGGTATGCTCTACTAATAACGCTTTCTAAATTCTTAAAAACCTTTGGGTTGGCATATGGTCAGAGCTGCCTTCTACTAACTGCCCACGTAGTGATATGTTACTAACCATAAAAGTCTGAGATGATTAAACCACTCCATGCCCAATCTTCCCTTCAGAAGACGAGAATGCGGGAGGTCTGTCTCGCGTAGCTTTCATAGGCGGCTCATGAACAAGAGGAGGAGAAAGGAGTGTGCATATTCTGCCGTAAATTTAAGATAGGATAGAAAAATTTTATCAATTTGGGAAAACGCCACAACGCACTTGAGTGAGTGACACTTCAACGCACTAGACTGCCCCGGAGATCAAATTCCAGTGTGGATCCTAAATTTATGACGACGGATATTTTAGGAGCTTCTCAGATAAATGAATAATATGCGATTTTGTTGCATAAACTTTATTCCAATTTTAGGATTCAAAACAATTCACAGTTGTGATCGGTTCACAGCTGAAGTGGTAACAACTGGTTAGGTTGTTTATCAATCTCATTAGTATATTTGGAAATGGAGAAGTCGGCTACATTTTGGATGTAAAACATTCAATGTTACTAATGCATATATAGTAGAATATAAATGCTTAAAACCGATTTTGAAAAGAATTAATGGGCAGAATAGATGTTCACAACCGAAAACTCGATACTTGGATATTTTATTTATTACTTGTCGATAAAGGAATTTGACATCACATTTGTTAGAAGATAAATGTTCCACTTTGAGAAAATTTTGTAATGGAAATTGTTACGTAGGCAAAAAACATAAAACATAATTTTGCTAAATACATTCAAATTATTTGAGCTCATATCAGATACAATATAGAATTCGAAATGGGTTGCTTTGTGTTATAATTTTTGTATCTCACATGTTAGCTCCCTAGTTGGACTATCAATTAATCAGGCTGCCAATATCCCCCATTAGGAATTCCACCATACATAATCAAAAATGTTTCCTAAATAAAGATTTTGCGATTGAGTTATATGGTCCTAAGTTTCTATCTACTTAATCTAATTTGATGATAATGTAAAAGTAGGAACGCCTTCCTTGGCAGAAAAAGTATTTGAGGAATATAAATTCAAATACAAAAAAGCAATATTTATAATACTTGCACTAATGGCAATAAGTGTCTGTAAAGAAATAGCAGGTAGAATATTTCCATTAAATTTTGGCCTTTTATGTGAAGAAATCGTTATAATACCGAATATAGAAGTATAGTTCAAGTACTCACCAAATCCACATTCATTAAATCTCATTTTCTCTGTTTCATTTTGTGTGATGAAGAGTTAAGAGATATTGAATGAAGAGGAACCAATATGCTCGAAAGAAAAATAAATTCAGGGTCAATAGTTACTGGTCGAATTAAAATAACTTTCGTAATGATAAATAAATGCCAGTTTTAACTGAAATATCGTCGTCTGCTAGAATTACTGACTGTAATACATGTAATTCGAAAATCACAAAACATAATTTGAAAAGAGCTCATATTAAATTGAAATTCTGCAGAGTTTTCCGTTCACATAATTCTAAACTTTGTAATGGTTTCAAACTGGTTTTGAAATAATAAAATGACTTTAGATGCGTCTTCTAATACTTCAGAAATATATTTTGTTGCTACAGTATTGGTGAGTTAGGTGTGCACTGTTAAGATGTTTGTATATCTCTGAAATTTTAAGTAGCATTTATTATATACAAATGTTGACGAATCAAGTTTAATAATGGATGGATACACTTAGTTATGAATAAAATATGTTGGAATGTTTAGAGTAACTCTTGTTATGAGCGGAATGTATCACGCATTCATAAACTTAGAATTTATATCTCTGAACAGTGTTCGTTTAAGACTAAACACCATAAATTTTCGACTTGTTTCTGTCCATTTTTTATGTTAATACATGCATTTCTACGGACTGCACGAGATGCAATACAGACTTATTGTAGGATAAATCGAACTTGCAAACTAGCCTGTTTAATCTGGCCCGCTAGCCTAACTTTCTGCAATGCCACTTCTGAAGGGTGGTCGTTACGCGGTCACTCGTACAAAAAAGTACTTAGATGCGGGAAGAATTATTTTCCGGGAAAATATAAAAGTGGTGGCTATTAATACTGTTTCGAAAGGCAACATATCCGAGGGCGCTCGTGAATTTATTCGATGGCATTTACCGCCACTTCAATATAAGAATCCGTCTGTTCAGGTAATGTATTTGCTCTTTTATAAGTATTTTTAGATTGTAACGTTTCAAGACATATGCCCAACTCCATTTATTACATTTTATCTTTCCGATGGACGGGAGTTCAAGGTTGATTGTTCCTTCCGCACCGCTGATAGTATTCACAATCACATTGCAGGTATCTGCGCGAAAACTCCAGATACTATAAAGAAAGAAGAAGTTGAAAATCAGCAGATTATTAATCCTGCGAATTTTGGAACAAAGTGCGTTTGTGATTGAGTTAATTTTTTTTATTATCATTAGATATCCCCGACAGTGTATTTGTGAAATATTTGGACAAGTCCCATGTTCTTCTGCAATTGGAAGACCAAAACCATGGGAAGGGCAAGAGCCAAATTTGCCACCAATGTCCGAGGAAGCTGACAAATCGGTGTAATTCTTTGAGATGTTTTAGGCGTACACATGACATACTTATTCTCTGTACACATTCTGTAATTTTGTAATATAGCCTTTCTTTTATTAAATAATTTTGGTCTAATAGAACGTTAAGAGCTCTTGGTGGGTATCTATATTGGATGGACACCCTTTATAAGATGCTTGTTTCGCACTTTCCTGTGTTTGTTATTGTAGTCGTTAAAATCACTAACAAACTACAAAGGTAGCTGATTATTTGCCGTTGTGTAGTAACATGCTTTGTTGACAGTTATAAATGTCCGATCGCCCCTAATTAGGTCAAATTTGATTGAGCCGTTCTGGAACCAGGTATAGCGGAATTCCCATCGTTATCAGGCTGGAACCCAAATCTACTCCGAGTATAGAATGCACCACCACTTAAAATCGACTTGATCTGTGTATCTACTTTTGGCACTTGAGATCCTTGAGCATGTTTGTTGTTACTTTTTTGTAGTAACTTAATCTCATTCAGGTTCCTCTCGGTAAACTACGTTAATGCATCATTCATGCCAATAAATTGGTTATTGCATGGCTTTTATGCATTTTCGTAGATTTTGTAATTGGTCTTTCCTTGTCAATGTCCACAAGATGGGTAGTAAACTCTCTTTTTTATATTTTGACTCAGAAGGGAAAAATACAATCCATTTGCATTGGTTATGTAAGAGCATTCGGCCGGTCGTTCGATTGTATTGGAAGAATAAATACTCTGTATGACTTTCAAAATCATTCATTCTGAGCATTTTGTATCATATAGTATTGCACATTCACCGAAAGGTTAAGACGGAGTCACTGTCTCAATAACAAATACTAGATGCTTGTGCCTCTTTATTCTGACAAACTTTTGTTCGAAAACCTCCATTTCAGTTTGAGTCTGGCTTTGATGACTGTGTAATTGATATTCGCAACGGGTGTTTGTTTTTCTCGGTGTTGAGATGGTCGCATATTAGCAAGAACTGAGCCTTATTGGGTATAGCCACTATCCTCAGTGACCGCCACGGTTCTGGTGATCTCCGCAGATTCGAAGGAAGTAGACAGGTTGCTTGCAACTCAACGACGGCATGTTCTGTTTACTCAGAAATTACAACTACTTATATACAACCTTCATTGGTTCCCTGAATAGCCATTTGTTACATTAGCGGTGAGGTGCGTTCCCAGACGCAAACTCAAAAATCCAGCGCACGATGAGTGAAGCATGGAAATTTCACCTCCGACTCCGTTTTCTATCTAATTTTCATTTTTAAAATCATGTATTATACTTCTGATAGCAGTATAAAACATTTAACTTTTTAAGATTTGGTGACATCACCTTTCCTATCCCCTTAGCTACGTAACGCAAATCAAACAAACCCAACTTTACTCGAGGTAAGAACTTGGTAGAATGGGTCGTAATTCCTCATATATTAGTAGTCACTGCAGTTCCTAACTTTTGGCGACGCGGCGGGATTACTTAAACTTGTGCGAACTCCACACATTCTCATGTACTCACTCACTTTCTGACTAAAATTTCATTACATCGTTGCCAGCGGTAGATGGGAACCCATTTCATAATTAATTTAATAATACTTAATTAATCTAGAGTTGAACTACTTTCTCGTCGTACCTAAAATGTCGGAAATTTAAGATTCGAAAGTACTAAAAGGATCTCGTCCAAGTTCGTCTTGGAAATGTCACCTTAAAAATGGTTGATCTTCCAAAATGGCTACCAGGGAAGGAGATCAAGAGTTTAGTGGAGAGCAGTAGGTATATTTAATCACCGTGCAGTGTGAGAAAAAGTTACGTATTGAATTGAGAAGGGCAGAGAAAATTTCGTCTCATATTTCTGTCAGATGATGTATTTTTAAGTGGTCGGTCATCAGATAAATGAAGGAGGCGAAGTGTACCATGATTTGGTCACTTTATGACAACATTGAGACAATCTGTGGAATTCGGATTGATCAATAAACGTATTTGAGTTATGATAGTCAGAGCCACTACCAGTTAAGTAATTCCAAATATTTTAAAGTTTATTCATCGATAATTTATTTTTCAGACTCGGTCTCAACCATCCCCTTTTTGTTGATCGGAATTACTCAGTATGGTCGGCCATTCACATCACAGGATGCGCATACATGAACTGGTAAACATGAAGGCTGCTTTCTGCCCCGCGGCCGCGCATAAGTATTCTAACACTTCCTTTTACAGTTACTACAAGGTCATTTAATCGTGAAAGTTTTTTTAATCCTCAAGTATGATTACAAATCTGCTTCAAATTTCATTTCTTTCTAATCATTGTTTTATGATTACCTCTTATACTTTCTTCATTTATAAGAACAGAAGTAAAATTCCCGCGAGATCAGATGTTTTTTTCCCTGTTGAAAGTTGCTATTTCGTCAACCGTGGATGTCAGCGGTTGATTTTGCGATGACATTGTCTATCCATAGTTACACATCCTATTAGTTTAATGAACCACATTTTACAAAATAATCCTTTATCTTCTTTTAATAAACGGAGGTCGAATCTAGGATAATAACTGGTCAGATCTTTTAAGATATAACTCTCTTCAAATTTGTCGACTTTTATAAAAAAAAACGTAAGTTTATCATAATAATTTGATGTTAATGTGTTACTTTAATTCACTATTGTTTAAATTTATTGAAGACGATTAAGTTTGGAGGCGGTGACTAAAATTACCTGAAATTGTACTTCAAGAGGGTCAAAGGTCATTTTTAAGTGGACGCAATTGGGTAAGCACACACTTCATTTTTCGTCGAAATTTCAAACGATTATCGCATTTGCTATGTGGGTATTATTTGTTTGTTTTAAACGTTCAATTTGAACTGGGCTGTTGGTTGATAAACAGTGATCGTTAGCGATACGTTTTAGTTGATGTAGCGTAAATAAAGGTGGGTTGCTTTTTAATCCTATTCGCAACCGTAAATGTTGGAATTATTTCGCCATCCACGCAAACCAACTGCTATTCACACATGCTAATTCGATTTATCACTCTGTAAATAAATGGATACGGAGTTACACCTTCGAGAACACATAATCGATGCAGCCTGGGGTTGAACTAACAGTTAGAGAGCTTTCTTAATGAAGAGCCATATGATCCGTTGAATACCTAATAAATACTTATTATAGATTTTCCCACAAATAAGACAATCGGGAATAGAGGGCCATTCTGATCGATAGGGATATGGAAATGAGAAGGTGGACCAAAACGTATTAAAGAGTCACGTCGGCCACTAACCTTAGAGATCAAAGCAGTCCGAAACTGAGGGGGAAGAGAGGGAGATAGGGGAACAAAAAATGTCATTACTAAACTCACCTGGCAAAATGTTTGTGCTTACTCACTTGAATGAATGACTACGTGACTACAAGGTTATTTGTTTATTTAATATGAATACTCTTGACTTTTAATTAAATTTTGTTATACAGAGTTTGATGCAGAGTTTATAAAACAATCAGATATATATGAAATAGAGTACAAGAATAAAACGGGCTCGTAGATATCTGATCATAAATTGTTCTTGAAAAGGGAACATGTTGGCTGTATAGTTAAAGTTCCAAAACCCAATTGTGATGTATAAATGGTGTAAGCCAACAAGCACGTTGCAACTGAGGAACTGGAAGCAGATCAGCAATTAAGTGTAGAAGAATGCATACCAGCACCCCGACTAATGTGACTACATAGCGTAGACCAGTAGAATCAGACACACTGAGACATACTCAGTCTTAGATACCGTACTACTGAAAAGATTAGTAGTCACTGTGGCAAGATGGTCGTTTCCCCTCGTCTTCGAATACTTCTTCTTGGTTCACCGTTTCATATTTTATGCATCTCATTGACTTCACGCCTCTTTATATTAAATAGCGTAATCTATAAGATGTATTTTAATACAGATTTATTTAGACTACGCCTCCCTCCTACAATACGTGGTTAGGAAACGAAAAGAGATGGTTTCCAACTCTTATCGTAGGAGAAGAAGCGTTCTGGCGCCTCCCTGATGTACCTCTCGAAATCTGTTCTATCCCTTGATCGGCACTGCTGATCATACAAATTCTTAAGATTACCGAAATGGGGACATTTCAAGGTGTGATAGAGAAGTTAACTGGGTCAAGATGTTAGCGGAGTAAGGAAACATGGTACCAAAAGGTCAAATCAAGGATGGGGCATTTTTAGTAAACTCCACTTGCATGAAAAACAAGCATGGCCGACAAAATTCACTTAAATATTCACATAATACAAGTGTAAATCATAGCTTCACGTATACAAATACGCTAAAGTTAAGATCAAAGTAAGGCCAGCGGGTGTTCCAATTTTGATCAGTGTTTTCCGATTCTTTCAGTCTTATGGTGGGATTCGAATCAGTGCCGATGCAGGATTGCAGATCAGTTGCTGCGCCAATGAAAAAAAAGGGACTATTGGTTCTGGAAAGCGAAGTCAAAGAGAACTGAAAGATCTTGTAGTTAAATGAACTATTGAAAATAAAGGACTAAAAATTGCGATACTTTTCCTTCATCACCAATAGTACTTTAAATATTACTGACAGCCTACACCTGGAACTCTGTTTAAAACTGCCTTTTTAACCTTCAGATGAAGAAATGACCGACCATGATAGTTAAATGTCCAATCCATAAGGAATGAATTTTATGTAGACGTAAGTCTGATTAGTAATCCGGGTGATGAATCATGTGATATGAACCTTGGAAAGTAAAGACCCATTAAGTAAATCCAGAAATCAAATGACGTAAGACTCTCTGATCCCTTGACTTTACTCTCAACATCTTTCCGATCCCCTCCCCGCTATCATTCATAGGACCTGATGTTAACCAATTTCGGTTGCTTTCTCACAATGTACAATCGTAAACTTTTTTGCCCCGCTGGGAGTTATACACATATAATGGCATAATAAACCTAATAAATTTAAACAATTTGAAATTTTGTCATTTTTTTCATATCTGTAGACGACTTATATCTGGAAATTACCATTTTATTGGGTTGAAAGGATGAATCTCTTCCCTCTCCTAACCCTGCAGTCGTCAAAAAGAAATGTTTATGTAACAAATCTCTTCTCAACGACTACTTCCACACCATCGCATAAGACGTCGTAGAACAACATGAAGGAAGTTCGCTTAATTAGGTGGAATAAAATCTCTTGTTTATTTACTCAAGTACAGTTAAGGGTGAAGAAAGCAATTCCTCGTCAAATAAAAAGGTTCTGAAACGAGTCTTGTGTCGAATGAAAGCCGGTAAAAACGATGTCCCACTACTGAAAATTTCAAATATAACAGGAGTTATCCCACTGGTTAATGAGATCGTATCCGAAATCACAAGTCACGGGTCTGATGCCTATCGGTGAATGATTGACCAACTATACTGGTTGAGTCTGACTAATCAAGTGGAGTGAAAGAATTCGGGTTCCTCACCAGAAGGGTAGCATGACGCCACAACTTTACAAAATGAGTGATGGTAAACGCTTTCATAAATGAGCTTGGAATTAGTCTGACGTCTTCCCTGAAGGTATTTTCGAAAGAGGACAGAGGAATGCTTCCCGGATTCTCTCTGCCGGAGAAACTCTTATTCTATTATCAATCTATTGACTGGTATCAAATCTAACAGTTGATCTGTTTAATTACCGCAACACCATTTGGAGGCATCTGGAGGAATGTGCATTTCAATATTCATTTTTGACAATGAGTAGATGTACTGGAATATCTTTTTGCAGTGATTGATGTTGGATGCTGGGAACAACGTACTCAATCCAAAAGACCCAAAGAAAACACGTCTTTACTAGATTGTATCTTGATTTATAGGTCGTTGAATAGATACGAGTGATGCTCTTGACATCGCCACGCTTCTCAAAGGTAGTAAACCACATGGACTTCTACCATGGCTTCATGCATTAACACTTTTCAAAGCCAGAATCACCAAATTTAACCTAAAATAATGCATCTAAATGCTCTTATTCCGTGAAGCCACCGATCTGGCATAAGGCTCAAGAAAGTTATGAGTACCAATCCCACGTTTCTGCAGTAAACCAAGTCATTAACGTAAGTGAAATAATACTGATGTGACAGGAAGCCATTCTACTTTCGACAATGAGAGTATTCATCGAGCGTGTCCACTTCATAGCTGGAAGGTAGTTCTTTTCTTGGGTGTTTGAAAGAACGCCATCATCCCATTTCCTTTCAATTAAACTTAGTTATCGAGGTCGGAATTCCTTAATGTCTGCGGTCTATATGACACGCTAATAATTCCAAAATTTCAAAACCATTCAAGTAAAGTTTGAGCCCGAAAAATCCTAACCATGAAATTACTCTCAATTTCCATGCCTTGAAGGTTCCAAATCTTTAACATTTGCAGTTCTTTCCCTATATTTGATGAAAAAAGGACCCGCAGATTTGACTGTTCAGCCCAGTCAGTCGGCATAATACAGCAATATTTGCTTAGTTTGTTTATTAAATCTGATTTTGGAAAATCCGGATCACAAAAGTGCGGTAACTAATACCAAACGCGTCTCATAAATTTGCGTTTTTGTTCCAGATTCAAGGAAATGCACAATCACAACGGTGAACTGTCCCCGTTCGATTGCTGCTTCCCTTTTGCATCGCTAAATGTAACTTACAGTTAAGTTTATTAAATGAAAAGTCTAGTTTCAGTCAAAAGAACTCGGAAATAGAGATGAAAATATATACTTTAATATATTTATTGTCTCTGCCGAGTTGGAAATATCAAAATTAATTGGGAATAATATTTAATTAGATATTACCCATTTAGGATGTTTTATACGTTATCTCTCCCCTTGTTGACTGAGAATATCAACTAATGTTTGTGATTCCGTCTCCTTTTGATTCCTAGTTTATGCTGAATCGGGATAAACATCGGCGCATTGGGGTAAGACATAATGAATAGTTATTGTTATGATAGGGATACGAGTTATCCAGCTTCGAATATCGTATATAGTGAAAGGGAGGAAAATTATACTGGATTGTATAGTCTTTAGCATTTAGGGCACCCGTGACTTGAGACATCCGATGGTGGTTCAGGTTTAACATTGAAGGATCTCACGAATGTTAGTCTCCATGGTCAACAACTTGCAGTTTTTAAGATCTGATGTGTTGCACACACCACGACCTACGTATGTCTGAAGTAGGAGTGATCTAGTCAAGGTGTGCTCTCTCTCTTTCTCTCTCTCGTTCTTGCACGCAATTTTTAATACGTCACATTTTGAATTTCCTCATCGTGACGTTCTAACGAACTCCATTCAAATATGACCTTCAGACACTAAGTTCCGTTCTTTAACAAACCGTTTTTGACTTTCTCAGAGGTAGAAAAAGCTCACATTTGAATTTGTCGAGGTTTAACGAATACCACTTTATTCACCAGGCTGCTACCAGGCTGGCATAAGCTAAGAAATGCTCCTGAAGCAGACAAAATAACCTTACAAACTCTTTTACTGTCAAGCATTCTTAATTCGAAATCAAACGGATACTGAAGGGAAGCTTAACTCTATTTCACGAGATGATGGAGGATTTGGAGTGAGATATGGTTAACCTATATTTCCATGCTTTCTGTGGCGTAGTTTCATCGTTTTTAAAGAGAGTTTCTTCTAGACTTGGAATTAAAGCACAAGTAGACTTTTAAATAGTTGAGTGCTTTACTACGTTCATTAGAATTTCGTTCGAATCTAGGATTAGTGGGACAATCCGACGGCAGAATTAAAGAATGGCAATTTCGTGAAATATCAACTAAAACTTACCTTCGGCGTCTTGGAAATGCACTAAAAGTACCTGTTTGTAGATAAAAGTTCATTATTTTATTCGCTTCAAACTAAATTTACCGGAATTTGTGCATTGTCTGCACTCTCTCCCTCTCTGATCGTCCTCGTATAAATATTTCAACTGATAGAATTAATTTTAAAATTAGACTTCCCGATCTTTTGATAGTGAAGAAAAGGCATTTTATGATGACAACGCTCATATTCCTCTTCTCTTCAAACCACGTGTTGTCAGAGACGAAAGTGGTTGATGGTGAAATTACTTCAACCCAACAAAATGGAATATAATTAAATTTAATGAAATTCGGAGCATTGTCATGCACTGCCTGGGATTTCTACGGAATAGTCAAAAATTCCTCTCTAATGTGCAGACGTCTTCTCCTTGACTCTGCTCCCTGTTATAACTATGGCGTCCAGAGTATATAACTTGGAGACGCTGTCTTAGTAAACAGCATGACGTATAAACAGACACTACACTGTTTCAAGCGGAGCAAATTAGATAGTCCCAGCTCGCTTTTCAATTGGTGATGAGCCATTACTTTCCACGGTATGGATCTCGTCGCTCGACTGATTCCTGTTTTAATCTACAAACCTTTAAACAACCAGATTTTTGTTTCCTCTGAAAATTTATTTTTGGATGCATCCTTTTGCCAATTGGTGAAATCTTCAAAGGCCTCTCGCCACTAAAGCCACTTCTCCTTTGGGGTTGCGACTGATCTTCAAACCAAAATGATTTTTGTGGAAACTCTTGGAACATTTGAGGCGTGTGCTTATTTTCCACCTTGTTCATCAACATTGCATCGCAGAAAATTGTGCTCTCTGTACGCCGTATAGTATGTAGCTCTAGTTCTAACAAAGGACGGGAAATCAGGGAGTTTTTGGCAGTTACTTGGTCTGATCGTTTATACGTGATCGTATAAAGCCTTACATAGTCGCCCTCTCAGATTTGATTTATCTTTTATAATCAAACTTTTTGTTTACTGCGCAGAAGTTTTCTCCCTGACTTCGTGCCTCCTGTTGGAACTAGATATGCTTAATGCTAGAAGAAATAATACTTATTTCCTCCCCCCGCCCCCACCCAACATTTCTTCACTAGGTAAAAATGTAATTTCTTTCCATATTTCCCCACTGATGAAAGACACTTGATAATTATGCCCCCTTGTTTAAGCTGATACTGACTGAGAGTGAGTTTCGTTAATACACCCGTGTTTACCGTAACGTGTCTCGTGTTCCGTCGGGCTCCGGAATTAAATTGCTATATTACCGAGTATTCCAGATTGGTTTGTTCTGAGAGATTACCACCGGGACTTCGAGTTTGTTACGTTATAACACTTAATACTTCAGCTCCCAGAGTAAATAATATCGTACGTTCGTCAACTCCAGTCGTATGGACAGAGTAAATGCGGAAATACAAATACGCCTATTAAGTGTACTCGTTACATAATAGTATTACCACTACAGGAATGTGCTAAGTGTCATTGTCATGAAGTAAGAGACGGATATAAGGACTCAAATCGGAGTGGAAACGCTCAAGTTTTGAGTTCGACTAGAACACACCACTCTTGTTAACATTCAAGAACCAGCGAGGTAATTTAATAGAGCGAAAATGCACTGATATCGAATTCTAAAGAGGTTAGATATATCGGATCATTGACTGAACCTTTAAGCAGAGTAGATAATACCAGTTGGATTCGACTGATTATTATTCAAACTGAAAGATTAATCAATATCCGTGCACATTTTTAAATCATCAAAAAAGAGGATAATTTTCATGGCCTTTTGACAGAGTAGGTTGATTTCGATCAACTACTTGCTCTTTAATATGAAAGCGTATCCCAGATCATCTCCAGTCCAGTATACAGGATTGTTAATAATAATTCATTTTAATTTTCCCTCTCTATAAGGCCGTCTCGATTTATGGAACCTTTATCTCATGTGGAATTACTTTCGCACAGTGTAAGGATACATTTTAATAGTTCACTTTGCAAATGGCTTCTTTGAGAACTCCTTCCAAAACCAGTTAACGAGTTTTAGACGTCGAAATTAACAATGTTTTTCCTCCTTTCTTATTGATTCGTTTATGAATCCAATCTGTTGTTATGTCTGGTTGGAAGTACAAATTGAAGCATTGCCGACTCTCAGAATTTGAAGTTACACAAAAAACTAGATTGCTTCTAACTCAACGTCTGAGGAATATTCTCGAACAAGTACTTTTATTTAGTGCTTTCTCCAAATGCAAAATGACTGCTGAAAAAAGTATTCGGGCCTCTGGAATTCACCAACAAGAAGGGTTTACGATTATTACCTTATAAATACATCTTTTCAGGAAGGTGCTTCCCAACGCATGTCCTGGTTGGAGGATTAACATTATGGAGCATCTCTGGTAAATATCTCGAATTGTGCCAGCCCCTTCAGTAGTAAGATTTAACCAGTGCAGTTGGCCATTCCACTTACTGGGTTTCCATCGAGGTTAATCGAAGCCATGAACTTTGAATTCATCGATGATCACATTACCGCAGCATAAAATGCTCAGATTAAAGGGGATTTGTTTTGTTAGAACCCACCATTTAAAATATCGTCCATTTTTGACAGTCACCTTTGCATCTCAATATATCACTGGTTCTATAAACTTGACTAAAATATACCAAATATGGCAGAAAATATCTGACTTATCACATCTGGAATCTTTTTGTTCAATGATATATCAGTGCTGATTCTAAGACTGACTGATTGCAGTGGCTTAAGGACACAGTTATCTTCCAGGTCAGTTGAAGAAAAAACTTCCATACATGTTAAAAACTGATGCATATTTCCCAAAATTTAGTACCTGAACCCCTTTTTCCCACTTTCCACCCGAATTTAGGACATTAAAACTACAAGTTGTGAGGTAAAGCAAACTGGTGATTTAAAATAGTCTCTAAACGACACCCGAGATATGATACCTTAAATGAGTCGTTGCCCTCTGCCTCGTATTGAAAGATCTAGAAGCTGGGGTACCAATCTAGTACCCTAATAGAATCTAGTACCAACAACACCAGTCGGATTGACTTCCTTATAGAACTTCAACTGGCAACTTCATATTTTAGGGGTATTTGTTTATTTTATCAGGTTGTGACCCTCAAAATGCTCCAATGTCATTTCAAAAGCCCTACAAGGGCAGATCAATATCATCGTAATGTCTTGACTTATAATGATACTCTGATAGACGAATGTTTGCCGACGTTTGTCTTTTGTCAGATTCAAGAAATCCAGAAAAAAGGGCGTTTTAACTTCGGAAAGATAGATAATCGTTGCCCAAAAGTGAAATCTCCCATGCAAGCTGCTAATTTTTAGCTCAGTTTCAACTTTGTCTCGATCTTAAGGTACTCCGCATCGAACTCCTTTAAAGTTTAGTATGACATTATCGGGATACCAAACGAAACTTATTTTGCTGATGCTTGAACAATTATTTTGTTTAGTTACCGTACAAAAGTACCTATCTAGATTGAAGAATATTCCATTTTTGACCTAGTACTCCAACTAGATCTCTAAATAAATACTCCAGGGATCATAAACAACTGATGAATTTTCTCGGTTGCTAACGTGCTTTTGTGAAATAATATAAAAAGATGGCAAAGAACACGGAGTGAGACGATGAATGGAAGTTTTAAGACCAATAATATTAGCAAAGAGTACATTGAGAAGTAGATTGAAGGATGCCTCCACGTCAACCATATCATATTTTCAAAACCTGGCAGTAAAAGCCTAAATTGGTGTAATTTTGTTGAACAAAGTTTGCATAGTTTGTTTCACTATTAATGAAATCGCACATTTCAAACTCTTGAGAACAATAAGAGATAATCTTTTCAAAGGAGCTATGAAAGACATTCAAATCTTCTGCCACCACAATTCTCACTATACGTAAGTCGAGAGTTCTCTGGGTATAAGTCCAGTGGAAAAGACGTTGTCAACTGAAAAATCAAACAGACAATTATTCCAGTTTTAACTGGTCCAAATCGAGAAAGTAGCCAAAGGATGACTCACATTGTCCAGAATTATCCTTTAGTCACATTCTTTGTAAAAATGCACTGATTATTCGCATTATGTCCCTATGACTCAAACTCCTCTTTGTCTGTCTAGACGAGTTTATCGATTCCTCTATTTTTTGTCTTACTATCCTGTTTCACCTAAAAGTGCACCTACACTCATACCCTCTTGTGAATCTTTGCCCATGGGACTCATAAATTATCCTGCATTTCCACTCACGCACACACAGGCAGATACACACACTTGTCCTTTATCTGCGTGCATCGCCTCTCTCTCTCTCTCTCATCTCTCACTCGCTCACTCGATTACTCTCTCGAATCATCATTGTGGTTTATTCAATACACCTTGGCACCCACAACTCTTTGTGTTCTACTTTTCGGAACTGTTGTTTGCTGTCAGTAGGTCTTAGCTTCTAGGATCTTGTTCTGGTTTATGAATCCCTACAATTTGGTAACTCCTAAATTGGTGACCTCGGTTCTTATTACCCCATAATAGTCAAGTTCACAGTTAAGAAGTGCGATAAGAGAGACATCTTAAATCTAAGTGGTTTCAGACGAGGGTCAAATAAGAGACTCGAGTGGAGTCTTTGAGTTGCCCACCTCTTTGTTGATATTCAATCCAGAAGTAAATGCTGAATAACGTGAGTTGATGCACTTCGGTGCTTCAAAAACATAAACAGTACCCAAAAAATTTTAAAGATAATCTGTTGAGCAATATCACTCCAGAAAGTACCTGCGCTTGTTTAAAAAACTGACCTCACTAAATGGCCAAAAATCAATAACAAAGCATTCACCCCTGGGATCCGGATCTTTACATTAAATTGAACGTTTTAATTAACACTCCTCAATGTTAAACCGACAGCAGCAAGTTTAATAAAACCTTAAACTTCATAACTTCATAAAGGTAGACTAGATTAATATTTAATTAAAATAAGGTTATGCTGAGTTCCAGTAGATCTCAGTGACAAAAATTTCCCCATTTTAACAAATCAAGTGAGGCTCGATTGATTACAGTTTTAGAGTCGCAGTGGTGACTAATGTTCACTGCGCGTTATCGATTTTTTGATTTCTTGCTCGCCCAAGTTTTACCAATAGCGGGCCCGATCGCACACTGCACCAACTCGCAGCTTTAATCTCATCGCTGAATGGTTGAACTCACTAAACATCATCCACCTTAGCCAATCAAGAACAAGGTTAACTTTAAATGGCTAAACACTCACCTATATAAATCACATGAAATGAAACCGTGCGCCTAGGGATGTGTTCCGTTGTGCGCGATTTGGTTGTCTTCCTTCTGTGTCTTGTCGTTGTTATGGCTCAAGTGGACCCGGAGATAGAACCCCCAATCATGACTTCTGTGGCTCCAGATAATACCTCTCCCGTCGCCAGTACATTAATTCAGGGGACACCTCAGAAAACTGAAGTGATTACAGATTCTACAAATACCACTGAAGCCGAGACCACTACAACTTTAAGCACCACGACTACCCCCGCAGCCACTACTGTTGTCGCCACCGAAACTGCTCCGACTACAACCTCTCCATCAAGTGAGTTTTGCTTGTATCTCATGCCTTCAAGTTTAGCCTACTTTTGCTACTAACCGACGTTTCCTACTTATATAGGTTTCGTCGTTGCCTCAACTCTTGTTGTTCCTCTCCTATCTGCGCTTGTTTTGGGATGTTGAAAAAAACTCTTCTTGCAAATTTTTTTGTAGAATATGAAGAAATGTATTACATATGTACACCTATATTGAGTTCTTTCTTTGAGGGATGTTTTGACCTGGGAAGTGATTCGTTTTAACCTACAGTCTGGGGATACACCGTGAAATGTTTTCTCCACCTAAAGTAACTATGTGTTTTCTCTTGGATTTGAAACTTGCGCTTACTAGTGAGACGCTGGGGGACATTTCTGCTAGCATTTTCCTTCTGGAGTTAGAGTCTAGCGTTAATGGTGAAATCATTTACCTCAACAAAATCAGGTTCATCTTACTGGGGTTGTTGGGTATTTTTGTCAATTTCCCTAACCAGAATTTTGTCAAAATCGTGTTAAGTGAGTAAAACGTATTTTTGGGAGGTAGATTTCATAAACGTTAGGTAAGATTCCAAGTGGTAATTTTTTCTTGAGCAGTGTTCTCGAAGACATGAGCTAGACGTGGATCTGATCTGAGCTTTTTTTGGAGTGAGGAGATTTTTTCAGGTGTAGTTTCTGTATGCTTCTTGATTAAGTTCTCCAGTGTGTTTAACCGCACTAGAGTATCATGGCAGTATTTCAGATAGACCTCCTCCTCATCTGTTGTAAGATTCTTTTGATCGAGTTCGAATTTTTTTTGTTTTTGCAGAAAGTCTTTCTTCTCAGCGTCATATTTAGTCTGAAGTTTAGCTGCCTGCCTAAAAAGACGTTGTTGTAGGTCGGATTCACAAACATTGCAAAGAGCTTTAGCATCCTCAAGAGTTAATTTATCTTCATCTAAATCAAGCATATTCAAATACGGAGTGAGATAATCTAAATCCCTCTCCCTTTTGTGTCTTAGTTCCAACTTTGCATGATTTTCCAATTCTATTCTCAACTTGTGCATTTCTCCATTTCTTAGTGTGTCCCATAGTCCTATTTCAAGTTCTGGGCTCGATTCCTCAGATGCTCTTAAATCTAAAATATTTTTAACTTCAGTCTCTGACGTCCGCACGAAGTCTTTGACATTCTTTTCCAGTTCTATTAGTTCTAGCAACATCTGATAGATTTGTGCATTAGTCTTGCAAGGTGGATTCAATTTGGGCTAAAAATGATCAGATTGTGTTTATATTCTTGTACTTAACAACTTATGAATAGGAAAAATTACTTACATGAAATACAGTATGTGTATCCGATTGAAGTTCGATTATCTGCCTCGCGTCCCCACTTACGATTGGCTTATTAAACTCTCTCCGACATGGAAAAATGCAATCATCAGCGATATGGTATTTCAGGTGATATTTTCCTCCAATTATATCAAATAATCGCTCTTCAATATCTTCATCTGCTGAAATGTCCGGATTTCTTGAGAAACGTTCTTTAACGCTAAAATAAGAATTTATTAATGAATAGAATCGCTAGGTTCTTACTTAAATTATTTCAGTAGACCAGTTACTTACATTTCAATCATTTTATAACTCGTCGTGGTGGTTTTTGGTTCATTGACTGATTCTCTCTGAACTATTTCTGGAGGTCCAAACTTCCTAACCGTTCGTCCATAATGGGTTTCTCGATAAATTAGCCGATCATCTCGATTCTCGTACCATTCCTTCATTACGGCTCCATTTCGTTCGCGTTTTAGCAGTCCGTCTATTCTTAACTTTGGATAGAACTCCATAATTCTTGTATCGTCTACTCCAGAGCCATTTATGAAATATGAATGCTCCTTCAGCTGATCCTTCATTCTGCCATGATCAAAAGACTCTTTTATCCAACCTTTTTTTAAATCCGTGATTCTCGATAATAACTTGTCCTTTCTATTATCAAAATATTCTCTTTCTTCAAAAGGATCTTTAAGATCCCTGTCATTGTAGATGGTTATTTTGGTGATTAAATTAGTTTTTTGAGAATATGGTGAATATTTCGTTAATCTGACCCGATTGTATATGACATTTTTCTGATAATTTGGATATCGTTGATCATACTGAACATTAGTTAGAGTTATAGGAAGGGTCCAAGAAACCGGAATTTCTGCAAGATGACTTCTACTGTCCAATTTAGAAAGTTGTTCTTCGGTCATAAAGTCAAAAGGAAGCAGGAACTCCCAGTCTTCTAGATTGTTCAAATCATATCGCATATCACCAATTCCGTTTCTGCAATCTTGCAAGTTAACCCAAAAATTTTTATCGTTCCAGACGGCCTCTATACCCAGATACATTTTTGTTTTAATTGTAACAATCTCTCCCGTAAACGGTTCTATAAAACAAGTTTCTTTGACATCTCGACTTCCAGGTAGTATTAAAATCCATGAATGAACTCGTAGACCGTAAAGTGGATCAGGTAAAGGTTCTTCCTCCTTATCTTTTCGTTCCCTTTCCTCTTTTGTCTTCCTTTCTTCTGCTTCTTTTAAATCGATCAGTTCTCTCATCTTCATCGACATTTCATACTTGGAAACAAATTCTTTCATGGGTTTAACCTGGTACTTTCTTACAGGGGGAGGTTGATACATTTCGACTTCTTTGGGTTTTTCAACGAGAATTGGGCATTCTTTCCTAGATTCGTCTTTCAAACAACATTCCCTTGTAGCATATCCACTAACAACATATGCATTATAACCTACACCAATAAGAAGAGAGCAGATTAGAGTGGTGTAGTCGAAACAGGTTCCAACTTGTAATGAAAGAAGTGTGCTAGGGCTCATTAGGCGTTGAGGAAGCTCGTTGCAGGGGAGAAGAGGAGAAATATCGAGAAAATCTGCGACAAAGGAAGCTACTCCCGAAGCGTCATGGAGCTCAGCAAAAGGAAGTTTAGTAGGTCGAATGGCGGTGCAGACAAATTTTCGCACATCCAGTTCATTTTTCGGTGTCAGAAAGAGTGGAGTGCGATCAGGAAAGCGATTACTATATTGTCGTCTAAAATTGTCAGCGTAGGCGAGTAAGCGATCTTCTTGATTGGTATTCTCACCGTAAGAACTAGGAAATTTGAAATCCTTCGGGTCAAAGGTATTAGGAAGTGATCGAAATTCGTGTGGTAGGTAGAAGGGGTTTATTTCCTTTAATTTTTGCTTTATTATAGGATTCTCTGCTGTGATTTCGCTATTTGTCTTAGTAGAGGACGAGGATTCTGTAATTTGGCTTGTTGAAGGTTCGTTAATGGGTTCTGTTAAATCAAATTCTTTAGCACTCGATCGTTCCATTATCATATACTACAGAACACCAATGCCCAAATGAATTTCTAAAACAGTCAAACAGCTTTTCATTAATTAATATCCAAAATAAACATAATAAAAATTAAGGAACTAACGAAATAAAGTTGAAACAATCAGAATGTGATTACGGCAACTTATTTCTATATCGACGCCAGTGAAATAAGTTTACACCATCAACATGCAACTCCAGTGACTTTTTAACTTTGACGAACTGCGCTGACTTTTAATAAATTATGTATCGACAAAATTCAACGAGCTTCACTTACATGTTGACAATAAATTTTAGCCTCCCAGAGGGTCAGATTTTCAATAAAATAACTCATCTAGCAGAATAAGACTTTTTACATCTTCTAAAGACTTAATTATATCTTTCGGAACTCTTAGAGTTTTGTTTTAAGTTGTCATACGTCATTATTTCGACAAGAATTAAATGTATCCGTGAAAAATCAACTTCACTATCGTTTTGTTTCCAAACAGGTAAATAACAACAAAATTTAAGGTGCGAACTATACAACTAATACATACTCTACATTTACGATCCGTATACTTCCAAAACCGTTGCTAAGTCCAACCGCCAATATTAAAATCATTCGAAGGTCAAAACTTCATATTGTGGTAAAGCAAAACTAAAATTTGTCCCTATTAGTTCTCCAAAATAGTATTTATAAGGTATTTGCTAATTGGCTTATAATTTAGCTCGTATTAAGTTTGAAGATTAGTTAATATTATTTTAAAAGAGATGGAAGATTTAGGGCAACATCAAATTTTCATTTCACTGGAGGCCAAGAGTTTATTTAATTGTCTGAATATATAGAAAGATATCTTTTCACTTTTTTAAAAACAGTATACACAACTATATATATACACAGTCCTCTATGCAGTAAGAACTGAATTTTAATCATTAAATGTAAATTATACGAAACAATTAACCGTATGGGGAAAAGGTGTGAGCATACATCTACTGAGGTTACTAAACGCTTAGATAGGTATAGAAGGGATGAGGTTGGATAAAGACATTTCATTAAGACATACGAAACGTGGAAAACAGAAAAGAGAATTGTGTAAGATTAATAGAGACATACATGTGAGATGAGGTAATAATAAACACGTATTTCATGAACGACCTTCAAGATAGCGGAATACCGCAGTCCTCCTCCTCCTTCAGGCAAATCTCAAATTTCTCTGTCCAAACGAAGCCAGTCGATATTTTCTAGCAGCTTAATTAATTTTTTCCCGTATCCACTTTGGGGACTTTTCTAGAAGTTTCATTTGGACTCCGTCCTCAAATTCTCTCTCCTTTCTTCACCCTGTCTTTTCACCTAAAGTCGTCCGCTATTCATATGAATTTGCCTGAGAGCCAGCGCAAAAGTAAAACAGTGAGGCTGGCAGAAAAAGGGCGGAAGAGTAAGACCGAGATTGTCAAACCGTGGATACCTTGGGTAATAATGATTTGGGTCGAGATCAGACACTTCTCTTTTCTATCAATTCAAACCTTTATTTACAATATCCTTTTGAAGAGTGTCTTTTAAAATCATTAGAGCACAATCAGTTATGATATCTATGATAACTACTGGCCACAAATTTTTGTTTAGGCAATTTATTTTAAAACAACGTGATTCCTCCACCAAATACACAGGTTATTAAATATAAACTGATAAGTGATATGAAGCAAACAGAAGCCAAGAAGAGGAGAAAAATCAGATTACTCATTTCATTAGAGCAGTTCAAAAATGACTTGAACGCTACGTCAGTTTTTAATTAAATTTTGTCTTCAATGTTGAATTTGTTCTGCGTGGTAGTTACTGAACACTCATCTGAATTGCCCGAATGGAATATTTTTTCCGACATTTCATCGTTCCTGATCACCAGATGTTTATATTTACTTTATCAGGGATTTGAATAGGGACTCATCTTCACATTTTAATTCTGGAATGATTCTTTAACTGCAGCGTAGAAATGAAGTGGGAAAAAAAGGGCGTTCTAATAAAATATCATGAATTTAGCTAATGAACGAGATTATTGACCTTATTTCAGTTCCCCACTCACACTTAGACATCGTATATTTCCTAAACATAAAAAAACAAATCCCACTATTTTGGTCTTCATTGTTACCAAATGAGGCGCTCGAATTCTTGTGAATGCGAATGTCAATCCGACCAATGCATAACAACCCACAGTCTATAACGCCACCGGCTTCATCATTTTGTGTTTAATTCAGGTTATATTTAAGAAAACATATTTGAAATTTTAAATATCCGTTTACCAGTGCATTTTCATCAATTTGATTCTTGCAGGATTTATTTGAACGCATTCCTTTGGTCCAGTGATTCATTTTATATTACTTTACAACATTTACGCATTAAACTATAGAGTAATTCTCAAAAAACATAATATTACTAAGATTTGCTAATAATGGCATGGAAATAAATCACCATATCTGCCTCAAATTTCCATACGTTTCCATAATGGTTGGCTCAGTTACACTCAGACGTCTTAGACAATATTTTCACTAAAAAATAAGTCTGGTGTAGGCGGGGAAACGTCCTCAAGTTACCTGACCAATGAAGCAACATTAGTTAACATGAAATTCTAAATTATATTTACCAAAACTAATTAAGAAATTTTAATAATACCGTCAACAGTCATATTTTTTTCACTCTTTCCTTCCTCAGTCATCATATTATTCAAGGCAATATTCACCTTCTTTAGAAATTTCTCCACACCCATTTCTGATTTCCTGGGAAGATGCAGAACGAATTTTTTTGTTACCCAATCCCACGAACTGTCGGCCATTATCTCACGAAATTGCCCCTCGACATCTTGAGGGATATGCTTCAAGGGGTTGTCAGCGAAGGCGATACAGAGTTCAACGCCATCTTCACCCTTTTCATCGCACTTTTCAGAGTAAGTCACTTCTCGAAGTGGGATCACAATTTCTTGAGAATTTAATGGAATCTGAGCAGTGTGATCCGATAGGTGCTTCAATATTGGCTCTTCAAACACACTCATTGTAACTTAATTGATATTTAAAAATTAATCAAACAAAATTAACAATCAAAATCATTTCATAATATTCAAAATTTAAGCATTACAAAACGTACGCAAGAAAACGCCTCTGCTTTCGGACGACTTTCTCCAGTTCAACTGCAACCCGATTGATCGTCAATTTGTACTCTCACAAGAAGCATCGATTTTCAAATCCACCTTTGACTAATTGAATCAAGACACAATTAAGGGCTTTGACACATGTCAGAAGCGGCGGCCATTTTAAAATCCACCAGAATTTGCCTCTTTCCCACCAACAGAACTTAACCTTTCTCTGTCAGAGGTGTCTTTTGAGACTCTTTTCTTAATCACACGGTGTTAATCTCAGTAGTTAATTATAACGAAAAAAATACTCATCAGAAGTGAACTATTAAAGGATGCATAAAAGAAGGCAACTCCTCTATTTATACTTCAAGAGTCTCCTGGAAATAATATCCAGATTGTTTGACCTTCGGATTTGGGAATGTGATCTGGAAAACCTCCATTTTCCTCCCCATTCAATGATAAGGTTGCCTACGTTACTAATTTACCAAGATTTGATTGGAGAAACACGAGATTTTACGCAGGTCATTCAGTTGTTAAATGCAAACCGCCCTAAAAGATAATTTATTATAAGCATTTACCAGTCAAAATTTTGGTTCTTCTGTGACTTATAAGAAAATAATATTTTTCCCAAAATAATTCTAGTTTGCAAGATTCTTTGTTTACCACCTTCAAACTCCTGTATTTTTAATGCCCTCTTATTCGAACGAGTTTATCTACACTTCGATAGCAAATGGCGCATAATATAAACCGACCTATCGATACGCAAACACGTTGTGTTGATATCGTGGTTTGGGTCGTATTTGTAACTACCGCAAGGTCTTAGGTAATCTAAGAGTCGATTACGGGATCTTACAGAGAAGGGCCGCTTACAACACACTATTGTGTGTTTCAAGTTCTAGAATAACATTGGAGCATCAATTTATGTCAATCCAAACTTCAACATATCAGTAGACTTGACTACATCTATAAATTCTGCAGACAAGTCTCCCTATCTTTTGATTGTCATTAAGTCAATAAGAGGAAGAGACAACTTATTTTATGACCTTGAGCAAGTAGTCAGCTCACTACTAAATGAAGTCATTAAAACACATTCCAGAGAAAGACCAATGCTGTGCAATTTCAGATTAATAATATTTAGCTTCATTGTTATTCTATTAAAGACAAGTGGCCATTTAAATATTTCTGTTAGACCATTGAAAAACGGTGAAGAAGGCGGAGGGTTGGATATTTAAAACTGAAATGACAGCTTCTTTTTTTTGGAAGCTTGACATTGTCTGATTCGTCAAATATATAGCAGTTAGGATGTTTCATACCTTGGTACGACCAGAGAAGAACAGAAATAAATTATTTTAGTACCCAAGGACTGACATTGATGGGAAGGTTTTCATAAATCTGCTTAGACATCGAGAAGATTGTTTTTTAATCTTGCGTATTATGTCCTAATACTTGAATAATGTAACTCTGTTGGGCTAATCTGATTCAAACAAGTATCAATGATTCCGATTTGCTTAATTTGTGTAAAAAAATTAAAATGTCTGCAAAGCAGATGCCCAAGACAATATTAAGAATCGCTAAAATCGCCATTTATAAGCTTGACATTACTTGACACGAACTTCTTCCCCTTTTAACTACAGTCACAATATATATTACAAAAAAAGTGGGATTAAAACTCTACCAAGGCTGACCAATAGAATCCTGTGCGCTAGATTATTCTGGAAAGTGCAACGTGCTACCGATCGCGTACCAAGCACCGTCGTACCTGTCTCCGAGCCAGTCAGCGTTAACCGTACTCAAGTACTAAGCATTTAGCAGTATAACACATCTCACACTATTACTACTTTGGATGTAGCCTAGCCAATTTTAAGGGTAACTCATACAAGAGGACACTTTTAGGGGCTAGTTGTGGGTCTGCAGCTCGTTGAACTTCTCAGAGGATTATAAAGTGTTAGTCAAGGGTCTATTTACCAAGTATCCGTTACAGATAGCACTATAGACTGCATATTCCTATCAACATCTGGCGATTAGAAATGATAGACCGGTAATAAGATTTCAATTAGAGTATATATATATATATATATACAGGTGGTCCAGCTGTGTGTATGCATGTTTGCACACAGACATTTAAATAAATGCCAATCATCACGCTGATACATCGACGACGGGACATAACTGACATCCAACAAAGGATTGTTAGTTTATAAATATAGTTTACTTATCAAAGAACTGAGGTGGCTTTCTGGCCGCCTCTGAACTGGGCTACCGGCATGAGTGACCCCCGGTCCACACAATATCATTACATATAATAATAAAAATCAAGATCTCATTCGTTAATGTTTTGTCGTAGGTTAATATAAAAGGAGCAACTCAAATCAATTTTTTAAATTTAAGGACTCTTAATTAAAAGGTAAAGATTTGAGAGATGGAGAAAATCTGACAAAGGTTAAATCAGAGCTAGAGTTAGTGTTATCTAAGGTCGTGGCACTACCATTCGAATTTAGATTAAGCTTATGCTTCATGTTAGGAAAGGTGTCCGGATTGCGGAATTTGTGATTATTATAGATAATGCAAATTATTGCAAAATTTTTAATTTAATAGATCATTTAAAAAATAGGTTTTTATTGGAAATTCTCACCTTAGTCAATTTATTTACATTGTTTTGTTAATGAAGTTCATTCAAGCAATTGTTTTCTTTTCTGGAAGCTTGTTTTTAATATTCGAAATATCATTGTAAAATTCGCTCAACTAAAATTACTGCAAAATTTCCTTTAGAATAAATGAATAACAGTTAAGTATTCCTAAAAAGCTTTCAAACGTTTCATGTAATAAGATCTGCATTGATTTTATATTACTTTAAATAGGCTAATACACGTCTAATAATACTGTCCTTACTAGACCTGTAACTTCAAATCCTGAGAGCTTCCATTATGCATGGGAAATGCGGAAACTGCGGTTTCAAGAGTAATGAAAGCGATTCAATTCTTTCCTGTAAGTGTGAGGATATGGGTAGGAGACTGATTACTTGTTCGTGAACTTCTTATATAGAGTTCGAGTGGGTTTGGGATCCCCAAGGCACAACTTCAGAATCGTGTTTGTTTGAGGACGAAAAAACAATTTTATTTCATCCCAAGGCCTCTAATGGTACGGCGGTTGTGAGGGGCACTGAACTCTTAACTTCGGGAATTCATTATTGGGAAATAAAAGCAACTACACTCCTCTACGGAACCGATGTGGTAATTGCCCGTAATTCTCAGTATTTTTTAGATGATCGGTGTGGGTGAAAAGCATCTAAACCTATCAATTTCACAATTCAAATACACCAGTTTTTTAGGTGTCGACGACCATTCCTGTGGCCATTCGTATTTGGGGGCCATTCATTATATGGGAAAGTTCGACTACAATCAAGTGAAACAATTCGCGATGGGTAGTGTAGTTGGTTGTCTACTGGATATGTTTCACAAGAAACTTTATTTCTTTGTTAATCGGGAACTCTCTGGTTATCCAATGTAAGTCATGCTTTTATAATTATTTACCACCACTACTGAAATAGAACTCTGAAAGGAAATGCTTACTATCCCATGGTATGTTCAACCGCTGCGAGAACAGGCGTCAAATTGATCTACACTCAGTCATTTGAAGCAAAACTCCAACATTTCATCATTCTTGAAAATAAATTACCCCCCGAAGACAGACAACACCCCTTCACTAGTCTCATTAGAATACTCCTTGAGGACTGTTGGCCTCTGCGTCTGCTTAACCGTGAAAAGATCCCCAACTGATTAATGAACTTATTTTTATTCTCCTTCAGTGAAATTATTGAACGGAAAGTTTTATTTCTTTTTGTATGGAATTTTCTAATAAACTATTTATTTAGATAATTGATAAGTTGTTAATTTTTTCAGCATTAGACAAATTATTTAATATTATTACTGCTTGTGCTTTGTAGTCTTTTGGCTGGTTTTAGTTACTACGTTTGATTACTCCTCTTTGTTTTAACATTTATAATAAGCTTACATGGCTCATAGAGGAGTCTTGCACCTCTCGTAAGCACTACGCATACCTCTCTGGTTGGCAAACGGAGATTAGAAATCAGTGAGCACTGAGTGGGATTTTGAGCAAATCTACTTTATCTACTCATTAAGGCTTCATATTTAAATAGAGCGAACTTCATAATTTGAAATTTCAAGTAACACTTGAACCCTCATTTGTATTCAGTATTTCTAATGTTTATGGACCTAGGCTTATGAAATGGATTTTACTGATTTCGGTTATATCTGTACTTTGCTTCTTTACGGACACGTTTCAGTATTATTTACCCAATAGGAATGGGAAAACTTCTTCAAGCATAAGTCATGGAATTGCGTCTAGACATATGAAGGAACAACAAATAGTCAAAATGGGATAAAACAGAGGTACTTTATCGAATTCTGGAACTATTGAATTGTCAATTTTGTCATTTTACTATACAAATGTGCCAGATCTCAATTTTCATGACTTGATCACCGGGTTTCTGGGTGAGTTCAACGTTTTTTAATATAATTTAGCCACTAGTTATGCCAAGTTGACTTATTTGTGTCTTCCTATATCCATAAGAAGGTATCTGAAGCTTGCCATAGTACTTGTGTATAGCAGAGTCCAACAGAGTTAGATAGAAAATGCGTAGGTAAATTCGAGTGGAATGTTAGCCAGAATAGAGGTGACCTCAAGAACCGAATGTCAGAACATGTGTTGGTGCATTTCTTCAGATTTATTCACAATCATGTGATTAAGTATTTCCGTCCCCGCAGTGACATTGTTTTTTAGTAAATAATTCTGGTATTAGAATATGAAAATAACTATTTTCCTTTTATTATTAGAACAAGATAAATCAAACCTTAGTTGACCCATATTCCTTTTGTTTCATCAATTTTGATATACTTTTTAATAGGGGAATGACATATAAACTACTCATTCATTCTTTTGAGTAGTCACCGCCTTCTCTATGTTGCATGAGACAAAGTTTCACTTCCTTGGAGTGTCTTTGCAATACTTTCATCGATAACCACTGAGGATGCAGAATTTGTAAACCTCATTAATACTGCTGCAAAAGGTTTCAAAATTATAGAAATAACACCATTATTCCTTGCCCTACTATTTGAAGAATTAACTAATTTTTGGAGGCAATTTAGGGAAACGTTTCCCAAAACTTATTGAGTGGGATCATTGGGTCACTCTAGTGAAAAATTCAAATTTTGCCAATCCCTTTATTAGCTGGACGTGACCAGTGTTGTTGGCCATTTCTTCCACTTGGTGTGCACCGACGGACAATGAACTCGTGACCTCTGACTTCGCGCACAAGCCCATTAGCCACCGCGCCTACTATTTTAATAGTTCTCTTTACCCACATCTAACATTCGTGTCGTAAATACTACTAACCGTATAACCTGACGTGATCCCAAATCTGACCTTACTTTTAGAATAATTTGTACGTAGATGTTCTCCAAAGGGGTTTTATTGCTCTGCCCCTTTCTACATCTCTAGTTTCGAGATTATTGACTTGTCAATACCTTCTCATTTTGCTTTCTTTTTGCATAAATCCATGAAACGGAGAGTCCACACATAATTTTCCTTTTCCTACAGCGTTGATATTCAAGGAATGAATTGCTCTCTAGGATTTATAATCCAGGCTCCTCATTTTTTTCCCGCGAGCCGATCTGACACCCCTCACGAGTTATCTTAACCCAATCTTGGTATGTGAAGGTCCAGAAACAACTAGTTTTGCTAGATGAGATTTCAGTAACATTTGGCCAATATGCCATCTTTCCTACTAGGACTTAGTCTTCACCTTTGTAAACTTATGGCAAGGCTTCTCTGGTAGGACTTGAATAAGCACTAGTATTCTGAGCATCCCATGGTCTCCTGCCATATCTATTTCTGCACGCCATGTTAGTTTCAACTCTTAATCACTGTTCTCTTAAATTTCATTGAAATAATAATTCACTTCAATTGTAGATTATTTCTGGTGAATACTTTCTTTGAAATTTTCCACTGTGATTCAGCTTGTTCTTAATCTCCAATTTCACAATTAAACCCCTCGGTGACCTGAAAACCATTGGATTCGAGATGTCATCTTGCTGAGTCAGCTGAAATTTACTTTCGATTGACCTGACGCAACTTATTTCCCCCAATTATATTTCTTTCTTTTAAGTCGAACTTTCCTCTTAATCGCTTGATGCTGATATTGTTACTAGTCTCTGATTAGTCAGCCTACGGAACGAATTCGTGCTCCGGTTATAAACAAGCTGAATATGATTGGTTTTCTGAGTGACTTCCCAAAGTATATAACAGAAGGCGTTCTTGCCAACCGGCACGTAAAACTCGTTGCAGCACAGCTTAACAAACGGGTTTCTACACCCCGACTCACTACCGCTCTAGACAATCACTGGCTCACCATCTCTGGCTAACTTACTGCCTGTCTGTACATTGTTGATCACTGCTGCACATCAACAAGGCTTTGGTCAATCTCGTCCCTTAAGCCGCCTATAGACCACTACTTCATTAATATATTATCACTCATTCCCCTCCTGCTGTGTGATGCTGAAATCATTCGTCGAGCAGTGTTCTAACCTCTCTAATATATTACCATTCGCTTTACGATAGACAACCGCAAATAAACCTTACAAAAGAACTGGTTCGATAATTGGTTATGGTAGATTTGCTCGAGCCTTAGTCGATATCACTTTCAATCTGAAGATTGGTGAAATTCCACTAACTGTCTCTTCGTCTTTGAAACACGTCAATCTAATATTAACTTTTATTCATCATTTCAATTTTAAACCAATTCTATTCAAAAAAGTTAGACGCTTATTTTCCAATTAAAATAACAAATAATTTAAATTTACCTCCAATATGATTCAGCTCGATCCTCTTGTTTCCATTTGGACTTCCGAAGTACCCCCCTACGTCCCTTCACTTAACTGGGTTAGTTGACCTAACACTGTCGATTGCAGAATCAGTTTGACTCAAGTAGGTTGTCGAAACGTCAGTGCAGACAAAACTGGTTAATAGTGGGGTTAATTAAGCGGTGTCTGCTACTATCGTCTGAGGTAATGTTTACCTTTTCCGATCGATGAGAAATAGGTCAGCTGAGGATACACGATGTTG
>CAADRB010000003.1:3215690-3283231 GCA_900708905.1 Hymenolepis diminuta
ATCTTGAGAAAGGAAATACCATTAACAGTGAATATTATATAGCGTTACTGGAGCATTTGAAGGCCGAAATTGCAAAGAAACGGCCTCATATGACAAAGAAAAAATTTTGTTTCATCAAGACAACACACCGTGTCACAAGTCAATCAAAACAATGGCAAAACTACATGAATGGAACTTCGAATTGCTCCCACATTCACCGTATTCGCCAGATTTGGCTCCCAGCGATTACTTTCTGTTAGCAGACCTGAAAAAATGCTCGCCGGTAAGAAATTTGGCACGAATGAAGAGGTCATCGCTGAAAGTGAGGCCTATTTTGAGGCAAAAGATAAATCGTTCTACAAAAGTGGTATTGAAATGTWAGAGCGGCGATGGAATGATTGCGTTGCTCTTGATGGAGATTACGTTCATGAATAAAGCTAATTTTGAACAAAAAAACTGTGTTTTCTTTGTTAGGCCCGGGACTTTTTAGCCCATGTGTTATGATCCCCAAATTTTCTTCAGAGTAGAATTAGTTTCCTATCAATGTGGCTGATGCAATACTTTAATGGCCTACCCAAGAAATCACTTGTTTTGTTGCAAAACAAGTTTTGAGGCACTGTTTGCCATAGAGACAGTCACTTACAAAACGTGGCTAAGTTTGGTAAAGCGAATTAGGAGAAGTAGTCATAATGTAAGGTAAATCTTTTCTTTGGAGAAAAATATTTATTGTGAGAATGCACTATCAGGTCTCTATTTGAAGAATTTTGTCCATCTGCGCAGATTTTAAATGCCCTCATAAATTATGTATACAAAATGTGGCAAATGAACTGTCAGTTAACTTAGAAACGAAAAAGGATCAATCAATAGGTGATGCGAAATAACCAAGCGAAAGGCTGATCTTATAAGAAAAAAATCGGTAGAAAATTTAAAAAAAGACACAATACTCATCGATCAATGATCAACAACTGGGGTTCCCCACTTAAATAATCTCAAATTTTGGCCAGCCTCTTAAAATCTCTAAAGTGGTCATCTGGGCTGTTTTTATCTCTCCGTCGTCATTATAGAACGAACTTTGGAGGTGATGAAAAGTTCCTCTCGCTTAATTCGTCCAGACTTGATCCAGAGACTCAGACATTCTCCGATTTCAGCTTCGTTGTCGTAGAGATGCGCACAATCAATATGTCGGTAGCCCAGCTCAAGAGCAGCATTCAGTGCTGTCGATATGTCAACACCTTTTAACTAAAGTAGAGGAAGAAAAAAACAATACGTCTATCTCAAACTCAGTGACTAATTATAAAGTTCCCATAAAAGGACAAAAGTAAAAATAAAGAAAATTCTGTTTCCATATTTCAAAATAATAACTCACTTTAAAGGTGCCAAGACCGATAGCTGGTATTTGAAGACCATTTACAGTTTTCAAAATCGGGATATTAACAAAAGCCTGCAGTAAAACATAAATTCAAAACCATTGGTTAATAATTTATGGAGGTAATAAATTGGAACAGAATTTAGATTTACGAGCACCAATTAATTTTCCGCGAACATCAGTTCATGAGCAATGAAACAAAAAAATCAATATGAATCCAACCAATAGGACCCACTATGCTCACCTCAGCGCTATACATGTTCTGTTAACTGAACCTCAGTAGACAAGAGAGATGAGTTTCGACGCCAAACGCAACTGAAAATGAGGAAACCCTGACTCTGTTGTCCTAGGATTTCTTACGCAAGTTAAGCGAGCCTAAGAGCTAACAAACTCCCTCTGAAAAGCAAATGAGTTAAGAGGCGAGTACAGAAGAGGGAGAGAAAAGAGAGGGATCTGAAAGACAAGAGTGGCGCCACCTTTCCACCCTCAAAACTGGGTCAATTTCAAACGCAAGATTTCTCATGAAATTGGCTTGCGAAAAGCAAACACATGGGGAATGCAAATCTACCCTTTTGAAAATAGAAATTCGTCATCAAATCCCCTATAAAACTAGGCTACAACAGAACTTTATGACCTCAAATACCTAAATTCTTTAAATGGCTTTATGGACAAAGGGGGCACAAACTGCAACACAGATAATATGACATAATTGTTACTTGCACATTTATAGTGAAAGTTTTGCCTTTCCTTATCCAAGTTGCACCTTCGATAAAACGTTTTGATTGAAAGGGCCGCTAAATGGGTGAATGAAGGGGACAACGCCTGAACTGGCGGAGGTGGGAATTGCCAGAGCATGTGCTTTTATCCACATGTGATGAGTACGAAGACCTTACTTTAAATGCAAAGACGGTGGATCCACTATCTGTCCAAGTATACACAAAAGAAGTACAAATTGAGCTGACTCTTAACTGTCATTTATTTCCCATAATTAAGCAAAAAAGTATTTCATATTTCTTTACATATGGGGGAATATTTAAGCGGCATGCGTTAAAGGGAAAGATAGCCGTTTATAAAAGAGAGTAGACATGAGTAGTAGGAGCAAGAGTAAGTGAACCAGACGAAGTCTACTTCATCTGAGCTCTAGAATCATCAGATCAATTGCTACTCCAATGTCGAGTAGCTATGATGAGACTGTTAAAGCTGGAGTAACAAGACGTAGGGGTTAACAAACAGCAGACAACATTCTTAAAAAATCAGAGCAGAAAGAGTTGTGTAGGCCAAGGTGTACCGAAATAAACCACGATGAGGATCCGAGGAAGTAAGAGAGATGATGGAGAGAGGAGGTGGGAGTAGATCAAAGACAAGCATATCTGTGTGTACGTGAGGGGAGAATACAGAGGCTGTTTGAGTCACATGGACAAGGACGGGAGTGTAGACATGAGTGCAGGTGTACTTTAAATGAAGCAGGACAGTAAAAGGAAAGAGGAGTTGATAAAGCAGTCTAGATATGACAGGCAGGGTTTGGACCATAGGGACTTAAACGCTGAAAATTAGCAAATTTTCATGAAGAAGGCGAATAACAAAGAGTAACTTTGGAAATGCGAAGTCATACTTCAAAACTTTACTAATCTTCGTACGCAAAATTCGGATGTTATGATCTCATGCAGTTTCGAGTCATCCATCTTTATTCTAAACGCAAAATTTCCTTGCATTTCCGTGCCGTTATAGGCTTCTCTTGACGAAATATGGTTAATATCGAAGATTTTACCTATTACTCCTAAACAAATTAGTGGAGGGCAGAAATCGTAGAGGCACATCAAAGTTTTAACTATTCAAATTAATCGAACCGCAAAGGTGCAAACGGAAGGAGACACTTTTAAGCGCAAATCAAGATCGAAATGTGGACATTTCTAAGCCCTGTCTTAATTTATGCCCAACGCAATTCAACTTATGCCAAATAAATGCCAGACTAAACGGAGTGAAATGTCACTTTCAGAAAAAATGAAAAAAGAAAATACATTTTTGCAAAGAATAAGTTCCATTCCTCTTCTAAAAGGTTGCTAACTTGGGACACAATCATTGATCGCAGGGTTTATAGTTAATATATAAAGAAAACTATACTTGAATAAGCCCTATTTCCACAGATATGAAGCCTCTGAGAGGAAGTTACACCTTCTAAACTGTTGGTCTTACAAGCATCTAAGTACGTCACCACAAGCAAAGTAGCAAGGGGACAGAAGCTGTGATGAGGGAAATCTTATACCTTAGGAAACAGACAGAAGGAGGATAAACAGAGCAGAAAAAACTCAATGAACGAGAGTTAGATGACGGAGGGCAATCGATTACCAACTTAAAGAAGAGCTGCAAAGTCATCATAAAATCGTGACTCATTTTAAGACAAGAGAGTATTTAACATGCAGCCCCGTAAAAGGATGTTTACTTTCTAAGTCAGTTACGTAATGCTGAAATAACTTTGACGGGAAAATTGCATTCTACGACCACCCCCTTGTTGACCAGATTTAACCAAAGCGGTTGGCCACCCACATCACCATATGTGCACCAATGGGCATTGATCTTGTGACCTCTGACTTGTCCAGCGTCTATGTTGACCACCGTGGCACCTTAAAACAGCTACCAAATGTTGACCATAAAGTACACGGTCTTGGGAACTATACTGCTATTCACATCTCATTTTGGAACCGAACGACACTATTTAATCTAATCAAATCGAAAACTATGGATTCCTCTGACGACAATTCGAACAAATCACATGGATAAGTTTAACAAATACTCAGTATATATTCCCCAACCTGCATACAGTAATGAATTGGAGAAAATTTCAAACTTTGTAAACTGATTTCTACTCTACAATTTAGTCATTGAACCTATGCTACCGAAAGTCCAACTAGAATATTGACGTATAATGATGATAGGTCCCAAATAAAAAATTTTAACACAAACGATGAAACTTAGCGCACCTTTGAAATTTAAAGGACCTTAGATAGAGGAATCCGAAATCGATTCGTGCCTTCATTCATTGTTAAAAATTAACCAACACCTGGCCACCAACAACAGGTATAATTTTTAGTAGAATGAAGAGGCAAAGTAAGAAGGCAAACTGCGAAAGAAGCCACATCACAGAGATACAGTCAATCAATAGAACAAACAAGATACCATAGCATAATTATTTCAGTATATTGAATATTTACACACTTTTCAGGGAAGAGAAGGGCAAAAAGAGAACGGAACAAATAAAAGGAAACAAGTCAAATTCTCCACAATTTCCAAGGTGGTGATCAATATTAGAAGAAGGTGATTTAGGGAAAATAAAATGGTGATAAGTTAGAGAAAAAGACAAGGCCGATCATCCGTAAATGAGAAAGTTCACGGCTCTTTCCACCGACCAATCAGCTTTCTCCAAAGCAGACCAACAGGTTTCAAGATCAGTGCAGAGTTGTAGACGCACCAATCGGCGCAAGAGGAGAAGACGCAACGCGACCTTGACTCGCCAATCACGTGCTCCGGGGGCTAGGACATCGGCCATTGGGGGAGGAGTATGAAGATAAATGATATTCCGAGCAGTTGGTGAACTGATGGCACAGTTGAGGGCTTCACGGGCTTCTGCAAGGCTGCACCCACCCGGAAGTGTCTTAGCAACCATCTCTATCTCGGAATCATCGAAAATTGCCGTGTCATACGAGGTGGAATTAAATGATTCAGAAAAATCTTCTAAACGGAAAACAGGTAAAAACATTTAATCATTACAGTTTTAAAAAATACATTTTTTGGAAAAAATGAATTACTAATAAGATGCAGGAAAGGTTGATATTACTGAAACAGCAATTATAGGATTTAAGTAGACACAAAAAACAGACAAGCTTAGCACTTACGGGAGGCGCGTTGAAGATTGAACGGTTGTGAAGATTGCTAGAAGTAGGGGAAAAAGTTATTACACACAATTGTAAATCTTAGGTGCTTTTTCAGGTTACTTAAGCCGTGAAAAGTTTTCACTCTTACTTGGTAACTTGCTTTAGAAGTTGCATAGTCATCTTTGTTAAATTAATAGAAGAGTTACAGAAACAAGCTGCGGGCGTATTGTTTCAACTAAATGCGACTGCAAATCAGTAGGGATGGCATGCATTTCGATTTGAACGCAGTAACGGGAATATGGGGCTTTCGGGATAAGGAAAAGAGGCGAAACGAATATTTATTTACATCAAACTGGAAGTTATCCAAGTAAGATACTGTTGCTAGGACTCTTCATCGGTTGCTAGGAGGTTTCATCTCAGCCATTAATCGAATTCAGATGCGTTCCAAAAATAAAACATTATAAGCATTTTCCGCTTTGCTGTGGGTTTTAATAGTCAAATATTTAATAACAAGCATTTGAAGCGCCAATATTAAACGGTTAATAGTTACCGAGAGATATGAAATTTAATAACAATGGAATCTAAAAACTGAATAAGAGACATATATGCCTTCAAATGAAAATAAAGCCTGATTTCCTTCTGTATTAGTGGAAGTGTTGAGGCACTGACTAATCGATGAAATCAAAGAGGTGAAAAGCTGGGGAGGCAATGAATCTAGGAGGCCGACAAGGTCAAGCATATGAAACCTGGAATAGAAAGGGGAGGGGGAGGGAAAGCAGATCAAAACCACCAATGGTGAGTATTACACGCGTATTAAGACGAATTAAGGTAAGCAATTAGAGGGTGGCTGGTAGGTGTGAGTGAGAAGTTATAAAAAGACACGTGATGGAACAGTTGATCAACCATCACCAAATCTTGCGAATGATTCTTACTCATCTGAAAGTGACTAGCATCGAAGATTTGCCAAAATCTGCAAGTTGGAATAAATCATATTAATTTTAGATTGGAGTGGAATTAATGGTACTAACATCACTGAGATGTGTGGGATTATATTTGTTAACAATCGATTGCAGGTCGATTATTTTAAGATTTAACCCTATTTTCAACTTCATATTTGTCCCAAACCTCATTTCATTAAACTCGACAGTTAGTGGTTAACGAGGTTGTCTTCACAATTCAGGAGATCATTGATACACACCCGGTAACGTGGATGGTCAATCGGATCATGGTTAATTCTGGTCAATAGGAAAGGTGACAGAATGTGAATTTCTCATAAGAGCGACTAAAGGAAACCTTTCCTCTAACTCTGGCGAGCTCTGTAATGGCGACGGTATCATTATGTGAATCTCGCTTATTGCTTTCTTTCTACTTAAAAATTGCTCCTAAACCCTTCAATGATAGCGGCTTGGAGCCCATAAATAGGTTTTTCAGGAATACGACCAATTTATATATGAAAAACACTTCGAGTAAAAGTATTAATTCTTTAAAAATTCAATAAAGCAACCCCTTTTTACCTACTAAGATGTGAAATCAATCAGAATCACCACAAAACAGAGGCTCGTTGATAGAAAATCGGGTGACCAAACTAAAAAATAGAAGAAGTGAGTGGGAGAAGAACAAGAAATTTATTATTGAAATACGCAACATTATTAAAAAACTAAACAGCGAACTCACAAGGTCTTATTTTTGAAATTACAATAGATCAATATCCCTTTTAAGGAAAGAGTTAAATAAAAAACAAAAAACGCGAAAAAATAATGTTTATTAGGAGAATGGATCATAAAGTGTCAGAACATGATAGCCTTAAAACTTACGGATTCAGAAAAGACGGAAGATTGAGGAATGAGGAATGGATTCGAGGGAGCCGCAGCTAAAACAAACAAAAAAATACCGTAATAATCACATAAGGAGTACGTTATACAGCAAAGTAAAACAGGAATACAAAGGCTTGAAACTGAATCTACCCCATAAACCCATATGAGTCGCTGATAAATATACAAGTAGTATCCGCAAGTCCCAACATTGCTTCGAGTACAATAATCACATAAGGAGTACGTTAGCATGAAATAAACGATAGAGATAAAAATCTGATCTGTAATGGCCCTAACTACGAGTGGTCGCTGATAAGCATATGAGTAGTATCGAGCGGCCAAAAAAAACATACCTCCGACTAGAACTTCTCGCTCACATTGCTGGAGTGGCACATGCGGCGGGGCTGCAACGGTGGTAGCATCAAAAAGTCTACAAATGCGCTCAACATCTTCAGGTCCCGGACGTACGGGATTGGTCGAAGTAGTAGTGGTCATTGGGTGCGGGGAATGGGGAATGGGCGAAGCTGATTGGCGCATCCAAGCATTCCAGGCGGCCTGAAAGTAGGGGTTCCGAGCTGGGGTGCTTTGATGTGATTGGTAAATCGGGGCTGATGGGATCTAAAAGCAAGAGTGACTTAATACATTACTTTATTCGAAAATAAATCGTCTGGACTGTTTTAACGAAGAACTTCATTTTCTTGAATTGTTTATTAACGAGAAATTTTTCATGCTAAATTTGAATATACTACTTACATAAAATATGCAGAAGTCAGGCTGGTTACATTCTGAGACTTACTGACTGGAAAGCATTGAATGAATAGATCTTAATGAGAGTACAATATACTACTTAAATTGATATTTTAGTAAACCATCAGTCTTATTCGTACCACTAAAATGACATACAGACTAGAGTCCGAAATGAAAAACAGTCCTTCTGCAAGGTTTTTTGAAAAAGAAAAATAAACAAAAAAATTTCGTGATTTAACTTTCACGAGAGACTCTTAAGAAACCTAATTTTAACGAAATTCGTGATAAGAGAAGAGACATTATGGACCACAAATGCGATCGAGACATGCATGAATAATTAAATACCTTAAAGTTATCATTTATTCATTGAAGTCTATTTGAAACACAACTCTATTCGATTGGGGAACAAAATAGAAATTCTTGATCAATATACCGAAAATCTGTTGAAAGTTTGGGTCAAGATTAGTGAAGGTTTTCTTTGAATTCAAAGAAACCCAAGGTATGGGCTTAGATTTCTTCCATCGTTTGCTTGGAAATACAAATTACAACTGAGAGCAAGAAGGAAAACAGGGCTTCAAGTAAGAGGAGGAATGTTATTTTGATGAACATTTAGGATTAGAATATAACAAAAACAACGGAATCCGCAGATACATTCCGCAGAAGGAAATATGCCACATAATGATAACGATTTTCAGTTTAACAACATAGTGTTCCACACCATCATCTATTTAAGGAAAGAGATTGAAATAAGACCTCAATAATTAACTCCTAACGGTGCTATCTGTAGAAAGCAAGGTAGAAGTGCTGTATACATGACATACATTCTGACCAGAACTCTTCAAGGATGAATGCCTATGGATTTCCACAATTTTTGTCTAAGTCATCACTACTCTCAGACGCCTAATTATCTCAACCTCTCAGGGGCGGTTGAAGTATTTGACCCTGCGGAAAACTCACGTTCCCTGTATAGAATCATCGTCTTTCCTCAAGCGGTTTATTCAAATTAGCTGGATAAGATAATTAAGTGGTCCTTGAATGAGCGCTGCAAGGGTTCAGTTTCCCCTATCAGCGATATCCGGAACCATTCCATCAGTTTATGCTATCCCATTTCTTTGAAACTATACAAAGCCCTCTTTTGTATACACGCTTGTCATTTACCTCCGGCTCCTACTCTGTCACCCATCCCTCCCTTACTCTCTTGAATCTACTTTTAGAGCTGTCGTCCGCCGTTGCTAGTTACCAGCCCTTCTGATCAACAACAACTATAGGTTATAAGCAAAACTAACAACCCACAAGCTTACGTCACCAGTTATTTAATTTCTCAACTCACGTCAATTAAACAAAAAATACTGAGGACAACTGTCAGGTGATCCCTCCCCTCCCCTCGTGTTTATATTTGTACACGGAGGTAAATGCTTGACACAATTTCCCACCAATTGAGCTTTAATTTAATAGGCATGGACCATCGAAGCGATAGCAGTGGTGTTGTGAATAATTAGGGTTTATTATAAAATAACATGCACTCTAAATCACAGCATGAATTCCAACTAACTTTTATGGCCATGGAGGAAACTTAAAATAACCACTGAATGCCCATTGACTTATTTGTTCCTTACTAGCATGATCTACGTGACCTTCTTATTCACACATTAGTCATTTTTCGTCAAGCGGAAAACTAGTGTTCTAAATAGCAGTCATGTGTTTCCCGATCCATGCTCTTTCAGTCTCCAGGCTCAAACTCTCGGCATAGACACATTGTTTACAGATTATAATTAGTAGGATGCGCTCTTCAATAATAATTTAAGAAGCTGCAATGCAGTCCCTAATATCTTTAAGAACACCTAAAAGAGCACAAAATTTGCGTCTCATGGCATATGGAACCCCATTTTTAGAACGTTATGTGGTCACATAGACACCGAAAAAAGCCTGAACGCGATATGATCAATGGCTTGTAAGTCGACAACTAAATATTCACGTTGACAAAACAACAGTCATAAGGGTTACTAAAGCAAAGTCGATCAACTGGGTCGAAGAATTTGCTTTGCTCTCTTCCTTCATGTTCAAATAAAAGGTTTCATCAAATGTCATGAATATTGAGAACCGAGCCAACCTGTGGATATGCAGTTATCCTGATCCGCAACTAGCTAAGCAAATTTTGTAAGGGGAGACTCAAGATACCAGATACCAATCGGCTTGAAGTAATTATCGTGGTGATAGGTCACTGTGATCCCAACCTTCCATCGACCGTCACATACACTTTTACAAGTTTTATATAACCGATAGGGCACCTGAACCATTGCTTGTACTTTTAATTTATCCTCAAATAACAACAATATAATGTTAAATGCAAACCGTTTTCATTTGTTTCCCAAACCAGATTCTTACATCTCTGCCCCAACTCCTGTTCCCCTTATTTAAAAAGCAAATTTACTTAAACAGATGCTCAAGTGAGCCGACCCGACCTTTCATCATATTCAGATATAGCTCTTAAGTGACTTGATGAAAGATCTGTGACTCACGGATAATTAGCAACTGCTAGAAATATATGCTCCACTATCTCCTAAGCCCCTTTTGTGACCATTTGAAAAGCAAGTGTTCTCTGGTTTAGCGAGATTTGTAGAAATCCGAGAAACCTTTGACAAAATGAGTGAAATAAACAGATTTATAACGGTAATCATAATACAAAACGACTTCGATTCCACCATATATCAGAGGAGGATAGAAAAATTAATTATTACTTAAATAACTTGATTGAACATGGGTCGAGATCCCCATTCAACTAACCGGGAATCTGTCCGCACTGTTCTCGGCACTCCTATCCAAATCAATTAGGGGGACAGGAGAGCTGCCAGAAAGTGTTGAATTTTGCGAAGGTGCCTCTGCTGGCCAGTCAACACCACGATCAGCACGAACAGTCTTAGTCTTGGTGCTGCTTCGTGATCTTGGAGAGGAGGAAGACAGAAATTGCCGAGAGGAAGAAGCAGCTACAGATGAAGCGGCGGCGGGTACAGAGGAACTCGACATGTAGTATTGATAGGCGTCGTATCGAAGAGATGCCTCTAGATCTACGAGAAAGGAACAGATCAAGGTCTTGTAACAACAGTTAGTAGCGAGGACAAAAACGAAGAAACGTGACTGAGAAAAAATCCATGTGGAATGAACTGAGCCAAATACCCTAATTCTTACTAACTTCTCTACTGACTCTGGAATGTAAATACAGAATTCAGTAAGACGCAATCCGTTTAGTTTGAGCCTTCCGGGCCATTGTATGCAGATTTCAAGATGTTACGGCGAAGACAAAGTGATATTTATTTCCCAAATAAAGACAAGCTTACAATAGAATATCATGGAGTTAGAGCCAAAATATTTATTTCTATTACGTTTACACGGAATTCTGCGAACCATACAAAATATGCTCGCCCTCACCTAAGAACGCCTTACTGCTATCAGATAAACGAGCCATTTCGGACGGCGAGAAAAGCCGTAGCTGTCAGGAAAAAACGGTCCTTACACAGAAGTTACGAGAACAGAAAGACACATTCTTAAATCAGAATCAGTAATGGAACTCGATATATAACGGTGTAAACCACGGATAGGAAAGAGACTAAAGGACGCATGAAGGAATCCATAAAATGAGAGGGAGGCAAGCGTGTGTCAGTATAATCAAACGGAATATGTGACGGCTTAGTAGCACAAATTCAGCTCAATTAAAATTGAACAAAAAAGTAAGAGCAGAAGTAGCCAGAGGTGACGGGGATTCTTCCTCTTTTAATGCTGGTTTGAAGTCCATTATTAAGGAAATTCGTATGAATACAGTTAATCAAATCAGACTGTTCATTTAAATTCCATATCATAAATGAAAATAAATTCCTTTGATCAGTGGATTTCCCCGAGCAGATCAAGTAAAATGATATTCCTTTTCAGGTTAGCAATATAAGCAGACTTAGTTATAAAACAAAAGAGTACCTTTGGCTAACTTTGAGGCCGCAGCAGAGGAATTCTCTAACATTGGAGACAGCCTCTGTCTTCCAATAGTTCCATATGGAGAGGAGTCCAGTAACCTCCTTTCATCCTCATCGTCAAATTCATCATAGACGTCAACTAGTGGGGCGTCTTTGTCGAGTTCAGAGTCTTCGAAGAAGCCTGTCACAGAGGAAGGAGCGGTCATTGAACCATTTCCACTGGAAGCTGTGCCGCCCAGGGGTCTCCAGGAAGACTGAGAGTTAAGAGTGGCCGAGGGAGTGAGGGGTTGGCGAGCATAGGCGTGACTCAGAGTGTCGGCGTGATGCGGAGTCACACCAGAGAGGAAGGCTCTGCACAAAAGAAAAACAGAGAAGTGGAGTAATCTGACTTCATTAAACAAAAAAAAGTAGATGATGAGGACAACTTACGGATCAATTCGGTCTAAATGTCCCCAAGCTCGACCCTCAAAACCATGATGACCAACGTGAACAAAGGAATTCTCAATTGGTCGACTAATGTCTTGCGCTGAAATGGAATAAAAGTATGATCAGTGGTCTCTCTAGAGGACAAAAATTCCAATAAAACCGTAGTCAGTGAACTTTCAGAGATAGAAGTACAAAGGAATTGAGGCTTAATTTGCCTAACGTTTCTTGTATTCTTTCGCTCAACGAGTTTAAAGAAGAGGTTAATACTTGTTAGAGTTAATTATTGAATGTTATCAGTTATGTTATATTAACAAGGAGTAAATGCCAAATTGTTTACAAAGTGTCGATAAAAATTTAAGTTAACGAGAATAATTGCGATAGTCCGGACAGCAGCGGAATGCTGTGGACATCCAGAGAAGCTCAAGTGGAAAATGATGTCACTAAAAACAATAATTTTACCGGTTTACCTTTTTCGTTAAAAATACTCCTCAATAAGAAATACTGAAAAAATAGACAAGGCAAAATTATTCACACGTAATCTCCTTTGCCCTTAAGGAAAAAAATCTGGAAATTGATATTTCCATCTTGAAGGCATTTCCTGAACTGTCAAACTTTACAAGAAGACAAGAAGCCCCAGGAAGGGTTTCTGAAGAAGTAGCTAAGCAGACCAAAAATCACAGGGCCGAAGGATCAGCATTAAAATTCAAATATGGGATTAAAATCTGTTAAAAGAGGGTATTGATGTGCGGCCAAACTCACTCTGTAAACTGCGCTGTAAATGGACAATTTCTCGAGGAAAGGAGGCGATTTCTCCGGTACGTCTATTCTGTCCACGCCACCAAAAGTTGGCCGCTCGACCTTCGATGACGAGAATGCGATCCCCAGCCATCACGTCCATCCTATCGGCCTCGTCGAAGTTCTGTGTGGCCACGACCTCCGAGGGACGTGTCTGTTAGGTGAAATCACATTAGAGTTAAGTGGGTAAATTATCTCCTTCTGAAACTCCGAAACCGATGCCATCCCTAACGGTCGAATCCGTTATTCAATCATACTTCACGGCAAGACAAAGATATATACAAATAGATTAACAGTATGTCCAATAAATGACAGTGAGAAGGGGATCGAAAATTTGTTGAGAGCAAAGTCAAGATATCAAAGCATATTATATCACCTGGCTTTTTATTTCAAATTTATAATATTTACCAAGTGGGTAGTTCACGTTCCAAAATCCGAAGCTCACAATTCGTCTCCCGGATTACTGAGCAAGTTCTTACCCGGTGCATATAGTGTCCTGTTCAACTCCATCTTTCATCCAAGGTTAAGAGAGCAGAATGATCTTGTAGAATAGTAAGCAGCAGATGTGATGTTAAAATCGCAGGGCTGAGACAACCAAAGCGTATACTTTGGCAAAACTCAATAGGAGTTGAATCCGTAATTGAATTGATATTATTGACATAAGAGGACGTGTTTGTGATACGGTAATAGCACAGATATCAGATAATACACGTTCGAATCTAGATACACAACTCTAGATAGTTCTAACTCTTATGTCCTTTAGCGCCAATAAGGCCTAATTTGCTTTTCACAAAGCAGCTCCTTCACCGATTGGTGACATCCGGCCTTATACCCTAAATCACACAGAGTCAACACACATGGGGGTCCAGAAAGAGCAAACGTTGGGTTTATCGAGCACTAATGATGTTCAAACAATTATCCGCCGTATTATATGACCAGATGGGAAAAATTCAAAACCTACCGATCTTGGATCACTAATTGTACTGCTATTAGGAACATGGATAACACACTTTCCTTTCACCCGGTGCACTCGTATATTATGATCGATTCTTCTGGAACTGGAATGTCAACAGGATAAAAATACACGGTTGCCACTCATTCATAATTGACCTACTAATCTAGAACTCAATTTTGGGTTTGCGTTAATACAGTAATATACTTCTTCATTTTGGTCTGAGTAAAATTTGGCCATAGAGTTACAAGGTCAAGTCTTTTTGTTTGCCGTGCGATTGAGGATAATTTTTCCCTGCAATAAACAAACAGGGAGTGGAGAATCCACTTTCTTTTTAATTCACAAATCGCTAAACGAGATGTTCCAAAAGGAGGGAAACCAAACCCCTAATCTTCAGATCAATTTACTTTCAAGACGGAGAATAGGAAGAGTTGTGCATGATTTTTTCATTTAAAATGTTTTATTTACTAATCAGGAAAAGAGGTTCTGAAATGTGCGGCTTCAAATGCTAGGTCTCAACTCAACTTCTGAGATAATGAAAAAACCGATAACTTTATAAGAATTAGGATCAGATATTTTCAATCTCTAAACAGAATTAATAAAATTCTGAGGACAGAAGTCATCACGTAACTCACAATTGAACACCCTTGATAAGGAGATTAGAGATTTCATGACGTCAGATCACTCATCAAATTACCAGAAAATATTATTGCAAGAAAATGTCAAGACGGGTAGGAGATGAAAATTTTCCTCCTATGAGTACCTTTTTAAGATCAAACCGAAATAATTTCAAGTTGATCCAAATACAAACACACATCTCTAGAAAGCTTTGTCGAAGTTTACCAGAATAACTGGAGAGAAAGAGGGAAGAATATAAAGATCAATAAGCATTCATCATTCTTACCTCTCCTAGACTGAGGCTCACAATCCGCCCAGTTTATTAATGATTAGCCTTAATTCGTTTGATAATCTGGAAGGGAGATTTAAAAGTGTGAAACTCTAGGAAATGATGAATTTAAATCAACAGTTCTTGAGTGTTATATAATCAGAAATTGACACACGTAGATACGAATTCAAGGCTCTGCACAATAAGATAGAAAACGATTGGTCAGAAATGGAAGTATTTGATGCTCAAATGCTATTGCGAAGTATATAAATGACGAAATGGGTCCCCAGCATGTGATATCTTTTCAACGGTTAAGAGAAAAGTTGACATTTCGAGGTATTTAAAAAGGAAAAAAACTCGTTGTACTGTTAGGATATAAGAAGCGCAGAGAAGGCATCCAGAAACCTCTGTATTGCGTCATCTCTTTGTTGGTGAGAACTAACTAGAATGGATAGTTATTCAAGTCAAAGAATGTACCCCGATAAGCATTGAACAAGTGAGCCCTCTGATTTTGCACGTGACCATTACGCCATCGATGTGGAGCAATCGTACAGAGACAAAAGTTTAAATTTAATTTCATTTGAAATTATCATGAGGTTCTCAGACACCTGAATGTGCGCAGATAAGCATCATGTGGTAGGGCACGTTACTGCTACGTCGTCCGCATATAAAAGTTGACAACAGAGATGGAATATCGACTGCAGTTTCCAGGAAAGAAAACTTTATTCCGCAATCATCATGACTATTAGATAACCCGAAGATAAAAAGGGAACCTGGATTTCCCTCTTAATCTCATATTTCCCTCTTCTCATATACAATGATATCTCTTTATTATGGTAAAGAATTAACGAAACGTACTAAGAGTGATGAGCAATTAAAAGAAATGCACTGAAAGGTAGCAAGAAATGTGGTTCACAAACCCACTGAATTGGGGCGAACACTAAAAGAGAACGCAGTTGAATAGGAGCGAAAGAGCGAGCCAACGAATTTGCGCAAAACGGCAACCATGTCGAGAGCGAAAAAATTACGCAAATGAATAAATTAGGGAATTCAAATCGGTTAAAGTGGATTAATTTCATCTGATACAAATTATTACGACCTGCTTGCCGGTGAAGAGGGAGTTAATGTGCCCTTCTGCGAAGCCAGCAGTCACAGTGAGCGGTATACCATGGAGGCTCAGTGAAGTTACTTTTCTATCAGACGTCCCTTAGTGGGGTTAGGAGTTTTTCATGGTCAGTCATACAGAATTAAACCTTGATAACAAAACGACAGTCGGACGGGATCACCAAACGACAGCAACCCGATCGCCAATTCCCGATCGAAATACAAATTTCGTCATTCAGTGCAACATGGGATTATTCTAACGGTATTAGAAACCTAACTTATTGGATCAGTATGTGAGAAACCGGTCATAAATGAGTGCACTAAATGGAAAAATTATGATTGTAAGAAAAATAACAGCAAACAAATCGGACACTAAACCAATTTACTCTAGTTTAGTTCGCATCAATATTAAAAGCACTAGGCACAAAAATTATTGAAGGGAGAAACCTACGGAACATAACGATGCCAATCCAAAGGAGAAGATTGCTCTTGAGTTCGAACCGTGATTGGTACTACTACATGTCCTGAGACATTAGAGGAAGCCAGGGTTGAAGGCTGCTAAGTCAAAGACTAGCATCCATGCTTATTTTGGTTTCGAGTATTTTACAATTTAATTATAAAGCTGACATGATCTTTATGGACCCCCTCCCTCGTATTTTCAATATAATTTCGAATTCAAAACAAAGCGAGATTTAATGGGAAGCAAAATTCACCTATAAGTTGGTGGTTTACTGAAATATTTTGAAAATCAAATACCTGATAATCATGGGAGCTGGTAAACATGTCAAGTCAATCAGCTCCAGAACAGCAACGAAGCATCAAAAAACACGACATATTGTTTGTAATCACACATGAGATATAGTACTAAATGCACTTGTGAGTAGTTTTGTATATAAGGGTTCTTATTAAACACAATATAGAACCTATTCAAAGTAAATTTACCAGTATTATAAACTAATCAAGGACTAAATTAAACGCACCTTATCCATTCGATCCACTAGGTACTCGAAGGATGGTCGTTGAGCAGGTTCAAAGCGCCAAGTGGCTAAGAGGAGTTGGTAGAGCCTTCGTGGACAAACCAATCGTGGCCATGTCAGACGGCGTCCGGATTTGAATTCAGAGAGGACAGCATCAGAGCTAAGACCAGGCCAGGGTTCGGCCCCGCCACTCCACATTTCCCACACCGTCACTCCCCAACTCCAGACGTCTGAGGCTTGGGAGAAACGGCGACCTCTGATCGCCTCTGGAGGGGACCTTTAACACATGAAAGGAATGATTAGGTTTTAGTGCCTACACGATGGTTCAAAGGTCTAATCATACAAAATGGTTCACAAAAGACATGAAATCCGACAACTCGGATGGTCCCCAATTCCTACTCCTCTCTTCAAGTCATTTTCATTCATTTCCAACTGTTCTCTTGCGAGGAAGGCAGTTGCATGCTGTTAGCCTTTAAGACAATCATTAAATACGTAAAGGAATGGCTTAGAGTGTCACTCGATCGGATTCCTAAAGTGGTTTTACTACAAGGATTATTGCTACTTTAAATTTAATGAAATGCACCTTAGCACGGAAGTTGGTCAAATAAACAAGATGTTACCTCTCATGATCTTTATGAGCATACATAGTTAACTACCAGGTAAATAATTTCCCAGGAGTTAGCCCATTTTGGTCTTTAACCATAATGCGTCTGGATCAACCATCCGAAAATGGAAAGAAGCCCTTAATAGATCTCGTTCTTCAATAAGGAATTAAAAATTAAGGAAACCTTAATATAAAGAGAGAAAAAAGGCTGCCGGAGCTAAGATTAAGACTATCGGTTAACTGCAGACAATCACAATTTTCAGAAATACAGAAAATTACGTCGAATATAAGCAGAAGTTTATAAACAACAACGACTAAAAATGGAAAGAAATTAGGGAAGGGAGCGTCTGCACCGGTATTTTGAAAGAGGTGAGTGTAAATATACTCCAACTACGAAATCATAGAAGTGATATGTTATCAAAACGAACTACATTACTGTAGTCAAGTCACTCATGTCGCCAGATCAGTTCGGAGGTGGCAGACAAGCCACACCCCTAATTATTAATAAGCAAATTAGGTTAATATACAGAAATTTTCTTCGATGGACGTCAGTCACGTCTCGTCGTCGGTATCTCGGCTAGATGATAGACACGTAAGTAGGTAGATGATAGGTATCTATGTGCAAACACGCAAACACACAGCGGGACTGCCGTGAGCACTGTAGTGAAGATCTTATCGCCAGTCAATCACTTCTAATCGCTAGGTGATGATAGACATCTGCTAGCTATAGCAATTACTATTACTCAAACAATTTTAAGAAATTTTGGGAAATGCTTCAAGACATGATGCCATTATTAACATAACACTTTCAATAATAAATTCTAAAAAAGAGTCAACCCAACTACTGTCTCCCCCAAGTCAAAAAAAGGTAAGCGGATCTAAAAATATTCTGCAAAATGTTCTGAATTGAATCTTTCAGGATGAAATTAGAGCTGCGTATGCATATAACCTTTTAGAGGTCAAGGAATTGAGCCTTATTTCATCTCAACCTTCACTAAGGAGGAAAATGAGATGCTCAATTTAATTTCCTACGGTGCATTCATTGAATTTGAGGAATACTGCTGAAAAGTGGGTCAGTTGCTGGTATGTTTGCAATCCAAATAAGGAGGAGGAGTGAAAAATTTTCATCAGAAGGAGAAAAGTACGACTCAATTGAAACCAAATAGATGTGCATTAACACCAATTTGGTAAAAGAAAGAACTGTCGATGCAGTATCAGAGATACCAGAGTGTGGGGGAAAAAATCAGAATTCCCTTAGGGAGAATCATCATTTCCTTGCAATATTTTTCTAGCTTAACTCAAGTAAATGGAATTCGTTCTAACCAGATAATCAAAACCTATTTAATGAAACAAGAGGAGTATACAAAACCCACAGGATAAGTAAATTCAACAAAAAAATTATATTATGCTACCTCTTTTGGACTATAACTTTAAAGTTTAGCCTTATAATTTAGCATCAGCATCAACCGCTGACCGGATGAGAACGTTTATATTTCATTTGATTACTTTGTGGAAATTTCTAGAATATACTGCAGAATTTTTTGAAAGAAAGAAGGGGAATGTTTAGAACAGAACCCACGTGAATACTCATCATTTTTAACAGTGAGACTGAAATTTGAGTTGCAATTCAATTCTAATTGAATTAAATCAAACAGATAGTCTTTTGTTTGTCTTCTACCTTTGATTAAGCCGCTTGCTTTGAATTGAAAGAGAAATAACAAAAAACACCTAAAAAGAATAAAAGCGAGTGAGCATCCTCAAAACGCTGCGATTGATCGAGTAAAGGACGTTGGGACAAGTGAAAGTCTCGACATCAGAACAATTCGTATTAAGCTTTTAATAATGTAATCGTATCTCCTTCGAATTAATCCGCATTTAATTCTCAACTTGTAATCCAGCATTGCAAAATACAGTCTACAAGTTATTTCTGAAAAAAAAACGCATGGAGTGCAATTCGCTGTGGTCAAATGAATTAAATGCTGAAAAAAATTCAGAATTTCAGCCCCAGCGACCTTGAAATACATTAACGAATTAATTTTAACCAGGAGATCAGATTATTCCCCTACTATAACATTGATTGAATTAACGGAAAAGCAGATCAAACTGGGATTGGGTAAAATTCTACCTAACTTTGCAAATCTACCACAGCTAAAGTTGAATTCTAAAACAGAATTAGTTGATTATGCAGTTAAATTGAAAATGGAAGTCACTTTGACAAGACCGTCTTTTCAGATGGTGTTAGTGCCATTGTCGAAAAAATGCCGAACTCTCTAGTCCATTGTCGGATTTGAATAAAGCTTCAGCTCGTGGCGTCAATAGCCCACTCTTGATACTAGGACTTAAACAATGCAATTAATTTTACTAACCTTGCGGGCGATTTCGCCCTAACTAATATTTAATAGCTCGTTTTCTTCAAAATTTAATTTGTTTACATTGAAAGGTCACTACGGCTAAGTGCCAAGGCAGTTTACCAAATAATAACAAATATTAATTCATTGTAATATTTTAATTTGATGGAGAGTTGAAGGTCGAACGTCTAATGAATTAGCCTTAGTTAAGGTGTCGAGACCAGAGACGTAGATAATAAAAGGGGGATAATTATGCTATTACAGCACAAACTGAGCATACTACGTCTAGAGTTCTCCATCAGACAGAGGGAAAAACAGCAAAAAACTGCAACCCAAGGAAGCCTTCTCTCTATAACTTTATTAGGAAAGCGTAAAAACGTACTTTTTCGGCAGTAATAACACTAGGAGGATACTTCACTGCCACATACGAATGCGGAATAACTGGTGGCCAGGGAAAACTAGAAAGATAGCTTCTTTTAAGTCATGTCTAAGGCGAATCGATCAAGTTACCAAGGCAGTTTTTGGTTTCACCGGCCAGTCATTGCCATAACAGCTTTAGAAGATACCAGTCCCCATCTCTAAAATCCCCACCATAAGGGAATTTTGATTGTAAACAATGAAGTGCAGAGCTGCAAACTACAAACCAATGTCTGCAATGTTCAACAGAGACTTCTAGTATCCAGTTTCCGATTGCTTTAAGTCCTATAAAGGACAAGAGTAGTTTAAACGCCACATCAGAATATCATCCTCAACGTTGAAATCCGATTCAGTGCGAACCTCTCCCAACGGATCTTATTGAAAAAAAGTAGCAACATATATTTCCAGTTGTTGAAAAGAAAAATAAAAATTCCAAATCCCCCTGCCGCTTCTCAAAACTATTTTCTCCCTATGGTGTGGCTGTGCATCCACTTTCCCAAATACTATAATTTATAATATCTTTACTGATAAATGGTGCCGCATTTGAGCACCGTTTGATGATTAAACAAATGGCTCTTAGCATAAATTAAAGAGGTCTTGTGAAATGATAAAATAAAATGTCACCTCAGTGCCACTGTCTCTGTGGCAGATACAATAAAGGTGTGTGCGTGTGTGCGTGACCGTAGCGAGGGAACAGTCGAAAACAATGGCAGAGTGAATGCCAGGAAATGAACGGCGAGGCCAGCAGGCATCGTCAAGTAAAACTGGCTTTGAATTAAATAATTCGCCGCCACCGGATAGCTTAGAGAGAGGAGTGATTGAGAACCAAACCTGCTTGAAAGGCTGTGGGGAAAAGGATCGCTTTCGAAATGGATCCAGTTCATAATGAACAGCGGCAAGACAGGAGTACACATTAAGAATAAAAATTCAGGGTTAAAGGTAAGTATTTTCTATAACATATCCCCCGAGAGCCACCACAGTTAGTATTTAGAGAACCAAATAGAGTAATTAATTCCGATCAGCAAGAAAAGTGATAGAACACCGCTCCAGGAAGACTAATCTCTAAACCTAAGTCAAATGATGTTAATTAAACGTTTTGGAAACTGTTTATGAGGATCTAGAAGTCTCCAAAGGGAACGTAGTACGACAAAAAGGAAGAAATTAGCGTTCAAATTAGTAAAACGCCTGAAGTCAATCATTTTCGGTAGTTAATTACCGAAAGGAGACCACCAACGTTCAATGAATGCAAATAAATGCATTCCTCATCAATTATTAATAACTTAGGTTACAGTACCGTTCTGATTCCGTAAGACTTGTAAGACGGTTTCATGTCATCAGTCAGTGGAATAAATCGGAAAGGAGATATATTAGAGAGGTAATCTGTATTATATTACCATAGCTTATAAATTGGTAAGAGTTGAAGGTGCACAAATGAGTGTAGATACTCACCAAGCAAAAGGAATTTTCTGTTTTCCCACCCCAACATAAATATATCCAGGGATTTTCTGATCATCTCCACCGTCAGCATTACTACTGACAGCAGCTGGCTCCTCACTCGAATCCATCACCCCCCTTCGCAGTAATCCGAAATCCCCAATTTTTACCAAAAATCCACCAGCGCAATGCTGATGATCATCCTTGACCGACGATGATCCAGCTCCAAAGAGGAGGACATTTCGAGCGGCCAAGTCGCGATGAATGAGGCAACAAGAGGCGAGATGAGCCATTCCACGTGCCAATTGGATGCTCATGTCCCAGAGAATGTCCACGCTGAAAGCTGTTGCTGGCGGGCGACCACTTCCACTATCACCGCCCTCGAGAGTGGACGAAGTGGAGAGCCGGTGGGAGTGGATTCGCAAGGCCGTCAGAAGACTTCCTAGAGGAGCCAATTCGGTTACCTAGAAATGAACGAACGCAACAATACTTTACACCATCTAATATTCATAGCAGCAAACCAGTATGCTTGCTATTAAACAACTAAAACTAGATTTTTTCAACATTGAATGAACATACAATACGCACACAGTGACTCATAGGCTTGCTAGAGCAAACTGTGAGACAGTGGCAAACAAAGAAGACAAGAACAGTTAATTTCTTTTATTGTATCTTGGCTCCGTATCTCCCTACATCGTTTTCACGGTCATCTATTTTTTACTTTCTCTTCCCCCAGTTCCCTAAAATTCTCCAATATTCCCTGCGTATCAACTCGTTTCCTATCCTTATGACATTCAATTAGAAAAGATCTAGAAATCTCAGTTAGTAAGTTCCTAACTAATTAGGGTTACCTCGAAGTTGATTTACCTATTCAAAAAACCAACAAAAAAATCTCAAACGAACTATCTTGCAGAATTTCTAGCTGGAACAAAATTTATTACACTCAACTTCCGCAAAGCCTCCGAAAATTACTACCATAGCATTTCCAAGTAATATTTTCTGTCTCATGTTAAAAGGTAAACAAACCAAAACATGGCACTGGCATGTGATTCAATGCCATAACCGATCATGAGATCAGTAGGTATTTGGTGATGAATAGTTTTAGATATGTCCTTATTGTAGCCGTTCTCTATGACGATGAAATATTCCATCAATTATAACAAATTCACGCTATTAGCGATAATAATCTTTTATGAGTCAGAATAAGACTATTTTTTGTCATCTGGACCTCATAAGCATCAACACTAAGTAACGGTAAGTTGTGTTTTAGACAGCCTCAAGAATCCTAGAATTAAAACATCAAACATTCTTTATATTATAGCAAAGATAAACCTTCACATTAAACTTCGCTGAGGCGAAAGAGAACATAGATGAAAATATTCTAAGTCTAAATTATTATAGTATGTTTAAAAAGGACCATCGATACAGTGGGCGAAAATTCAAGACTTTAAATTAATGATAAATACGAAAAGTTCAGAAGCTCACAATAACAAGAGGGTTGAGGGGAATGATCCCATAAATTCGAACGAGATTGGGGTGAGACACCGATTGCATTAACATAACTTCAGAGAGAACCGACGAAAAGAAATCTGCAGCATCTTCAGTCTTGCCGCGGCGAAGAATTTTCAAAGCAACCGGCAACTAAATGGTAAATAAGGAGATTGGTAGTGAAATCGGAAACTATTTGATGGAGGTAAGCATTGCGTACCACTCGACCAGTCGGAGTCTTCCAATCACCCCTGCGGACAATCCCAAATGAACCGGAACCCAGTCGTCCACGATTTACTTCATGAAGGGTCACGTCTTCTTGTCTAATTAGTTGGCAAGGAAGATGAGAATCTGAAGTGGGGGATGATAAAGCATGAGTGGTGACGTCTGAATGACACCGACGAACGTGTCCAGAATCAGGCCCAGGAGTTAAAATTGGAGCATCCCGAGGAGGTCCGTATCGTAACTAAAAGAAGTCAAAAATATTAAAAATAATACAACGAAAATTACATTCACTCAATTGAAGCAGACTACTGACCAGATCAAACAGGAGAATTCCAAAAGAGAGACCGTGTAACTTTTTACGTGGATTGCGAGGTAGTCCAGCATTTTCACGATGGATTTTTAGTGCATCTTTGATCCTAGCGATTGCAGGCGCACTTAGGCCGATTCTATGAAGATCTGCCGTTCGTACATAGTCGAAATGGTGCAATCTGAAGAAGAATAAATCAAATATTAACATTCAAAACATTTATTTTCTGAATAAAGACGGAGACATCGAAGACAAATAGAGAAAAAATTAATAAAATTTATAATAACACATATGCAAGCGAAAATATACATCTTGCGAATACATAAACCAACTACCCACTGTGTAACTTGCAGGACACCCTTAAAGGCGTCATAAAAATCCGGTAATTGAACTTCGTCGAGGAATTTTCGAAGCCAATCTGAAGAAGACATCATCAGAGAAGACCATAGAGAAACATTTCGAAACTGTGGGATTATTTCGACTGATTAAAACTGAAGCTAGTTGTTATGGGCAGATCAGAGTGTCAAAGTATTAGATAGTAAAATATCTACTTTTTAGCGAAAATTTTATTTTATTAAAACTTTAATCATATGTTTAAATGTTTGCCATGTTTGTTCTAATTGTCATTACGAATTGTGTCTCAAGTTAAAAACAATTATCTCATTTACTTCTTTTATTTTTGGAATTTTCACATTTATTAATGACTCTGTGAGGCATTTTAGTGTACGCTTTTATTTAAAAGTTATTTTACATATTGTTAAAAGTTTTTTACAATGGTAAAATAACTTGCAGAAAGTGATGTCATTTAATTTCTTTACCTCTTATTGTTTAATTTAAAGAAAAATTTTCAGTAAGGTATTATTTTACCTTTGCAGTGTTGATAAATTGATCATTTTACTGGTTTACTAGCCATTTAATTGTAATGAATTGACTGATTAATGATACGGATAAAGCCAAAATATGAATTGACTTAATATCAAAGTAATAGAATGAATAAAAGGAATAAGACATTCATATTACTAGACCAGTTTTGGATGTGGCCGACTAGCTACTCCAATTTATTGATAAACAAATTGGGGTTTATATGCAAATGCTTCTTCATTAGACGTTGATTATATCTGGTCTACAATGTTTCCGATTGATAACTGGGATCTGTATAAACTCGAACATTCTTGTACCGTTTGTGGATGATATTTTCGATATCCAATCATTTTCAATCGTCTGGCTTTGATTGGAATTTGCCATCTATTGAAGAAACTGTAATATATATAATATTGGTCCACTGTAATGAATTATTTCTTTATTTCTCATATTGAAACCGATAGCAAAATGAAAGTTCTTGCCTTTACAAACACAATCAAAATAATTGGCCCTTTTTGATGTCTGAGTGATATTCAGTACATGTTAAAATGGAATAATATAACCTTAAATTAGCGGTAAATATGAAGGGAGACGTTACTGAAGTATGACTACGTATGTATTTGTAAAAATTCTTCAGTCTTATTCCCTATGAAGGTAACTTTCGTCCACGAGGTCACAGTGATGTCTCTCTGCCCCTCTGACTCAAACTCCCGACTGTCCCAATTATAATTTTAAAGCGCACTGATAAATTTTCATTTTCTCTCATTATTCCGTGCTATTTGGCAGTACAACCCTACTGTATACTCTTAAGTTACGCTTCCTATTGGCACACTTTGGGTGCAAGCATGTGGCTCAATTTACCTAGTAGTGTTCCAAGCCAACTTTGAACACTCTAGAGATTTATACTTTGTTATCGCTTATTGTAATAATGTTATGTCAAATCAGTTGGGAGTAAATTAGTAAATTAATTAGTAAATTAGGTTTATGTACGAAACATATCTTCGTTGGACGTCAGTCGTGTCTCGTTGTCGGAGTCTCGGTATGATGATAGACACCTATTTAGGTATCAATGTGCAAACACACAAACACACAACGGGACCACCTGTGGACACTGTAGTGGAGATCTCATCGCCAGTCAATCATTTCTAATCGCCAGGTATTAATAGACATCTGTTGAGTATAGCATTTATCGACTAGTAGTGTTCTCTGTCTCGACTTTTCTTTCTCCTCTCTTCTCTCCCATCCATCGCTGTTTTAATTTCTACTCATAACCGTACAACACAATTTTGTTCACTCTCGATTTTGCATTGTTGATTTTGAAACTGTTGTTTGCTCTTGTCAGCCATTAGCCATAAGTTCAGCTCCAATAAAGGCATATGACAAATGATAATTCCTATCTTCCATGCAACGTTTTGTATTCAAAGTAAACTTTAATTGATTTAATTTTTTAATTTTTCTCAGTAAAATTTCATATTTAAAGATGCAGACCAAAGAGTAAAACTTCTCTGTTTATCGCATTTTCAATAATACTTGCATCAGCATGTGTATTGCATTCTGAATGTTGAAGCTTACACCTAATTGACTTTATAAAGCTCAAAGATTTCTTACTCAGTGCCTATTTAGTGCACTTCTAATCTCACAAAATGCTCAAGTATGCTCAAGTGTTAGTGAATACTCTTTGAAGCCTACGATTCTCAATCTCGTATGAAAGTACTAAATAGTGCTCTAATTTAATTAGAAGGAGAAAAATTTTGACCATTTCTAAATTTCTACATTTGACTCGAAAAAATGTATAAACTCGAATCTGAAGAGGCTAATACAATTACACAAGCACATTTTGTCACCTTTGAAGCGTTTACTGAAATTCCTTTGCCTTTTGATCACCAGATAAGGGTTTCACAAGCAGTTGATTAGTTGCTAAATTTGTGGTTTTGATTGTGAATATTTAGTATTACTGTGCTATTATCAATGGCATAGTTATACGATATTTATATTTATCTGTACTATCTACTCGGCATTGTGCACTTCTGTATATCAACAGAATCCCAAAAGTCTCTGCAAATGAGTGAAAGGACTTGGGTTAATATAATTTAGGGGTACTTCATTATTGAATACAAATAACATAAGGTATGAGCACAGGCACGAAGGATAACAAACGAGTACTCAATGGAAGTGAAATTCTGTTGGAAGGAACTTAAGCAGAAAAGTTTTTTAAGAGCGAAAAGTAAACAAGAAGATTACATTATTACTTTGAAGAAGGGAAAATATTGCTTGGTATGACAGGTTCAAATTTAGACTGGAGTAAAGAAGCTCCTTCATTGTTTCATTTATGAACTGAGTCATCATGTGAAGTTCAAATCCTCTTTTTTGCTGTCGCTCTGTCAATATTATAGTGGTTAAAATGAAGTTAAATAACAGTTGATTGCTCGGTGAAATGTCCCCTTTCCTTAAAATTCAATTATTCTCTTTACTTTAAATTGACTGGATATCCTAAATATATATTCGGTTAAATATCCGACGCCAGTTGAAAAAGTATTTTATAATTAGAATTCCTACCACACCCCGAACCATGGATTTGAAGTATCACTGTGTAGGGCCTTATAAAAATTATTATCTATGAAAATATAATCGGCTTTCGTCCACAAAGCCGCAGTGATGTCCTTAAACTCCTATCTACCATGGCTAGACGAGTCTATCGATTCTCATTATTTCTGTAACTCCCGTTCCACTTAAAGCATACCTTTACTCATACCCCACACACGCCCCTGCCCAAAGTGACTCATGTAAGCTGTCTTTGTATTTCCACTTACATACACATATGTAGATATACACTTGTCTTTTATCTACTCGTATGTTTTCCTCTCATAACCTTCCCCCTCCCCTCTACCCTACCTCTTTCGCTCCCCTACTCTCTCGAATATTCATAGTAATTTATTCAATACACCTTGACCTACACAACTCTTTGTGTTCTACTTTTTAGGATTGTTGCTTGCTGTTGTTAGATATTAGCTATGATCTATGCTTCTACGATGTGGTTTTGGTTCAGCCGTTTCTAAAGTTTTATAATTCCTTTTATTTGGTGACCCTACAATTTTTACTTTAATTCCTCCAAATTGTTAAGAAATTACCATGGGATTTAATATTTTTTTCAAATATTGCTGTTTAAGAGTGCAAATATGCAATCAAAACAAAGGAATATAATACATTTTAGCTTCTATAATCTATCTTTTAACTTAACTGGTTTATCGAAGGTTGTTCACGATTTTGAATCCTGATGTGACCGTAATCAAACATAAATAGTGAAAACTTTATGAGGATAAATAGAATAAAGAATAGGTTTTCTGAAATTTAATTCTTCTGTTTGCCATATACTGAGAATGTGAGAATAGGAATCAATATTTATTTAAATATCTCAATAATATCTAATTTTATGAAATTTAAAAGCATAATGATTTGTTCTTCTAACACTTCAAATAAAAAATTACCCAGTTATTTTATTTTACTTTTTTAATATCTAGTTAACATAATACCTTCTATCACACAGCTTAGTCTTTATTACGCCCTAAATTGGCATGTCTGTTATATCTATGGGAAATCACCGAGTATATTGCGCAATTCACATCTCGCAAATAAAATCAACTACATATAGGAAAATAATAGTTTCCCAAAAATAATTCTTATAAATGAGATTTTTTATTTTCTAATTTTTACATTCTGTTCCTTTTAATTACATATTATTCGAACGAATTTATTTACTTTACTGTAAATGGCGCATAGTATAAATCGGCCTATTATGAGAATAGCCGAGCGTAAATAGGAAATTTGCGGTAAAAAGGTGAGTTTATTTATTGTAAATAGTCCGGCAAAGCAAGAAATGACCAGAGCCGGGTTCTTCAGGAGTTCAATCGGGGTTACTGTTCGGGTTAGGGTAGCACACGTAGACGAATGCTGACGATGAAAGTCGAGTATCATGAAAGGACGTCACTCTAGTCTGGAACGCCGGTTTCAAGCCTGTTATCGTTGTTCAAGCCTTTTTTCCTTCTTCGCAGGTTGGCATCTCTTTGGTTGTTTGTTCCTCGGTCGTCGTCATTGGTTCTAATCTTGGGGTGGCTTGTGATTGATAACATGAATAGAGAAAGGAAGATGTTTGGCTACTTTGTTGCCGTTAATGCTGGTGCCCTGTACCGTGCGTCTTACTTTATCGATACGAAAAGTGTTTCCGGATTGGGTTATTTTGTATTGTAGTATTGCCGGGTCGTGTTTGTAACTGGCGCAATTTCTTGGAGAATTTAAGAGTCGGTTACGGTATCTTGCGGAGGAGAGGAGATCACAACATAAGTAAACCGAGTTAAGACGGTTTTATTTAGCCGGCCTCTCTTGATATATGATTTTTTTCCCAAAATATCCTCTAACACACACACACTTTTGTTTGCAGAGACTATAATAAGACCTTTAGGCGTGGACCATTGATGGTAAGTAATCATATTGTAGAGTCTCCAGTGGATCGCCCACAAAAGAAACTCGAACATTTATGATGGAACAGGAGAATCTAATCTGCTGTTCAAGTTGATTATCAATAGAACTTTTCATCGTCACTGAAAAGGGGCCTTATTTTATTCAAAAATTTAAAACTTCAAATCTGGAAAATGCTCTCGAAAACATTCTGATTCAAATGACTCTAAAAACCAAGTAGTTTTTCAGTAATTTCTTTTAGATTTCGAAACTGATGTTACTCCACATGAAAGCGACTCCCTTTTCTGAGGCTCTAATTTTTAGATTCATTTTTCAAATGATCACGTTTCCGGATGGCTGTTTCCGGAGTTATGTAAATCAAAGTAAAATTAAGTGAAAAATGAGCATTTACATCTGTTAATAAGTTTCAACAAAGAATACTCTGCCAGTGTCTTGTCTATGTGAAAACACTGAGGATAAAATATTACCGTTTATCGTTGCTCGATATGACTTCATTTGATTTACATATAGCGCAAAATATAAAGAGAAATAAAACTTTTTGTTAAATGAAGCATCAATCAAAATCCACCATCCTTTGTAATTTTCATGAATTTTACATAATAGAAAGTTACAAAGGCACCTGAGGTTATGCTTTTAGTCAGCTTGTTGATACTTAAAACCGCGTCAGAAGCGCCTACCTTGGTCTCAAGCGGGGAAACTGGAACCATGCACAATTCATTATGTTCGTCACACCGAACACTTTGCTTTTAAAATATTCCCGCTGTTTTTGCCCTAAATGCTCATTTGTGATTTTAATCTTTGATTCTGGCTCTTTTATCGAACTAATATCGACCAACTCTATGACTAGACCCTCCCTCCCCCGGCTGGCCCCCGTCTCCGTTATTCGCCTCTCTAATTTTCATTGAAGTACCTTCCTTACTAAGTATTCGGGCTTCTTTCCACTTTCCGTACCTCAACATTTGGTGATCAATTGTTATTTTTTGAGCAAGGTATCAGTAAGAGCGCTAAGAAATCTACTCATGCACATCTAATGTGTATCTTATGATTACTCAATGATAAATTATTAATTTAATTGTTTATGGATAAAAATGATTCATTTTCATCCAACAGAGAGCATCTTTCGTCACGAATAAGGACAACTCACAACTGTGCGCAGATAATGCAATTAGATTGAGTAGACGCCGACACTCCCACCACCCTTCTATGCAGGCATTAGCATACTTTATTATGCAAATCGAAATACGCTAAAGAGAGTGCTCAGCAAAGCAGTGCCGATCATAAAGCTAGTCTAAGACACGAAAATTAATATTACTTTGTGGATTCATTTAAGACTTATAATTACGATATTTAATACTTCAGTCACGTCAATTTTTTGGCCTTTGTTAACAAACACCTGAAATTGAAAATCAACATTTCTCAGTTTTGCCTTCTTAATACTGGGTATCTCTCTATATGACTCAGTATTTTTTCCTAAAATTGCTTATCTCTTGCACTTTAGACAGAAAATTTAATGGAATTAGAGTTAACAATACGGAATGTATGTGTGTGACAAAATCATGGCGGGTACAGTAGGACGGATTTTCATTTATTTTGTGGAGGAAAACGATACGAATGCAAACATCTGCAACGATGACCCTTTCAGATGCAAGAATGTAGGAGAAAGTCAATGAGATATTTACATCGACATATAATTTATTTTGTCCATGTTCTCTCTTCTCTACCGGGCACTTTCCCTGTTTTCTAACGGCGAGACATTCCCTTTTATGACAGCGCCTATTGTCTAACAAATTTTAAGTTTAGAAGTGTGATGGAACAGCAAATTGCACCATCAAACGTTTCTAATATGTTTAAGCAAGTTTGTACATAGCAAGTGTGTTAACAAAAAGTTAAAAATGCGTTTCCGTGTTGGAAACAATTTTGAAAAGTTAAGTTGAATTGTATGGAGAGCCAACAGGGTTTTTCGGCATCATTATTTAATGAAAAAAGCAATTGGCAATCAATCAGAGATGTATACCAATGCGGAGATGCTTTCACGCTATATAATTAAGTTTTCTATTTGAATACCTTGATTCTATTGGTCAGGTTCTTGACAATTGTAATGGTTTAAGAAACCATATTTAGTTTTTCAGCGATATTTTACATAAACTTTGGAATATTGGTATGAATTTCAATTCTAACACAATCTCGGTACTTACTCTTACACAATATTCCAGCAGACTCAATTATAACTCTCTTGTTTGACCGACTTATTTCTTGTTCATACCGATAGGTTTCCCAGAAGCAATGGTTGACGAAGTGAATTGAGAAAGCCCTTTTTTTCATAATGTCAGCAGGTTTCAAACGGTTGTAAAACTTTGTGAGAAAAAATTGATTCTTTGGAAAGATTCTTTCGTATCCAAAATTTTGGTTTTCAGAATGAGTAGTCAAACTCCTCTTTCACTTCTAATCATTCTAAATAATTTACTGACATTTTAAAATTATTTCAGTCCAAAGATAATTAAAATGAATTGAAAAGATGAGAAAATATAATAATTTTTTTTTAAATTTGTGGTTTTGATATAACAAATTCATTCTAATCGACTTTTTATGAAAGAAGGGTAGAATGGATTTGTTTTATAGAAAAAATGTGCTTGAAACTTGTCTATTGAGCTTATACTGAAACTCATTTTCTTTAACTACGTGTAGCCTCAATTGAAGAAAGACACATTTATACGTAATTTTTAATTGTGAGAGAATTGCAGGGAATCACAAATTAAAAAAGTCCAGTACGTAATTTTCGTCATTTTGGATTCTAACAGTTGGCTTATTTAGCCATTTCAATATTCTGACACCGATTATGTAAGTTATAGAAATGTAGAAGGTTCAAAAGGTGTTAAAAATTAGTTTGCGCTGACTGGAATAGACTGCCTATTTGGCTATGTTCATCTGCACTTGCTACCGAGTTCAACTTCTAAAAAGCAGTCGGATTTTTATCGAAGACAGATAACTCAGAGAGACGTCTTTATAAATGGATGGCATGTATTTGAGGTGGACAAATGAATAAGAGTTAAAATGCTATTTTTATGTAAATACAAATAAGGAGATAAGAAAAAAGGTCATTATAATTAATACGAGGTCACTGAATACGAACAGAGTGCATTTAATAGGCTGTTTTCCATTGACGCATTTCCATCAATTCGTTTTCACTTCCGCTGTTATCAGATTCCGCACTACCTTCTTGAGCCAGGAGACGTCGCTGGTCGGTCCTGTTGTTTTTGGAATTTGCTGGTGGATTTCTCAGTGGAATTCCCATAACAGTTGCTGTGAAACAGATGAAGCCGAAGACGATAATTATATGCCAAATGAAGATGTTAGTGACTCTAGGAATACTTTCGATTGCCAGTTCATCGTAGCGAGGAAGTGCAGCCAAGGGAGGATAGAGGATAGCTCCAACCTTAAAAAAGGAAGAAAAATTTAAGAAAAGTGGATATATGGGATTACGAATTCAGAGTAATAGCTACCTGCCAGAACCATGTCCCTTGAACAATAAGAAGCAAATTCCTGACAAGTCCAGCCAATAGAGAATAAGGATGGACAGCTTCATAAACACCGACGGGGATTAAAATAATCAGAGCGTAGATGAGAATAACGTGGACATAGATATCAGTTGGAGTTCTGCCATGCAAATGGAATGCAAATAGAACTAACTCAGTAGCAAGAGCCAGGAAATTGAAAAAATAGTTCGTGCATCTAAAAATAAAAAAGTAAAATGAATTAAGTTACTGGCAAAATTTTTACATATCTTACTTCGGAAGTTTGAGAACCCTATAGAAATTCAGCAATTCGAAAATACCAGCCACCATGAACATGGCAAACATGGTTGAATGCTGGGCATTTCCAATATACTTGAATGTTCCGTTGTTGAATCCAGTGTAAACCTCACCAGTTATACCAATTGCACAACAAATGGCTTTCAAATATGAGTCAAGAGGAACTTCTTTCCCCCGACAGCATCCTCCTTCACAGCACCGAATTGGCGTGGTCATCTGATTCTCATAAGCCGGTTCTGGATGGGCCGAAAATCCTAGCTTATATTTTGTGCGTCTGTAATATTTTTTGAGTTGGAAGAATATCCCCCAAACGCCAAACATAATAAAGAAACTTCCAGGTAACGCATGACCGGCGAAAGTGCCCATAATCCTAAAGTTGAAAATGTGATTATTTACAAGGTCGATCTTCTAGACCATGTAGCATAGTAAATTAAAATGCTATTTTTTGACAAAATTGTAAATATGCATGTAGTTTAGAATAAAGGTATAAAGTCCAGATAAAACACATTAAGATAGGCTTACTTTCATGTACTAAAAATTTTTTTAATTAGCCGGCGCTTGTGAAGTGAAATTACTAGTGTTAAAATAGAACACCATAATTGTGCCTTTTGGAGGAGATTATTATTTTGTTATTTAAAAAATATCAAACCACATTTGTTTTAAATTAATTATGTTTTCAGTTTAATATTTATGGGGAATTTTACATTAGGTGCATAAAAATAAATTGATATAACATCAAAATATTACATCGTATTGATAAATAATGGAAAGCTCAATCACTAATTAAGTAAACGATTAATTGCAAAAATAGTTTTTATTTGATTTTAAATGTTACAGTTTACATTGAACGTTCATAAAATTTTGATTATTGAAATGCGCGATGAACTAGTCACAATATTAGCTTTATCGTTATTGTCGTAAGATATTTAAAACACTTAAAAATATGTTGAATCGTATTCTTATCATGCCCAACCGTCATCGGATAATAATGAACATCCCATTAACCAAAATACGTTATGATTACATTCAAAGTAAATCTCGCATAACCTCAAATTAGGCCCTTCATTGAATATAAAACTACAGCGTAGGATTTGGAAATCACATTTACGAGTACCTACGTAAATTCTAAATTCAAATCAAAATTTTCCTTCACATTTGGCAAACTCATAACGGCATTTTGTTAATATAAACTGATATTCTCGAAATAATTTGCGAATATAGATTCTAAAATCACATCTCACTTTAATGAAAGTAACAAACTTTAAAATGCCATCTTACTTCAAAGGTAAATAAAGTAATTGGAATTGATTAAATTTTGTTTATTAAGAAAATGACTTCTTAAAATGACATTTAAAGTTGATCTCAAGAATTGAACCCTTTTCAATAAAATAAATTTAAAAATACGTGCTAGTTTTTCCGGTAAAAAGTGAAAATGCGCGTTAACTGCATACATTCCAAGCATTCTTGAAATGGTAATTCTTTTACTCCTTCTCAGATTCTAAATTTGGGCCTTGCTATAGCCTGCGGATGTCTATCAACGCCTGGCTATTAGAAGTGATTGACTGGCGATAAGATCATCACTACAGTGTCGACAGGCGGTCCCGCTGTGTGTTTGCGTGTTTGCACATAGATACTTAAATAGATGTCATCATCACTTCGAGACACCGACGACGAGACATGACTGACGTCCAACGAAGAAATGTTTTGTATATAAACCTAATTTACTAATTAATAAATTGGGGGTGGCTTGCCTGCTACCTCTGAACTGATCTGGTGATATGATTGCCTTGACTTATTCCAAATATTCGAATGATGTGACGTTATTACAGGCCTCCACTCTTCTAAGTTTCCTAGAGGAAGCATTTATAGGATAAATAAAAAACTTTGCGTTATTAATTTTTTATATCATCCTAACTCCTTATGCGATTGACTTTACTGTCTCCTGATTTTTCCATTACTGGTATTGTTATTATACCCGGCATGGCAAAAATGTTTGCTAATTTTAATCATGAACAAGCCAATGAAGAAGGGAAATAAAAAACGAATTAAATAAGATTTAATACGGCGGGGAGGTTAATTTTAAGAACGTAATGAAGTCAGGATGTCGAGAGTGCAATTTAATTTATTTTAGGAGCGTTGAACGGTCCATGTTTTAGATGGGGAGAGTTCCCTTTGTGATGGCGCATCATCCAATATTCATCATTTGATCTTCTCATTCACATTTATGATTGTGACTACTGTTATAACGTACCAGCTAGAAGTCCCGGTAGCAATCTCGTAGAGCAAACCAATCCAGAAAACTCAGTAATATTTTGACGTAATACAGAGGGCAATACTCCACAGCAGAACACAAGGCACGTTATGGTAAATTATAGAAGAAATGATAATTATTTTCCTACTCTCCCAATATTTCTTCTATGAATAAAAATGTAATTTCTTTCTTTGTTTCCCCACCGATAAAAGACACTTGATAATTATTCGTATTTGTTTAAGTCGATACCGATTGAGTGTGAGTTTCGTTAATACACGCGTGTTGACTATAACGCGCCTTCTGATCTGCTGTGAGTTATCAGCTTCTCTGTTAAGTTGCTAGATTACCGAGTTTTCTAGATTGTTGGCTCTGCGAGATTACTACCGAGACTTCTAGTTTGGCACGTTATAGCAGAATTGACGACACAGTGATGGATTCAGAGAAAACTGTGATAATTGTGGCCATTGTTCGAGCATCATGGAACAAATGAATTTATTGAAACCTGATAAGGATCTCGAAGACTACATTAAGAATATTGGGGGGTTTCACTGTTAACCCTCTGTAGGTGAAATATTTTCGATGTAGTATGCTCGCAATCGAGACGTATATGAAAATCGAATGGCAGGGTTACCGAACGAAACGAGGATCACCATGCTGCTCCTGAATTTCAACAAAAGTGGCCACGACCTTTATTTGGCTTATCTCCTACTATTTTCGCCGAAGGATTTGACATTTGAGGAGACGATCGGAGAGTGCGAGAACGTGTTTGTCGAAAACCCTTCTCTATTCAATAGGCGTTTTACATACGTAAATTTGGCCATACGCGAAGGTGAAGGTATTCGCAAGTATACTGGCATTTCGAATCGAATGTCCAATGCATTCTCGTATGGATGGTTGAAGGAGGGTCAATTTAGGTACCTTGTATTCATCCAGGGTCTTCGTTCGCCGTGTTATGCGGAAATTCGCCTGAAAAAGTTTTCTCTTTTAGATAAGAACCCAGATATTACGCCTAGACACCATCCGGCGCATGAATACAACAACTTTCGGAGCCTCATCGTCGGCTCCAACATGGTTGAAAGCAATGAAACTCGAATATGTCAAAAAATCCGAAATTATTTTTATGTTATTGATATCTGTTTAGCACAATGCTAATAAAAAATGCAAATAATCAAAATATTTGTACGAGACTTTTTACTGTTAAAAGGAAACTAATATCGGATTAAACAAAGCATAATATCTATTTTAATCACCGAGCTCCTTTGTAGGGTTCACAAAGCTAACAAGGCTGATTGAATCACGTGCGCTGGAACTTTCTGGAAAGTGCGGTATGTAACCGGTGGAGTAGAGAACAAGCGCGGCCGCGTGTGCAGAGACCTTCTCAACCAATCAGCAATCAAGATCCCTGCAGCCCAGCATGGTTTTGTATTTAATGACTAAGCTTTTGACCCACAAGAACAAGGAAGTGATCAATAGATCCTCTCCACTCAGCGTCTTTTTTGGTTCTTACCACTTTGGGCATAGCCTAGCTGATTTGGGGGTGAACTGACAACAGAGGACTCTGCTAGAGGCTATTCGGACTGCTTAGGAAGATTACTTAGGTGTAGCAAAAAGGCTTATTGGTGTAGCGGAGACTACACCTTCGATAAAAGGGCCTAATTCGAAGTTATAGCTTGATTTTTAATTAATTTAAATGACATTCATAAACATAAAAATCGCTCAGTAAATTGAATTTAAACTGAATATAACTTGTGGCGCAGAGTCTGACTATACAACTTCATTTTATCAATATGGACAGGAGGGAGAGGTTCAAATCTCGAAGTAAGTTAGGAAAAAGCAATCAGCTGAACAGAATCCGTTGGATGAATCTTGCCCTGTATCATACACTTCAACTTGCCATTAAGTCGAAATCAGTGAAAAGACTGCAAAGCTCCTTGAAAGCCTACAATCGGATCACAAAATTCTGCATCAAGTTTTCCGCGGACTCAGTTTGTGATGGCAGTTACTTTAAATTTCTAATATGTGGAGCAGAGGATACTCTGAAGATAGCCGCAAGAGTGCATAAATCTATTGATGACATTTATTCGAGAGATAACAACTTATCAGTCTACGTGAGGATGTATTTCGATGCTGCCGAACATTTCACAGACATAATAAAACAACCAGAATTCATTCGTGATCCAGACGTTTTTATCTTCGTCAGCAATTTGCCAAAAAGTTTTCGAGGTTGGATAAGGGAGAGGAGGTTTTTTAGAGAAGCTGTGCAATATTTTGAAGAAAATCGTATGCCGAATTGTGTTTTTGTCGTCGATGCACGTCAAGACGGCACATTCCTACGCCTTATCCAACTCTTTCGATTGTTTGTACCCCATAGAGCGAGAAATTTTCAGCCCTGCTTTCAAAATGAAACCCATCTCAAGCTCTGGCAATTAAAATGGCGTTCTGATAGGTTTTCAAATTTGCTCGAAGTACTCACCGAGGCATATTTTATATGCCACTTTAGGAAGACAAACGCCAATGATTCACCATATAGAGCCTCCATAGAACCTTGAATCAGTCCATCAAAATAAGGATCTTTCTGTTTTATTTTTTACCTGGTATTCTTCATTTAAATTAATGAACCCTTAGTTCATTATTAACTTCAGTTTTTTCAACGGGCAATGAGGATCCTTTGTCTAGAAAGGTCACTTTACTTGATAAAGTAAATGATGGAAATCTGTTAGCCTTACTGTTTTTCGAAGTGGAAGAACTTCAGAGATATTAAAGAACATTTGACAGAAATGGGCACAAAAAATAGACGGTCGAAAAGGAAAAATCAGAGGAGTGTACAAAATGAGAGGAACCAACCACCTTTCAACAGTAGTAAATATCCTCCGAAGTACCATGGAGGTTAGTTATATATGGAGTACAAGCTTCTCATTGGCTATCGCTTTCATTTTGGTCCGCCTGGTGGTAAGTGCTTCCGTCTTGACCCCTTACTCAAAGTAAGGGGAGAGAGCCGACTCAAGGTAGTTAAAGGGGCAGTATGCACACAACTGTAATCCATAGGTGTACTTAACCTAATTATCACATCTGGTTGCATATATTAGGTCAAATACAGTCAATATGAAGTGTACACACGATGATTAGTAGGTGATCGTGTGATGCATGAATAAGGTCAAATCAGTTAACTTCCTACCTGTCTCTCTTCTCATAATTTAGCTTTTACACAGTTAATGTCAACTTGATTGAGTCTCATGGACATGGAATCTCAAATGTTGAAACAAAAACAGGAAGGTGGAGCTGACTCATCGTCTTATCGAAACGTCTAAAGTCTTGGCTTCTCTTAGAGAGAGAGAGAGAGAGAGAGATCGTGCTGTCATATGTGGAAAGGAAAAACTATTTCAAACTCTGGCAACTACATTAGAATGATGAGGATTTGGTTGTCAGTTGAAGTAAAATTCTTACTGATGCATACTTTTAGTGCAGTGACTGAGTAAATTTGGGGAAAACGTGACACAGTCAACTGCAAAGGCGATTATCTTTCGGTTGGTCTTGTGTTTCGATATTCGTTATTCTATTTTGAAATAAAAACGATAATTTAGTAGTCAGAGAAGTGAAGACTTTTGTTTTCTTCAATTTCTTTGTAGAACAGCTCGCATTTCAAACGTGAGTTTGTCCTGCATAGCATGGAAATGGCGATTTGAATAGGCATTCCATTCAATTTAATCGATGCCGTTTAATTCAAAACCAGTGACCTTTCTAAAGTCTAAATGAAAGGACCCAGAGTTGTGTGTGACCAGGCGTATACTGGACAAGGGAAATATATGAGAGAAAAGAGGAACAAGCATCAGAGCTGAACGAGTGAAACTAGGTTGTAGCTGAGAGCGAATTAAGTTATCACATACTGTACATATGGGGACCGCCATGATGAACCTGGATAGATTATACTTAGGAACTCACCAGCTAGTAAGAATTGGTGTATTATTCAACCACTCAATTATGCTCTACCAAACTATGAAGATCTGTTCCTGGTACGAAAAAAGAGCCAACCGGTCCCCAGTTCTGTTTGAGAGTTCAAAAATGCAGTCAACAACACATGAGCAGGAACTTCTGATGTACTCGTACTCCTTTCGCAATCCCTAATATTTTACAATACTCATCAGCTCTTATTTAATGAAAAGAAATAAATTTTATATTTGTATCATTATTTACAAATCCGTTTCCAATACCATCACCATAAAAGTTAAATAACCAAACAGTTAAGAAAACGTCTTCATCACTTCAAGCCATCCAATGTGTCTTTAGATGACCTCGAAAACTTTGCGCCAATCCAAATCCTCTACCGCAAACTGGGCACATCATTACTGTTGGTCCTTCTTCAATTTTCATTGGCCGAGGTGATATCGACCTTGAACCAATTCGATGCTGATTGGCCAGTCTTTGAGGGTTTGGTTCAACCAGAGGCGAGCCAGCCGATTTGAGCAATCTATTGCTGATATCTTCTGCTGCTCTATCGTTGCCCCGCATCGAAGCAATTTCCTCCTCCCGTAGATATTCCGTTTCCCCAGTTTCCGATCCCGTATTAATACCTATAGGACACATTTCGGAAGGGCTTGAACGTTGATGACAGCGTTTAAGACTAACACGATGTACCCTTTCCATGTGCCTTTCTCGATTCGATTTGGTCGAGAAGGATTTCGTGCATCTAGTGCAGGCGAAAGGTTTGTGGGCTGCAAATTTAAACAATGGGTTAATATTACTTTTAATTAATTAATTCTAACAATTAATCACTGTTGAAACCTACGAGTATGGGTCAGAATGTGTCGTTTGAGAGAACTATTCCAAGGAAACTTTTGATTGCATCCCTCTACAGGGCAAGTGATCAATTTTGGAGCATCTTTATAGGAATTCTTCTTTCGATGAGTTGATGCGATCGATGGTTCAGGTTTGGCAGATTGAGTAACTGGAGTGAGTGGTGGCAGTGGAGATACAGTTGGCAAAGCTGTGATAGGAATCAGAGACGGTGGTGTCAGAGTTGAAGAAGATGTCAAAGAGTTCATTGGAAACGCCGGAAAAGCTGGTCTCATCATTAAATTGAAGATGGAAGAAAAATCAGTAAATTGTGTTGTGATGGGTTGTGGAGTTTGCTGTGGAGATATCTGAAAGGGAGGTGGTGAAGCATGATGCTTCAAAGAAAGATCCAAAGCTTCGGTTGGTTCCTCAGAGCTGATTACAACTTCTGAATTCCTGGCCAGCCTCTTCCTCTCAAGTTGCCTAAACAGCACAGAATAAGTAAATTAAACCAAAAGATCGCTACTACTTATAACTTTTAGTAGCACATTTACCTAACATACTGTCGAATTCGTCTGCGCTGTTTTATGAGGAGTTCCCTTATTCTTGGTGAAGGGCGCCAAACCGTGTTTCCCATTTCTAAATTTAACAATTTACGGATTGAATATTAATGCTCTAAAGATCTATCGAAATCACCTTCAAGCTATTCTTACCCCTTAAAGCCATGTGTTTCCTTTTAATGGCATGAAGCATAACTCTAAATGTATGAATAGGTTTTCGATTCTACAATAATGAAAAAATTAAGATTACATGTTCAGTTTTATTATAATTGAAAATATGAACGTACCTTTTTAAGAATATTTTTGATTGCATGTGGATGATCAATGGTGCTGGTTTCTTGAATACGTCCGCCAATTTCGGAATATATTGAGATCGCTTCAGTGGAGGAAGAAGGTGCATGCAGCTGATGTGATGTTCGTCTATGTCTACTTAAATTCCCATTAGTAGTAAAAGCCTTGTCACATAAGCTGCATGCAAACGGTCTGTGATCTGGATAAGAAATTTATTGGTTACTAATCTGCTACAAGTGGGAATAATATTTGAAATAGAAAGGTTTCTCACTTGTATGTGTCAGGAGATGGCGTTCAAGAGAGCTATTTGAGCTCAATTCACTAGCACAAAAGCAGCAGATGTGTTTTCCATCTTCTCTTCTCTGATTATTCTGGTGCTGCTGAAGGTGCAACGTCAGCTCCGCTCTCGTTGCTATATCAACAGTAGAACACAATGGGCAATTGAAGAATTCGACACCGTTTTTGCAGGCATGTGGCTGGAGCTATGGAAGAAATCGCCGATTATATTCGTGATTTTTGTAAAAGCAAATATTTAGAAGAAAGCTTTGCCTCATACCTTAACATCTTCACGTCCCTTCTTCTTCAAATCCCACGCTTCAGAGTCGACATTGCAATTCTGATATCCTTCCTCCTCAAAAAAAGACATTTTTTGGTGGTTTATTATGTTGGATATTAAATGATCCGACAATCGAGCTAAATCGGAGTTATTCAAGGATTCCGACGGCAGTGGTACTTGACTTGGTTGTATTGAAGGAAAGGGGAGGGAAATCGGCAGAAGTCCATTGAGAAAAGGGATTGGTGGTTTCTGATTTATCACAGATTAAAGAAATAAATATAATTTTTATATTTTAAATCATATATAATATAATATTCGAGCAATGAATGAGAAATGCGACAAAATTAGTGATTCCGAGGCCGATTCTTACAGCTTCAAATTAAAATGTTGTGTATAGAGATGTACACTAAAGTCATCCGGACACAGATTCAATAAATCTAATAAGAGAACTGAGGAATTTTGAAACCTATTTCAGATAATTTTCGGTTGGACATTTTATTCTATTGTGATCAAGTCCAGTGAGAACCTTCACTTTTATTACCGAAAACGAAAAGTTTCACTCTTTTCCCCATCCTCCCAGACACCTTTCTGTCCATTTCCTACTTTAATAACAATATATGTGGTTATTTTCATTAAATAAAAATAAATAATTTTTGCAAGATTTTAATCATAAAATGCAAATATTTATTGAAAGACGGTACTGTTTTAATTCAGTGGTAGAAGAATGAATCCCTAAGTGCTCGATGAAAACTTCACAGTGAAATTATCTATTGTTTCTCAAAAGATATTCAACTCAACATACGAAGCAAATTAATCGTTTAAAGGGAAGGGTAAATTAAAAATGTAATTAAAGTTAACGACACTTACATTGATAGGCGTTGAATGAAACATCCCATAGTTTGAACAACTGCTTTCCTGAACATCCAGGAATCGAGACTCCACGAAGCTGGTACCTGCTATTAGGAAGGAAGACATACTAATCCAAAATGAGCACGCAATTTGGGTGGTGGGAGTTAAATAAACGTCTATTTCACCAATCAAACACACCTTTAAAGCTCATTGGTTGGTTTGAGCACGCTAGCTCAAATCGCACTCCAATGCGATTGGACACTTATCAACGGCATGGGATTTGCTTGAGAAGACACCAAATTATGAAAATGAACGCTACCGTCAAAGTTTTACGCACAACAAAGCTCATTATTAGCGTTTTAACTATGTTAATATTAAAAGCAGATTTTTTGTCAATTTCTTATTTTCCCTTTAAGCAGATTTCGATGTCATCAAATTCATGCCTTAGCTACAATTTCAATCAGAATCAATATTTCATATAATTAAAAAATTACTGTATTTACTACCATAAATAAACAGACAACTTCAATATTTTGATTTGGGAAAATTGGGATTAAATCAAGGTCGTTTGATCATATTCAGATAGGTCCAACTCTGAACCGTATAGTTCCTTGGGACCTTTGAGAATTGGTCTGGAAAGAGCTTATTATTCTGAACGAATTATATCGTAAAAGAACGGTGGAACACTCTAAATTCGGGGGACGAGGGATCAGTGAGAGGCAGTGAATATAAGTCAGATTATCAGAGCATCCGGTATCCTAATTCTGGATTCATTAGGTTTTCTTCATCTTTTATGAAGTGCATCATTCATCGCATTATTAACACTGTCAAATCATTTCGGGGCATTAATTTGAGATTTATCAGAAGAAAATATTGCCAATACTCCTCTTGAGCACAGGAATCATATCCAGGAGTCTCTGAAATTAGAAATCCTCAGCGTTTTTATCTCCTCTTCACTACGCTGGATCATTCAAAGTACTGGATTTGCCCCGATAAGATTCATCTTGGCAAACGCACACTGACCGCTACACCACCAGTTTGGTGTTAATCATTTTCGCCTTTAGACTGCGGTTTTAAATCAATCCGCGAATTTAATTAAACGGAGTCCAGCAATTTTTAAACGTGACATTATTTTACATTGAGAGTTAACTTTAATTACTCGGAACCTTCTGAAAACATGAAAAAATGTCAACTAAGGGGATTTATTAGAAGTTGCGAAAGGTACGAATATTGGGGGCTTCATTTCATTCACTTTTTGATCGAAGTTGTACAGTTTCTATGGACGCGCATATTCACTGATTTCCTTCTTGTTTTCCCATGTTTATCTTTCGGGTTTCTGTTGGAATACACGTCGGCGGTGTACAGAGCTTGTCGACCAGTCGATAAATCGAAAGAATTATCTCATCTCTGCTATGTCAAGATCATGCAATGTCATTCATAATCATTTGGAGGAAACAAACGGCCAATAAACACTGGATTTTGTAGGGAAGACCTTGTGTAGAAATCGAGGTGACAAATAACGAAATTTCAATATTGTCATGAACCGTCCGTTAAGTGAATGTTGTGCAACTCGAATCCAAAATTCAATGCAGTATGACTCTTTGATACCCTGACTACACAATCAACACCTTTTCTCTTCTCTCCACTTTATCACTTGCCGGACCCCTCTTAAAGGCTTTCAATCGCTCTCCCAAAGTGTAAAATTTCAATTCGTGATAATCCTTCCATATCATTCTAATACAACCTCTTTTCGATCAGTTCGATCCTGGCAAAATAGAATAAATAACATGAATTTAACAGAGCGGGGTGCAGTGTACACAAAATATTCTACAATACGTTCCAGTTGATTAATAACTAAGCACCGCCGCCACAAGTGTGATAATGAGATTGTCTTAATTTGGGTTTACATGCAATGTACTACATCAACACACACGCAACACATAACAAACTTTTGAAAGAAATGAGAAGGGGCGGGAGACTAGCTTATAGCACTTTCCTCTTCTCCCTACATGAAGTCCCTAATTTATACTGCAAAACGGTCACGCAATTGTACGATTACCCACCCACTAGTGGCACCCACATCTGGACTGGATATACTGCTCCCCTATGACAATGAAGAACAGCACCTGGTTCTCTTCCACCTCCCCCCTCAACTCCCAATAAACCAGAAGAAGAAGAAGCGTAGCTCGAGGTACACGCAAGAAACATCTCAGGTGCGACACGAAAACTCATCCATCAACTCAAAAATTTTATTATCCCCCCTCCACCGCCCAATTCTGTCTTCCCCTCTTTGCCACACCCAAAGTGTAGTGGCTCTGTCTTCCACAACCACCCTCCCCTTGTCCTCCCTTCTCACCTCTCTTTGTGTAGGTATTTGGATATACGAAACATGAGAAATTGGGCCCTGCGAAAAAAGCTGCCCATTGTGTACCGCAGATATTTCTTGATTGGAAGTACATTCACTGCCAGACAGTAGTTCAATTAAGAAATTAAAAATTACTACGAAATTTCCACTCAAATGTAGATTATCTTGAGCAAAATTTTTAAATTATTATTTTATAAATTTTAATTTTTTGTGAATAAACTACCGATAAAATTACCACAGAAAAAATTCAACACAAATATTTTAAGATTTAATTAATAATTATATAAAATTGAAGGTAATAAAGAAAAACGTTTTATCGAAGGTCACAATTTTCATTTTTTTTGATTACTTTTTAACCTTTTTATAAAAATTAAACTTTTTTGAAATTCAGAGCAAACGAGAAGATCAGCACTTAAAAACTTTCCTCAAAGCGGGTGACTTCATATTCTCTGAAGTAGACTAAATTAGGCGTGTAAGAGGATTCGAAAATGCTGAAAGCAGAAACCATTTGACTTCAACATGCATATCTGATGATTTGGCCTTTTCAAACGGCATCCATAGCACTGATTTCTCGTCTGGTTGCACCTGACGCTTCACAGCTGATGCAAAAGCGGTACTTCAACTTCCGTGGAACCGTTATAAGATAGTGAAATGATGTTAGAATTAAATGCGAAAAGGGAATGAATTCAATTTTAAACTTTTTAAAACAAAAGTTGACTTGGGTTCCGCATTAAGTTAATCCCCATTATAACCCCACGTGTACGTATATTCCAATTAAGCAATCTCCCAATCCAACTGCCGTGTATTTTTTATTTGCCCAGCCTGCAAACAGTTGTTAGCAACTAGATTGTCTCGCCTAAAAGGCGAGAGATAAGGAAACAACAGATGACGGTGAGGGGTGGAAAGAATATGACACCATATGTGCGGCTTTAAGCGTTCCATTTCAATACTCCTCCTATCTGATTAAAGTTAGAAAGCACTTGGGAGTAGGAAACTGAGCCAGATCTTAACCCCTTCTCGCTCCACGCCCCTCTTCGAGCTATGAGACCATAGCAACTTGAGCGAGGTAGAATTAGAGTGACATATGGAAGCTGCTGGAACCCATTTACATTCTCGGCCCGTGGTTATTGATCCTTCGACTACTTAATTGAGCGCGCGGAATTTTCGAAGTGAAACAAATTACAAGGGACATAGATTTCCACTGTCCTCAATCGGGCCTGAAACGTGTGTACCTCTATCGCTCTTCTTTTTCACCCCTCTTTTCCCCGAAAGGTCGTTATATTTTCCCAGTGTGCATTTCCCTCGAATTATCAGGAGAGCGAGGTTGATATCCAGGACAGAGTTTTGAGTGTCTATGATTGAGTAGCACGTAGCAACTGGTTTATAGACTTCCGGATAAATTATGACGGTTATCTAATCTAGATTTCTCTCTCTCCTACCTAATCTTAGTTCAGAACACAAATAATTGTTAACATTTTTGGTGGAAATATTTTTTGTGTATTTTGCTGCTGAATATTTCCAGCTGCGCAAAATGCGTAAATGAGAAGAAGGCGTAAATAATCACAAATGGTATTCTCATGCATCAAATTTACATATTCCCTGTCGCTGGGCTTCTGGTATTTGCATTCATCTTCACCTGCTCATTACGAACTTTTTTCTTTTTCATTTACCCTCCTCTTTCTGATCCAACGAGTGTAAAAGAGGAGTCAAATATGACTGAATGTCACTGCTTCTTTAACCTACGATACCACCTTCATACCGACGTATGTTTTAGGCTATTTGAGACAACTCAAACCGCAATGAGATACGCCTGTTGTTCACTATTTTACTAATAAGTTCATTTGAATTAGAATCGATTTGCATTATATGAAGTTAAAATTTAAGAGAATATCGATATTTTTACTTAATTTAATTAATTTTCATCAGGATTAGCCTATCTGATCATTTGGGTTACTTTTCAACAAGCAGTCGATAAATTACGTCACATTTGAATATGAATCAGCTAAGACGATATCGATTTTTTCCCGCGTTTAGTAACGGGCTTATTTAAACATGCAATTTATGGTCAAATTGTGGCGTCATTTTGTTATATTTTTCAACCTTTTTACGGATGAAAAGTTGCAATTTTAAGAAGTTAGTCAATAAGGGATGCAAGAACGTACCCTTAGTCGGACGAGTCTGTTTTCTGCGGTGAGATTCAGAGCTGTTTGACGACATAATGAGAGATCAGGAGAGAAGCAATTGAGCAGAGGCTTGTGTGCTGAGAGAGCAGAGCAGATTTGTGATTGTGATTGTGCCACGCATGTGCACAATAAGCCTGTGTGCTTTTGGGCGTAACCTGTTGGGCGGTGCAGCAAGAGACGAAGGAAGAGGAAGCAAGAGGGTGAGGAAGGAGGATTTGGCAGAAGGGGAGCAGTGATAGATCGATAATGTACAGCCATGCTACCACACGACGCTCCTCACCCTTCCCACAACCGTGTGCTACTTGGTGCTCAAGCACGTATTTGCTGTGCGTGCAAAACCTGTTCCCATATCATAAGCCTGTACTAATGCATTTAGTAAATGCTCCAACCCTAAGATAAACCCATTTGCATTTATATCGTGTTGGTGTGAGCATATACAGGAAATTAAAAAAAGGTGTTAGCATTTATCTTGAAGGAAGTGAAATGAGTCCACTGATACATTCATTTATCCTATCTTGACTGCTAGATAATGTGATCATTTAAGGTTGTATAATCAACCACTCAAACTAAAATTATCAATCACCTACCCTTTGATATCGGGCATATAGTCTCACCCCAAAATCTGCGATCCAGCAATTTTAATCGGAATACTAAGGACATATTTATACTGGACAAATCAGTGCTCAAGATTTCTCATTAAGTAGGACTCTCGATGTAATGACTCCCCCACCGCAGTTCCTTTTTTCAGAAGGGTTTCCTAGGATGAAAACTTGGAAGGTTCTTTTTTCGCCGTTTCATGGGTTAACAAAAACAAGATATTTAGAAATTTTTGATGTGGTGTCGTTTCAGCTGTACTTGATTACTCTCCTCAAAAAGGCATCATGCGTACTCCGTCTTACCTTGAGTATGTTTTTTTACATCTATTTCCTATCCGTACCGTTGAAGTGAACTACGAATACATCTCATTTCAAGCGGAAGATCGCTAAACAAGATCTTCCCATGTCAGAACTCTAATAGAGGGCTGTCCTTTTCTCCTATTCTCTTTTATTGAGCAATAGCCTGAGCTGCGGAAGAATTTTCTCTTTGATGATTTCAGATAATTTGGGCGTATTTTGCTCTTAATTGAACTCATTTTCGCACCAAACGTTGTATAGATTGCTTCACATTTGATATATTTGAAAACTTCCCTGAACTGAGCAGCGAACATGAAATCCTGCGTCTAAGACTGATCAGTTTATGGGGGGTAGACGTCAACTTATCGGTGTGTATCAGTTTGCCCTTTTTCACAGCTTTAAAAAGAATAAATTCATCATTTGAACCAGATGGAATATGCGATGTATACCCGATAATGTCTAGGTCAGTATCTTAAAAAACCCATTCGGGATAAATTAATGCTTTTCAAAGTACTGACGTCCACGCCGCATAACCACGAATCAAATTTGAGGTTCAATCGGGTTAGCGGCTAAAACAATGCGATTTATAGCACAAACCTTTCTTCGATCAGTGCATTTTAATAGACACAACGAGTGTTCTTGATAGCATTTGGTAAAAACTGAATGACCGATATTTCAAACTCAGTACAATAACCCGATTTAACTATTTCATCCAATGAAATCAGTATTAAGAGGGTGTGCAGCGAAATTTTTTGTTAACGAGAAGAAATGGAAGGTACACATTTTCGATTAATTGATCCAGTTAAAGGAATTTCTGAGATAAAGTCAAATGGTGACATTGGCAAATTGGCATTTGGTGTCCACTTTTCTGCCAGCAATAGTCCGTCATTTTAAGTTCCCACTCCGTGGTCAAATAAAGATATTCTATCTTTAAAATATCTTCTAAGTAGTAGACGTATCATCACTTTCACAATTACTTAAATAGCCACTCAAACATAAATCGATATCGGCCTTGTTTTACTCAAAGCAGAGAATAATAAGTAGCTGATTTTATTCAAGAAATACAAATCTCCAAATTTTAACTGATCTTTTGAACAAACTGGGACCAAACAACAGGGTCAACATTAGCAGATAACTTATCAACCAAATTGCCAAGGAGAGAAATTAAAGACGCCCTCAACTGTACTGGATCAGCCAGTGTCGATGGAGCAACCCAGGAATCCGCTTCATTAAAATTCATTGGATTTTCATCGGTTTCAAAAAGGACCTATAGAGGGGAGGAGAATAAGCCGTGAACACGATAAAGACCAATAGCTACTTAAGTGGTAATAAGTAGGCAAACCTGTACACAAAGGCTTATGACCGATTCGGAAACCTCTTTAAACAGGTGTTCCGAAGGTGTCAAGCTTTTTAAACAAAACACCGCGGCAAGAGCAAAACATCGCCGATGAAGACGGTTACTAAGAGAATCCATTCTAGCTATTAAACGTTCCAAAAGGGCTAATAAGGAGTGTTGGTTGCCAGCTGAAATAGAAATATCGCCTTTCGAAAGACCGAGACAGACTTGGCTGAAAGTTTGATCAGAAGATAAGTTGCCCTCAACGCAGGTTAAAAGTCCCATCAAAAAGTTCCTGTAATAATAGAAGTTGTTAAGAATCTACGGTAGTAGAAAGAGAAATCAAATAGGCGGTCCTAACCATCTATCTGGAGAAGCGGCTAATTGAGCAAGACAGAGTAGTCGCATTTGGTCACAGAAGAGTTTAGTACCCACAATTTCCGCAGGATCGGCCAGCAAACAAATCCGACTGTTGAGAATAAGCAGTCCACAAACACTTGGAGGAAAATCCACGTTTTGCCGAATCATCCGACTGCACCACGTGGCGAGTAATTTCAGTTCTTCTCTTCTGAAACAATGCTATTTAAAAATTGGTAAAGGGATTTGATTTCCTACTTACCGAGTTGTCCAGAGGGAGTCCGAAAGTATTGATTAGTGAAAATGGGGCTTCCATCTTGTCGGTTGCAACCAGGCTTCTTAATGCCGGGGACCAAAAAGGCTCGGTCCATAATGTTAAGAACTCGGGAGATGAGTTCAAACGTAGACATGCGTCAGCAATATCGAAGAAAATCTGAAATTAACCATTTATATTACTGGAATGGATAAGCGTATGCCACGGATAATAATTACTAGCATGATTTCATTTCAAATAAGCAGAGCTAGTGTCAAATCGTATTAAAAATAAGGATGACTGTTAAACCGTCAGTAATCCGAATGAAATTTTCAATTCAAGCATATTTAAATCCTTCCACGATATCAATTTGAAAAGAAGTAGAGGATGCATAAGATATCTGAGGACACTGATGATTTTGTAATTTAAACTAACCCGATAATAATTCATCTGTTTTCATATCAGAAGATCTCATGGCCGATACTGCCATGACTAATGAAATGAAAAGAATGCTGCAACGGTGTCTACTAAAGCGAAACACAGGAATCTAGAAGGTGCAAGATTTCTACAAGTCGCCACCTCTTTTATTTGCAAGGTTAGAATTTGGGTGGAAACAATGGAGATAAATCGGCCGCCAAGAGCAAGGGAAAACACCATTGTCAATGTCCTGCCGACTCACTCACTTAGAACACCTGAGTTTGTGAGAAGAGCGCATAGCATGGTATGATGGATGAAAATCCTGGGAAGTCAATGCGACGTTTTGCCAAAGATCTTCAAGTGTCTGAAGGAACAATAGGGAATGTTGTTCATCAAGACCTCGGATACAAACCATACGTTCTTAGGCGAGGTCAGTTGATATCGACAAAAACTCAAGATCCTTAAACAAACTGAAGTACCCAGAAGAACAGGAGTGCCTTTGGTTTTTCTCAGACCAAAAAAAAACTCCCACCAGGACGAAAAATTCAATCGGAGAAATGATAGGTGGCTATGTGCAGGCGAACCCCACTGAAGTTCCAACTGTTATGCATGCGCACGAAGTTTCCACCAACAGTTATGGTTTTCGGAGTTGCAAAAGTCAGCGAAGGACACATCATGACTCCTCCATTCTTTCTACAGAGCGTTAGAGTCAAGTCAGACACAGATGCCAATGTGGAGTCTCTTCAAACCATCGGTAAGCCTTGCATAGACAACAGCATAGCCAGTGGAAGACCATGTTTTCCAACAAGATTCGGCTCCATCCCGTAAAGCTCTCAAGACTCAGGATAGGATGTCCGAGAATTTTCATCATCATGTCACACCAAAATGTATCATTAATAATACAACCAATAATGAAACAGTGACGCTATGGTTAACGTGCATGTCTGTCGAGTTAGAGATCACGAGATCGATGCCCATCGGCGCATGTTCAGTAATATGGTGACCGACCACCCCGATTAACTAGAGGGGTAGTAGATCTCGCATAAGCGGTACTTGTCATTCAGTCGTCCACGCTAAGCTTCAACCAAAAGAAATGCACTCAAAAAATTAAGACATGTAGATCATAAGGTCAAATAATGGAACCACGTAGCTACCAAAGTCTCCCCCCCCCCTCCCCCTCATAAAATATAACTATGCTTCTTCTCGTCAAAACCATTTCCTTTATACAGCCATTTCACCCTTGTTAAGGTTGTAAGTCTCAGCCTATACAAGGTAAACACAATGCAACCATGACAATGGAATAAGCCCACAGCCACATCTTTAAACATGCCCAATTTGAGATATACACTTTCATATGCTTTCGTAAAAATCAAGCCTTTTTCGAGAAGTAAATACCTGTCAAGTAAGAAAGTGGCCCACGAAAATAGACATCCATTGCAAATCTCCCCCAGTCGCCCAGGCAACTAACCTTTAGACTGAAGTTGTACAGAGGAAAAGAAACTTTCACATTTTACTTTTCTCTCCTCTAGGTAAATGCCATATTAAAAGCCCAGTATGAGTGATGTTAATACGATTGCTGATCATGTTCCTTCAGTTAAACTAAATTCAAAGAATAAATATTGAACTTCGCAGCCAATATCCTCTCAAAAATTTGAAGTTATAAATTCAAAATAATGGCTTGCTCAGTGCATGCAAAATTTATGACCAAGCTACTGGTTCTCATTTAAGTAGGAAATACAAAAAATTGCAAACCTCCATTTGATCGACTGTTTGAATTCGCGAGTAAAGGTTTTCATTATCTGCAGCACCATGAATATTGTCCAATAAGGTCATTAGTTGCTCCAAAATAGGTGACCAACGGGCTCCCCTTCCAGTGACAAGAGCACGCCACAAAAGAAGACAGGGATCAGCTAGCAAATCCGCGTCGTCCTTATCTCCCAATTTAATGAAACGTGTGAGATCTGGGATAAGAAATGAGGTGACAGCAACCTGTGTCAATTGTTCCGCTGCTGAAGTGACCTCGGGAGAAGCCGAATCGGAATTCAGTGCTTGCATTACTGCCGTTACGAGGACTATTAGACCAGAACGCAGCTGTAAACTGCCTTGCGCTAAAGCAATATAACACTTTCCGCTTAAAACATTTCAGTAGAGTGTATTTTAGATCGAAATGAGCCAACAAACCCGTTTGCCAGATGTCGTGAATGGTTTGGATAAACGAACCAAAATTCGATTCAATGTTTCCATTTTCAAATACGCATTGAAGATGTCTCAAAATTAGCAATTTTGTTTCGTCCTCTTCAACATTCTAAAGAAAGTACGAAGTTGAGGAAAAGAAGTAGACTTACTTTGGCAAGATTGGCTAAAGACGCAAGGATACTTGAGAGAGTTGGATCAAGTGAATTTGAGAGGACATCAGGAGGAAAAGAGGGATTTTCGAGGAGCCAGGCGAGACTGCATGCCGCGGCTAATTGGAGAGCAATTTGGTGTTTTTTGTTCTCGAATGAAAGACTCAGGCACGAAGACAATTCGGTCAGTGCGATATAACAATTGCGCTTGATTTCATCGGAGGAGCTATCAAGATAACATTTATTATAAAGCTAAGCCGATAAAAACGATTGAAGTTGAACTACATAAACGAATGGAACCACTGATATAGTCTCTGATTTGGAGCTCAAGCAGTGATATATTCGTGTCCTTCCTAGTTTGAGATATCTGAGGGTGTCACGTAAGAATAAGCACATCTTCGTGTATTTTTGGTGAAAAATTGCATCAGATATCACATATCAGTCCTAATGCTATTGGTGGTGTTAGATCAGAAAGCGTACGCTTGGAAATTTGACATTGAAACCTCTTTCATCATCATTACGACCTAATATGAACAAATTAGCACATATCCAAAGCATTATTCAAACAAAAAATCAAATAGAAAGTAAGTAATCAAAAGGAATAAAATAACGATTCAATTCAATACAAAGAAGGAAAATCTAAGCAGCTTTATTGGTTTGGTCTCAATCAATCTAATGGAATAGCAATAAAAGCCCCAGATTTGCACTAATTTCCCTATAAAGGGGTTACTATATAACCCTCCATCCCATTTGTATCTTTGATTTAATTTTAAATACTCATTTCACATTCATTAGACTGAATGTAGCTTTAAACGATCAAAAAATTCGGTACAACAACTTAGGCGAAGATACTTAAATTCGAAGTGTTATTAAAATAAAAACTCGCTTTTCTTACAAAGCAGATATCTGAATTCGACGGACTAGAAGAAATTTGTTGATTTCTCGCCTTTGTGACCCTATCAGTCATGTCTAGACGAGTTTATCGATTCCCTTTTCTGCAAATGCTCCATTTCATTTCAAATACACTTCTATCCATAACTCCCACATTACCCTTGCTGAAGTGACTGACATAAACTGTCTCTGCATTTCCACCCACACAAATACACACAAGCCTGTCATTTGAATACTCGCATGCTTTCCTCTCATCTTCTCACTCTCCCGAATCCACATTGTGGTTTATTCAATACACATTGGTCTACACAACCCTTTGTGTTCTACCTTTGAGAACTGGTGTTTTGTAACACCAGCATTTTGTTGTTATGATAAATAGTGGCCTGTAAGCATTCACCCTGTCGTCCAACACAATATTTTTTGTGATATTTCACTTTACACCAAAATTAAATGAAAAATAATAAATACATCAGCGTGTTGTAAAAGTATCGGGTTTCAAATATTATGCAAAACCTAGGCCATCTCAACTTCATCCTCAATCATTGGAAATCAGCAACACAGCGGCATATGCGCTTTGAAGCTAAGGGGTTAAGATACGTAAATTAGGAAGTGCTTAATAACCAATGAAAAGAATTACTGGATTTTAAAGAACATTCTCCAGTTCCACAAACACAAATTTAACTACTTAACTAAAGCCAATCACAGAGGAAATTGAGAAATATCCGTACTATTTTCAAATAATTTGGAATATCTCCCCCAATCTACGATAATTCAAGATTAGATCAAGGTCTCAATAGGGAAATTAATTGGAAATTAAACAATCAATCACAAGCGATATCGCATTGTGTAACATACTTAAATGCATCGCAACCAAATTGTCTAAATCAAAAAACCTCTGCCAACCAAGTCCACTGTTCAAATTATACAACTTCGCAAGCCAAAACGAAAAAAACATGTGCTTACCTAGTGAAAATGAGAGCCCTGCGAACAAGAAGGGCCATTTTTCTTCCCTGAATAAGTGGTTCCATATTAGATTCGTTAGACGTTATTGAAAGCATTGTGTCTGCAGGACTGCACCACTGAGCCGGCTCAATCTCCAGGAGAAATTGAATGGATCTCATTCCCACTTCCTTCAAAGCCTTTCCACCGCTGGTTATCAATTCTTCAATTGCAGAGGGCAACACCATTACCAAATGACTATTTAAATGCTTTGCTAATAATTGAAAAATCGATTCTGCTAAGTGACGCAATGTGGGCATGGTTTCAGGGTGAACAGGAATAAAGTCAGAATTTGCAGTGGCTGAGGAGGAAGATTTTGTGTTCCAGAAGGCTTCAGCAAAGAATACCATGTTAATAGATCCACCTGTCGTCGTATCGTTGCAACAGACACCCCCACTTGAATAACAGGCCTCTGGATCGGAGTAAAGAGCTTCCATTTCGGATTCACATAAGGGCATCCAAGTACGCATTAGAGCAAGTAGCAAATTAACCGCGTTACTATGTTGAGGACTCTTTCTACTAGAAGATAGAAACCAGTCATAAACAAGTTCTCTAGCTTGTTGACTGACATAAGGGAACGATGGATAACTGGATATCCACTTATCATCTCGAAAACTAGCAGAAGTAATATTAAAGACAGTTGTCAGGCACCAGAGAGCAGTCTTGCGATCTGCTGAGTAATTTTCAAGAGCTGTAGTCATAGAACTGAGAAGAGATACAACGCAGGGAGTTCGCAAATCTCTAGGAAGGAGACAAAACACAGCATGAAGCAATTTTGCCAGACGTTTGTGGTCATCACATTCCAGAGAAGTGAACCTCGTTAGGGCGTTAGTTATCAATTCGCCAAAAACTGCAGAATGTGAAGACATCATCTGTGTTACAGCAGAACTATCAATCACAGCTATGCAAGTGTAAATTGTATGGAGAAGTTCGGAATTATTTGAGGTAATCCAACGAGAGATTAAATGCGGAAGGACATTAGTTACTTGTGCACCAAGAACTTTCCTACGCAGGGGAAGCCGTAAACGTGCAGAACGTTCAACACAATGTCGAAGTGGCGTCCAGGCCTCTGATTGGATGACAGACATCCAGATTTCCTCTGGCCATTCTCTTCCCCATTCCTGACGAAATATGATACTAGTAATCTCAGAAATGAATCGATTAGGGGATGGATTTTGCTGCAGATGGTGGAGAATGGCGGATATGACATACTCTTGCTGACTTCTATCGAATTGAGCCCACTTAGTGACAATATTTTTCAAATGAATAGTTCCAAAAAGGAGGGCTGATGGAGTAAGGGAGGCGTTTTGTACAAGAACAGCCGATGTAAGTTTCGACAGAAATAAGGGATCAGAATTAGATAGTACTTCAAGCTGAACGTTTGCGCTCTGTACCAGATCCAGACGTGGACTTGAGGCTGCCAAAAGGATTTGCGCCAAATCCATGTTTCTGTTATTAATATCAATAGAATTATATTTAATGAGTTACCTGAAATCTCCTTGAAAAAGATATGGAAGGATATTTTACCGTATGCAAATAGACATTAACAATTCAAGTTTTATAATTCATTTTATAAGTTAATAAAGAAATATTCAACCAAATAGTAAGTAAACTCACGAGATGAACTCGACATATACGTACTCTTGAAAAATTATATAGCGAATATAAACAATCCTGCAAGGTAATATGAATGGTGATTTTATTTCTTGTTAAATGAGTGCGTCAGTTATTAGTTTGCTGTTTATTTAGGAATCAATATATCATTTAGTGTAACTAAACTAAGACAAAACTGTTGTCGGTATTATTAAGTAGTAGCTTTGCCTCAACATAAACACGTTTTGGTAAATTATAACAGCTTTTCTGTATATATAAAACAGAAGTGGAACTAAATTAAGATAAAGACAAGATGAAATTCATCCACCTCATAGATCTAATTGGCCTTCCTAATCTCATATTTTTCCGTAATTAAAAAGTGCCCCAACTATTCGTCATTTTGATCGTTCTAACTGATTTTCTTTACATCCATTATTTATAAATTGATTATGTGTTACATTTTCAATAGAAGACAAAAATTATTTTTTCTGGCTTGAAGGAGATGTACGTTGATAAATACGAATATGTAAGAACATATCTATGACAGTGTCTTATTTACAAATCTCCTTTGAGCAATTTTTTTTGCAAAAAAATTTCAATGCATCATTCATTCATCATTTTAGTCATGTAGCATTTCCTTTGAAGTCTCGATTCAAGTTCATAATTTCAATTTTTTTTACAATTTTATGATATTACGAAATAGTTTGGCTGCTTTTTTTAGTTAGGCTCAATTCCACTGAGTTCGATTCTTTACATGCTAGAGATAACAGATGAAAATTAATGACTAGCTATTTGGAATGATGAGAGTTTGACTAGCTATAACACAGCCCACATAGGTGAGCACAGAGAAGCCCACACAAAGGCCAGGCATCACGTGGAGGAATCGACAATTAAGTATTACTGACATCGCATAAATAAATACTTGTATACATTTTTATATACAGAACATTTTTATCATTTAATTTCAGGGGGTTTTGCGGCCACCTAACTGTTCTAATAAAATGAGTTACTTGACCTATTTCATACCTATAATCCCTGTTTATAATACATCATTAAAGCTTATCCCAAACGGAAGGGATTTTGAAGGGGATAATCTGAGTTTAGAGTATTTTTGGGATGAATCAAAGGAACATATCATGTGACCCTTCATAAATTTTATTTTTATAACAGTTGTCCTTGAGAGACATTGGAGTTAACGACACTACATCTTACTCTTCCAGTTAGAATTTATGAGGCCAGTACTTAAGCATGTGAAATCATAATAAACCCAATTAAAGGTTACTATTAGGGCAGGAGAAATGCTCAATTTCAGGTCTGCAAAGTTAAATTATTTTTAATTTTCTCTACTTAAAATGAGTAAGTAGAAGAGCATGTTTGTAGTCCTTTGCACCTAGTAACTGATGCCTTATTGTCAAATCAAGGCCATTTGCTAATGAGATAGCGATGGCAGTGATGGTGTCACTGGAAGAGTAGATCTACCTGTTTCTACTTGGCTTAATTTCGAAACAGAGCAGTTATAAACACTGTGTGTATGTGTTTTAGAGCCCCAAAAATAGATGCTTCCGTGTTGACACCCTTTCTTATAAGCTTGAAGGATAACTCTCTTCACATTTTCCGCAATTACTCTTTGTTCGTATTCCCCATGACAGTACTTCTGCTTTTCGTTCAGTGACTTTTTTATGCCCCCATGACTTAAAGCCCAATCTGTCATGTCTTGACAATAAGTGTATTGTCAATTAATGGGTCTGTGCTTCTCTCTATTCTCTTCTCTCATCTCTCTTACTTGCTCAAAATCCTCTCATGGTTTATTCAATATACTTTCGCCTAAGCAACTCTTTGTACTCTACATTTTAGAACTGTTGTTTGCTGCTGTTAGCTGTCAGCCGTTAGTTGTTGCACTAACCTCAACAACCTCTCTCGGAGTGCTTTTATAAAATGCCAATTTACTTGTGACATTTACTCTGGTAGTACTTGGAGAGGACAAGGGGTATTACAATATGAGCCAATTTTCAATAGATGGTCAATTCAGAAGTGAAATAAACTCCTTATCAGTACTTTTTAGGCATTCGTGCCAATATGAACTGCGTAAGCACCTGAATTACACTCCGTCTGCTATGACAAGATACGAGGATGAAATGCTTGACTTAAACTTGAAATTTAAAATCACATTTATTTCTAATTATTCCAGAACAAGGGGAGAAAGACGAAACGATTACTATTAAAATCACCAGGCAGGTGAACCCACTAAGTGGAGTCATCACTTATTTTCCACCTATAAGAGATCTCAGATCCTTAAACAAAGAAATGTCATTTCCAGTCTTGTAAGAAGAGCGATGTCGATACTTTGTACCACAATAAATATGTTTGAAAATCAGGCACCTTAAGAGAAGGGTAGGTTCATTTTGGAGTCAATTTACGAGTGCGCAATTCTTTATTTTGTGGCTGTAGTTGGTGAGATCATTGCAGTTGTAGATGTAACCCAAGGTATCAGTTTATTCACATAATCTCGAACAAAGGACGCAAAGCAGTTGACTCAACTCTGCATACCTTAATCTGGCTACATTGTCACTACCACTTTTCAACCCACTCTGCACTGGCGTTTATTCCTTGCTCTTCCACTTTCTCTTCCATTCAACCCATATTTTTGTGAACCGGGACAAAAACTGTCCTCCTATTATCCCTCATGAAGATCATTAGTTTTAAAGGGAAAAATGTGACTAATTGGATTTAGTTCAACTTTATACTTGTCTCGCACTCGGTGTGTTAATAAAAATATCTAGGAGAGATAAAAGGTATCTTTCAACAGCAGTCCGGTGACTAAATTTAGCACACCTCGAAGAAGCGAAAAGTCGTTAATTGGCAAGGTGCACAGGCGGAAGTGACTGTTTGCTTGTAGGGAATAATAGCAAGAATTAATCATTCTCATTAAAGATATTACATTAATTAATGTTTTATTTAATAAATCTTTCATTTACTATCATAATGAAACCATTTTTATACGTTCCAAAATAGTTATATGTATTCACATTTATTTTTGTTTAAATCAAGCTAGGCATGCAACAATAGGTCTTTTATACAAATGATGGTTATGTCCCCATTTAAGTATACTCGGTGGATTTCTCTGGGAAGTTCTGTGCTCAAGGTTCAACGGGGAAGACGTAGCTTTAGGACGGCTAATAAAAACTCTCCTTAGTTTCTTTATTCTACAGCCTCTTCTGAACTACCCGATACCGAGGAGAACTAGGAAGAAAGTATTATATCTTGGGCCCTTCATTAAGTAGCAAACAACCGAGAGGCAGAACAAGTCTTAATTAGACATGTGATAAATGACCGGCTGTCTGATTAGCCAATAATTGCTGCGATGAGCTCCTCACGATGGCGATCTTACATAACCAGGTGTGAGTATGGGATCCGATAACCAATATTCCTCCGCACAAGTTCACCGAAAACATTCGAACAGGCATCCTAACAGTTTCGTGTTAATAATCACATTAGGAAAGCTTTGATTGTTATGAACGAAATCCTAGGACAATTTTCCAGTAACGCCTTAATCTCGGATAACTTTCCCATCAAACGCTAGAAACTGCAGACGGGTTTTGAATCCAGATATTATCCAAGTCTCCACAATTCACTTAAAATATATAACTTCCTAACAATTTCATAGATTGCTTAAAACTTCAGTTATTTTTTGTTTAAATAACCATTTTATGAGGTCATTATTTATCATTTAGTAACTTCTACAAATGTTTGCGATTTATGTGATGACAACTGTGAGATAAGAAATGGAAATATTTGAGCAATCAAAACAGCTTCATCTGAAAAGCGCTATCTAATTACATTCCAGGGTACTATTATGACTGGTAGACTAAGCCTCATGTTGGGTCTCTTGAGTTCCATTTTTGGATATCTTGAATCTGGGCCTGCTGTATGACTACTAGTGCTCATTTAAGTAGATTCACAAATTACTAACCCTTCTTTTCTTGAGTTACTAGTTACTCTCTTATAATTCAGTTTCAGCAGTTGTTAACTTAATCCCTCAACAGGATCACGATTTGCCAGCACCAGAGATCGATTGATTTGTCCCTGGGACAGACCACAGTAGGAGTTGACTTGTGTAGGAGTCAAGTTCTTTCATGTTTTTAAAGCTAAACATGATGTCTAATCTTCTTCACAAATACATGCGTTTTGAATGTATCATTCAATAAAAAGAAAATTAACTTGCATTTTTAGATCGCTTATTCGAATGGAAAAGTAAGACGGCGAAATAAACATTTTGCAAGATCGCATAGTTTTGTCATGACCTGATGAACCATGGCTTAACTTGAGATGAGTCACATGGAGGAAAATCATTGCGGTCACTGCGGTCAAATCGGAAGAGACGATGATGAAACGAACATATTTAATATTTTAAAGACCGAAAAAAACAATTCGTACAACTTAGACCGATTCTCTGACAGATCAGATTAGATTAGATACATTAAGTTGGAAGTGAACATCAATCTATGGGTAACCTCACAGCTAAATTATGATTGAATAAGTTTTTGCAGGAAAATGAAACATAAATTCGGATGTTATCAAACTTCTGACAACCGAAAATGGATTAATACTGTCTTAGGTAAAGTATTAAGAGGGAAATGTATTGAGAAATGCACGTTTCTTAAACAAAAACGCTTCAAAATTGGATCTTGGTAAACATTTTCCTTTATGTGAACCCCGAAAATTATTATTAGTATTCCTTTTGCCACTGAAATTTCTCCTGTCCGTTGAATAGATTTAAACGAATTGGCAGCTCATATTGTTTATGATTTATTAAGATCGGCGAAATATTTGTTTAATGTTTATGGCATCTATAAATAAAGCGGGTGTGCCATGCGGAGTGTTGCGACTACATTTAACCCCAATCGCGGTCTAATATCCACAGTTCCCTGAATAAGAAGCAATGATTCCGCGGGTTTTAATAATGGAAATATCTACGTCGTAAGGATGTGCCTACAGTGACAGGTACAACCTAATCTCAAGTTTTGTGGCAGGAAAAATATTAAGCTGATGTAAATGTCTTTAAAATGTGGTAAAATGTCTAACTTCTATCCTTCATAAATTATGTGAAACGAGATTTTAGTTCATACCCAATCGGTGAAGAGAAACTGTGCATTTTTGCATATCATCATTCAGTGTTGATCGGTTCTCCATAACAACTGGTGTGGTTAATATGCAGACTTCTACTCTCAGACGAGTTAGACTGATTTCCGACATGAATAATTACGGAAAAGTAAATGAAACAGTTAAAACTGGCACCCAGTTCTATGATTCTATTCCAACAACTTTCAATGAAAACCCAAATCCAAGTTTTACGCCCTTAAACACCTCAAACTATGGAGGTCATAAAGGCGAAGTTGCATCAACTTCGACTTGAGCTATAGGGAACTCTATATCGAAATTCCCCCTTCTCTTCCAATAAAAGTGACAGCAATAGTGACAGCTGTCCTCCATATTCCACCTATATTTGATAAAATCTATAACTGACAAGCTTAAAAAAAATTGGGTCGCGATTTCTCTTCTAGTAGTTCTGTTATTAATTCCAAAATTTAGAGAATTAGGATTGTCATTTCTGATCTGCGAAATTCCTTTCCCGCCTTCAGTGCCACACCCTAAGCAAGATCACTTTGAAATAAATTTTCTTACGAAAATAATTACTTTGTAGGCCGGAGAGCTAGCCAATCGGATTACGCCACAATTAACTCCCCCACTTTCAGCCAATTCGACTTCGAACATGTAGAAATGCAGCAATATTCCTTGGGCCAATCATAGTTATCCTAGGCCCTCAAGTTTTATCTACTCAAATACGGAATTTAAATGAGTGTCATTAATATTTATCACCAATTAACCTTTAAATATTATAAAATGGGAAATTTTACAGTAACACATTGATGTCCGCGCTCAGTTTCTACCTAGGCAACTTTTAAGCTGCTATTTACACTGAAAAAGGGGTAAAGTTAATGATTTTAGTTAAAAATAAGGAATAAATTTAGGAGATATAGTGAATGAAGGCAGGTCGGTTTGACTGCGCCCTCTTGTAGACGTGACTAGAAATGTGATGGCGCATTGTGATTGGTCAACTCATCTGCCACGCCTGCGACTGCGTTTCACACGCCCGGCTGTTTCGATTTTCTGCGACTCGTCTAAGCGCAGCCTGCTTATAGTCAGCTTAACCCGAATGTAAACACGTCCACTTGTACCGCCTGTTTACGTTCTATCGTCCCAACAGAGCGATTATTGGCTTTCCAGCTCATTAAGTATGCGATTATACGGTAGTTGAAGCCTCTTCATACACCTCATTTTGGCATTTTGCAAAGTTTTTGTGTCTGTGTGTGCGAGTTAGAGCCAATAATAGTTAATTTTTGGGCGTGGTGTCCCTCAGAGTTTCTCATCTTTTCGGTGGTTACATTGTCTTGTCAAAAAGGCAAAGTGGAGTTTAAGATATATGACATCTTAAGCCCTGGGGAGGATATGAATTTCAACTATTCTTCCTGAGCTTGAACACGCAACAGAGATTTTTACTTGACCTCTTTCTGATTATCTTTCGTAGGTTAAATTAATAGGTTATTTGAAAGCCACGCACAAGGTCATTTTATCCAACATTGTCTATATTCGAATTTTCAAAATTGTAGACACCCATTGATGACCGACGTCTGAATAAATGCTAATTATTAGACCATTTGTTAAAAGCGTTTTCTCCTTCTTTTGGAGGTGATCAGTTGACGACAGCAGACTTTTTTTTATTGATTTTGTCTGATGAAGAAGCCTAACCCCGATGCTAACACTCTATAAATGACTGCTTTTGCTGATCCGTAGAGAAGGAATCAACAAGTTCTTCCAGAAGTAATGTGGCATACCAATCGTTTATTTTTTCTATCAATAGCTTCATTTTGAAGAGCAATAACCTACGAATTTTCTGTAATAATTTTAAAGGAATGTTCTACCTGGTGACGCCCTTTCAATGTCATTCACTGGATTTTTTTTGCAGAATAACTTTTAAGCTCTTTTAATCCTTGATTCTGGCTGTAAGTAAGTCAGGGCATTTTTGTTTCCAAAAATATCTTAACCAACTATCCAGGGGTATAAAACGAGGGAGACGAAATCACCTGTTTCTTTAATAATTGGGCTTTTCTCGAAAAAAATTTACGAAATTGATGGTCTTGTCAAAGGTTAGCAGGATACCACAGCATCTCCCAAGTTCAGTAAATAAAGAATTGAGTTCGACCACGAAAGTATCAGAAAGGGGAAGAAATGAGAAAAACAAAGAGTGAAATAGGCAGAAGAATTGGAGGGGAGGAGGCGTCAACGCTGAGCGAGTTCCACTCGCGTTTTTTTTGTTCTTCAATGAATTCATCATCATCTGACAATTACAATGCATGGATTTATGAGTTTACGTGGCAAAACAATCTCCCCTCCACATACTTTCCGCAAAATTGTCGTAGTCATTCTCCATCATTGGCATCGATTATGAAATCCGACGCTTGCAATTAGGGACACATTAATTCTGCCTTGGACGGGCTCCCAATCAGTGATTGGCCTAACACAGTTTACTAACAATTTAGTTCATTTCTCTAATAAAAATAAAAGAGTAGTGATTGTCGCAGTTTTCTACTCCTGAATTTGATAAGATAAAAACGCTTACGAGTTCTTTGCAGGTGGTACAATTGTCTGTAAAATGTTATTTATTTTGCTGTGAGATAAAGAAAACCGAAGCCGGCGAATCATAAATCTGGAGCATGGCTTCCGATACACTAAGTAAACATATTTGACTCCGATTTGTTCTCTAAAACCCTTTTGTAAACTATATCTCAAATCAAATTCAAAGTTGAATTACTTTAAACCACACATAGTTCATAGTCCGATATTAGTACTCTATTTGCTTTAGCAGATAAAAGTAAACACGCGATCCCATATGGAGTGCTTTTGTAAATCCTCAAATATTTTCCTAATAAACGAAGCGTGAAGCCCAGAGAACTTCCTCAATTTATTTAGCTTGAGGAAAATCTGAGATAGTGCAGAATAGGCCTTGGTTAGGAAAAGTAGGGTAGCCAATCTGGCCTAACATCACCAGAAGGCAAAGTACCGCCAGTCTAGGGGAGGGGCGATACCCAAGATGATTCATCGATTCCAGTAACAATATCGCGGACTAAAACTACTAGACTAACGGTACCTAAAATGAGCCAAAAAATAAATTTCATTTTAACAAAACGATTTTGATTAATTAAGAAACCGCGGACTGGAAGCGAAAATGGAAGGAGAACACACAGCGGCAGGAAGAAGACAGAGAGAAAAACACAGGGATTAAACACCCGATGGTGAGAATTTACTTGCAAATTTCAAGAGCAACTGCTCTCTCGTCAGCAGTAACCTTGAAGAGTCCCTTACTCCAATCGTCCATGGAAAGACCATCAACAATTTTGTAGTGTCCGTGCTTATCAATGGTCACAGGGAAGCTGAAGTAGACATCATTGGGAGCTCCATAGTGAGTTCCATCACTGTAGACGGACATGCAGACCCATTCACCGTCCTTAGTACCGAACCACCAGTCGTGCATTTGGTCGACAATGGCCTTGGCGGCTGAAGCAGCGCTGCTAAGTTTTCTAGCGTTGATGACTGCAGCACCACGATTCTGAATGCATGGGGTGAAATCTTTCTTCACCCACTCCTCATTATTGATGAGTGCCTTGGCATTGTGTTCCTTTCCATTCTTGTAAACAATGGCATGAGCAAGATCGGGGAATTGTTTGTTGCTGTGATTGCCCCAGACGATAACATTCTTTACACTATCATTTGTAACTCCACACTTGTGGGCGACCTCGACTAAGAAAGTAAACCAATATTTACCAACTTACGAAGGACATGAGAATTTAAAATAAAAATAATAGAACATACTTGGAAGATGGCACGATTATGGTTAAGGCGGGAGAGGGCGGTGAAGTTTTCCTTTGGAATGGAAGGAGCATATTTGCTCATGATAATGCAGTTGGTATTAGCGGGGTTGCCGACAACCAGAACCTTGATGATCTTCTTGGCGTACTTCTCGAGAGCCTGCCCTTGTTCTTTAAAGATTCTAACATTTGAGGCAAGGAGATCGCGATGTTCCATTCCCTGCTTACGAGGCATAGCACCAACCATCAATGCAAGATCGATATCCTCGAATGCAACCTCAAGTTGAGAAGTTGGAACGATTTTCTCAAGAACGGAAATGGCACAATCTTGCAATTCCATCACAACGCCCTCGAGAACCGGCATAGCGGGTTCAATATCAAGAAGGTGAAGGTTAACTTTTTTATCTTTACCAAAGAGATTACCATTTGCAACGCCGTTGGAAAGATTATAGGCAATTTGGCCGGCAGCGCCAGTGATGAGGACAGTGATTGTTCCGGTCTAAAGTTATTGCTAATAAAAGCCAATTCCTCAACTCACCATCTCTAAGCCCAGAAGGCAACGGGGAGGACAAATGCGGAGAAATGGATGACAGAACTCGATGCCTCACTATCTATAACCGCCATTTTAACTTGTGATGTGATTCATTCAAACTACAAGGTGCGGAAAACTTAAACTAAAGGCAACTTTCATTTTCTAAAAATTTATTTGAAATTCTTTTAAAATATTTGCATGACATTCTAACGTTAGCCGAATGTTTTCCACCCGCCAACAAAAATTACTCCATTTAGTGATAAAGCGCAAGTGGAGCAAACAAAGGCCTCTAAGACAAAATGAATTTTGTTTTATACTAGCCAATAATAGATGTGAAAATATTAAGAAACTCAATTTTCATACTTTTTAAAGTGATATCTTTGTGAAAGTGATTCACATTGCCCAAAATATTAAAAACAACGATGACTTCATTAAGAGTTTATTAAGCTAGATAATCGGTTAAACAGACCGAACGAATTGTAAACACATGGAGACTGGATTGTGAATTTTACAGATTGCAGGTTTCCATGGCAACTTTTCTCTCGTCCTCTAACTCATCAGCAGTAATCTTGAAGAGTCCCTTACTCCAATCGTCCATGGAAAGACCATCAACAATTTTGTAGTGTCCGTGCTTATCAATGGTCACAGGGAAGCTGAAGTAGACATCATTGGGAGCTCCATAGTGAGTTCCATCACTGTAGACGGACATGCAGACCCATTCACCGTCCTTAGTACCGAACCACCAGTCGTGCATTTGGTCGACAATGGCCTTGGCGGCTGAAGCAGCGCTGCTAAGTTTTCTAGCGTTGATGACTGCAGCACCACGATTCTGAATGCATGGGGTGAAATCTTTCTTCACCCACTCCTCATTATTGATGAGTGCCTTGGCATTGTGTTCCTTTCCATTCTTGTAAACAATGGCATGAGCAAGATCGGGGAATTGTTTGTTGCTGTGATTGCCCCAGACGATAACATTCTTCACATTATCGTTTGTAACTCCGCACTTGTGAGCGACCTACATTACATTTTAATAGAAATCATTATTCCCAAAAATATATGCCGGTGATAAATTAAGTCAAGATAATTACTTGGAAGATGGCACGATTATGGTCAAGACGGGAGAGGGCGGTGAAGTTTTCCTTCGGAATAGAGGGGGCGAACTTGCTCATCATGAGGCAGTTAGTGTTAGCAGGATTTCCGACAACCAGAACCTTGACGGTCTTCTTGGCATACTTCTCAAGAGCCTGGCCTTGTTGTTTGAAGATGTTGACATTGGCAGAGAGGAGATCACGGCGTTCCATACCCTGTTTTCGTGGCATAGCACCAACCATCAAGGCGACATCAATGTCCTTAAAGGCCACTTCTAGATCATGAGTAGGAATAATATCTTCAAGAACAGTGAAGGCACAGTCTTGGAGTTCCATGACGACACCCTTAAGGGCTTCAGCGGCCTGTGGGATATCAAGAAGGTGGAGAATGACCTTCTGATCCTTGCCAAAGAGATTGCCGTTGGCAACCATGTTGGAAAGGTTGTATGCAATTTGGCCGGCAGCTCCGGTAATAAGAACAGTAATGGCTCCAGTCTAAATATATAAGATAATTCATAATATAAACTCTAATCACCCACCATGACGAGGTATAAACACACGTGTCAAAAACTGCGGACGTAGCTTGCATACACATTATATACCTCAATAGATTTTAGGTCGTTAACTGGGTTTGTTGGTTCATTTAAACACATTAATCTAATTTTGTTGATCAGTTGCTTATTTACAAGTAGATATTAAATAAAGTATTAAAATTGATGATTTCCATAAACAAATAATATGTCTTTTGTGTTTTATTTTTTAATTCCATATTTTGTAAAGTGATGCAAATTATGAGTTTATTAAAGACGGTTTTTACTGCTCAAGCAGCATCAAAATATGTTTATGTAAAAATTTTAACTTTTCCCTTTTCATTTATTTTAATTTATTCTTTTTCTTAATTAAATTCATTTTGGAAAATCGGCCATTTTCGTTTACCCATTTAGGTTTCCATACCTTACATATTGCACTTTTCTCGTTCATATTTTCATAAACGTCATCGTCACAAACGATGATCATTTAATGGGCTAAATGAATTCTTCCTATCCAATTTTAAATGTAGATTTATGATCCTTCCATCAATTTAAATAAATCCATTTTGGATTTTGAAGTTGTAGGTATCAAATAATTGGCAGGCAAGGCAATAATTAAAGCCATTTGTCATGGATCACATCCGCAATTTTTGAATTAAATAATCCCTCAAAACCAAATTTAATTCACATTCTTTAATAAATGAAATAGTACCTCAGT
>CAADRB010000003.1:3283377-3296460 GCA_900708905.1 Hymenolepis diminuta
CACCCTATCATTCAAATATACATACGCACACGTATACACAACTGGGTGGTACCACCGAGCCGTCGATCAATGCGTATCATCTGTGTGTACGACTTTGTGGTTGCAAGCACACGTAGTCCATAAATAATCCTGCCTGAGAAAAAATTTCCAAAGAATTAGGAACTTTTTATTAATTATTTAATTTAATAAAAACAATAAATTAATTTTTAGAATACCTTTTTCGACGACACTTCCTGCGTTTCTTTAACTTATCAACAAGTTCAAATGAATAGCTACCTCGTTTTGTTATCATTGCAATTTTAAGATTTATTATTAATTAGAGATCGTATTAAGGAGGAGGTGTATAACTTTTAATATAGCATTTACGATGACAAAGGAAACAGATTTTTAAATGTGATGATTTCAGCCGTACAAAAAATGGTATCTGCATAACCGAAGTTACAAATGGCGCTGCCTTATTCATGAAGCCTAAATGACTTGAGCGGCTAAAGCCCAACTATAAAGGCACCTACATTGGATTCGCAGGTTGGTATTTTTCTGCATTTTCCTGATCCCAGGTTTCACGAACCCATTTTCATTCGCCGATAGTAGAAGAAGGCATGTGCCTGAATTTGCCAAATTCAAAGGTTTGTGTGGTGGAGCCTCTCCCAGGGTTTACTGTGATAATTATTGCCAGATGGAATTTTTTACAATGTGAAAGGTTCCGAATACGAGAAAAGTAAAACTGTCTCATGAAGATTTAACAAAGGGAGAGATTATGAAGTCAGCGCTTCAATGCGCACTACTTCATTAAAAATTGTTTGCTTTGTGGATACATTATATTGCACCATGTTCTGATCTCCCATTGATTCCTAGATGAACTCATTTCTGCGAAATTCAAGACTTATAAATCAGTTGTTTAAATTGTTTCCTTTATTTCTTCCTATTCTGGTCACAACCCCACTATTTTGCCGAACCCATATGCAGTTGTTTTTCCGAAGTTAAAATTTTTAGATTTCAGTATTGATGTGAGTTGTATTACTACTACGTTACGAGGTTACCCATGTCATCTTCAAAACGGAGTTCATTATCATCCGCTCAAGGTGAGATCTGATAACGGATTCAGGCATCACTGGATTTTTTGCCAGATCGATAAGCATAATATTTAAAGCTAAACTCTGACTCCATAACCTTATGTAATTTCCTCCTTAAAAATGTTTAATGTGATCGTTTATTTAACAGAATATGTACCAAACTTTATTTAATAATATGGTTGGAAAATAAATACTGGGTGCTTTTTAAATTTTTCTCTTTTGAAATATTTGTCTATTAAGCTTGTAGTAAATGAATGAATTTCTATAAACATCTTTTCCCCTGTTTCCTAGCTTATTGAGTCTCAGTAATCGCATTAAAGAAAGTATTTTATAACAGGAACATTTTTAGTATGAAAAATTTCAGGCAATTTCTCTTGATTTTCAATTCGCTATCTAAACAGTAGTGACAATTGTTCAATCCTGCCAGATCAAATGAAACTAAGATATCTCCCTACAGTATTAATGAATTTCCTAGGGGCTAAGAGGATTCATCAACTGTTACCTAATCAGATGGTCGAGAGTTGAGTTTGACCAGAGTTGTCGTGAAGAAGTAGAAGAAATGGGAGTAAAAGAAGAGGTGCTTGAAGAATATCACGAAAGTGAGAGGGAGCAAACGTCGGTGCAGAGTGAGTAGAAACGGGATTTTGAAAAACAGAATAAATTAATATACGCTGAGAATGAGTTCATAGTTTTGGATTCTCCTCTTGATAGATAAGCGGCTTTTATCACTCTTTAGTTGCTCTTTATATCGCCACACACTATTTAGACCTCAGGAAGAAGACTTTTAGATCAAGCGGAAGCTTTTTATTAACAAAATAAATTTACTCATACAGAAGATTGAATAGATGATAAATGATTGGCTGCCTGGTTAGCCAATGAGTGCAGCGATGGAATCTTCACAAGAGTCTATTTATATCCAAGCGTGAACTCAGAAATCCAATAGTCGAGGTGAAGCTTAAGAGTTTTTTCGAAAGCATTGAAATAATTCGATTAGGCTTCTGTTGCATTTAAGAAAATAATATTTCCTCAAAAATAATTCTCATATGTAAGATTCATTATTTCCTACCTGTTAAGTCCCGTTTCTCCTAATTCCCTTCTATTCAAACGAATTTATTTACATTACGGTTGAAAATGGCACATAATATAATATAAACGTGCGTCTTATTTTGATACAGCGGTTTGGGTGGCTTTGTATTGTGGGATTGTCGAATTGTATTTGCAACTAATTCTATTTCTTGGGGAATCAAAGAGTCGGTTACGATATCCTACGGAGAAGAGCAGATCACGACGGCTTCCATACAGAAAGCAGTAAAAAGTCATCACCTGCCTATTGGGACAGCACAGAATTATGAGTCAATTGTGGGAATGCTATTAATGTTAGAAATTACGCGCCGATGTGATACTGAAGGAGATAATTCCAAAAATACTGAGGCGGTAAATCAATTGTAACTGTAAGATAAAAATGGGGAAATCATCAGGATATGTAGATTAAATGGAGTTTTTTGCAATCGTCGAGTGTTATCGCTCAGGACAAGTCCGTCTTCGCATGAAGAATAGCTCCGGAATACCTTAAGATTCGTGAGTTGGGGTTTTATAACTCGCTGAAATACTTTTTAAATATGCGATCAGGTGAAATACATTCGAATTTTGGAGTGTCAATAATCGAAAAGTGATTAATGATGAGAATGAATGACCACTTAAAAGGAGAACGACTATGGCGGAAGGTATTATATTAAAGGGATTTTTCTCTATGAATTAAAAGAAAATCTTAAATGTGGAGATGGATAATAAGGAATGAAGTCTGCGTCTTCCAAAAGAGTTTGTTTATCGTCACCCGAAATTGACTGTTTATGGAAATGTCATGCCATCCAGAATCCGATACTCACAGGCGGAGTAATCAATGTATGGCTTCTGGCGTCGCTTAAATAAACAGACGAATATAAACATTTCTTAGATTCTAGATACTGCTATTGAGGTGGTCCGATTTCTAGATAATGGAAGGGAATAAAGTAATTCACTAATGACAGCAGTCTCAATACTTCGTTGATTTTAACAAACCCATATTCCTTTACTGTTAATGTGGTATTATATAACTAGAAGTGAAATACATGTTGGGCAGAATCTTAACGAAAATTGTGAATGAATGGTTTGATATTTTTCACTCCCTCAAAAAAATCATAAAATCTTTATTTTATTTGTGAGAATTAATTGCCAGAGGACAGCTCAGGTTAATTGGGATCTCAGTAATATGTGGACTTAGCGGTAGAAAATGCGGAGCAAAAAAAATCATTAAGAGTAAATTCAAACAGCTTCGATCGGCGATTGCAAGATATCTACGAAAAAGGGGGAAAAATTTCTCCTCCAAGTATTAAAAAATATTTTTTAAAACAAATTAAAGCCACGTCTTTATCGACCCACTTCCCATTCATCGTGAACAAACTGATATCAATGGAGAAACTCGATGATTTAATAATAAGCGAATGAATATTAATTTTTGTATAATATTAAATGGTATGTTGCGGAAAGAAAGAAATTTTATTGTCTTTAATATTTATAGAAAGGCAAATTTAAATTAACATTGTCGTATATTTATACTACTTTTATGTATCTCAAATACTTCTTTAGAATGGATATGCTCGTTCACCGTTTTAATTAAATTTTGGAAAAAGATGGTTTTTAACATGAATTAGGGCGTAATTATTAGGAAATTAAAATTAACAAGACCAAGTAATTAATTTGGAAGTCCAGGTAATATCAAAGACAAAGGCACAATAACGTAATATAAGAATGTCTTTGTGAATCCTCGCTAATAAATGCGGTTTGTTAATGGAATATTATGAGTAAAGGAGAAAAATTTTGCCAGATTAATTAGTAAAATTCTTTGATCATTTTATGTATGGAACATTAATATCGAATATGAGCGTAATTATAGCAAGATAGAAGTTATTGAAGATGAGCAAAAATGATAAGATTTCTAAAGTTGCAGATTCAATTCCAATGATAATTTTTTCCGAAAAATCATGTTTTACGTCAGTGGAAATCAATCTAAAATTATATCTGTTTCTTTTGACAAAATTTAAGTTTCAGTGACTTCATCCTTACCTACGAGTAAGTGGGGATATCAATTTGCCCTGCCTCTCTTTTTATCCCAGTGAGCTATTTACCTATCCTCAAGGTTCTTATAAATCGGCTTTTGTTATTTTGTTCAGGTATTTTGAATTTTATTCCTTTCTAAAATTGCTACCTTTTGAATGGGTCGGATTTCTTTTCCTTTTAGTCTCAATAACTTATTCAAACATTGAATTAATTTTCCCTTCTGTTTTAGTGCAGTTCACGGTGGTTTGGAAGAGAAAAGATTGACACATCCGCTCTATCCTAAGTTGTAGCATCCATCTAACGCAGCCCGCATTCAAGAGACTCAAAGCCAAAGAATCTCAATATCATGTGATTTTAAGCGTAAGAGAAAAAAATTTTTTACCGCCTTGAAGTAAAACACACGTGAGAAAGTAATAGAAAGTGTTTAATTGAAACCCCTTTTCACATTGATAATATTGCTTGTAAACAAACAGAAAAATATGCTTTAGTCACTTTAACATTTCATCAAAGCAAGCTTGTTGACTCTACTTGGCTTTTGCAGCTCGATTTGTAGCCCCATTTTTTCTGATGGCAGGTTTTCCGTTTGTTTCTTTAACGTCCCGTGGAGTAGGTGTAGAACCAGAAGATATGGATTCTTGTTGAGTGGCTTCAAGAGACTTTGTAGTCGTCGCTGCATGAGGTTGCAGAACGCGTCTGAATGTACGGAAGCAAGTCAGTTCTTCAACTTTGATCACCTTTAAAAGGAAAACACTGCCAATAATCGTGGCTTGTTTTAAAACAAGCGGGATTTTATATATAATTGATTCGACCTTTAACAATTGAAAACTGAATCACAATTCCATTTCGCCCCTAATTAATTATATAAGTCAGGATCCAAATCGCTGTGCCAAAATAGATGCTTTAAAAGAAATTTAGTCATAAACATGTATGATAGGTAAGCAAATATGATGTCAAAGTAAAATATTAAAATTTTTGAAATGAGAAAAAAGAGGGTCACAAATATTTCAGTTTTAAGAAAAAAACTGATATTTAATTGTTTACGTTACAATTATTTAATACCAATCTATGTGGTTTTTACTTGGTTTCGAATCAACTCGCTGATATGAACATGAAAAACCTCTAAATGCAATCTACTGTTGAAAGGCAATCAACCGATGGAATACGTATATTTGCTCAGATTGCACGGGTTTGAAATCCAGTACTACTTTCTCTGCTACCAACGCAACGAAGCCTAATGGGCTTAGGAATAATCTGTGCGCCGGTGGTGCGTTGAGTAAATTGCTCATATAAAAAGTCGGAGGTCACGGGTTCGATACTTATCGGCGGACATCAAGTGGGGGAATCGGGCAACATCAATTGTTATGTATGCATAATAAAGGAATTAGTCGAATTTGAAATTATTTTAATCATCGAGGCTCCATGGTACTATTCCTAACTCCAAAATGATGCATTCGAAAATGGTTAAGATATTTTACTTTCCAAGCCTAGTGAAGTTTTTACAACCCTTGATTCGATTTAGATAGAAGGTGTCTTTGATCGGCTCTTTTGAGAAAATCACACTCTGTCAATTAGGGTGTTGATCGGTATTAACCGCGGCGGTTGGTCAAGCACAACATCCGAATGTGCACCGACGGGCATCGAACTTGTAAACTCCGATTTGAGAGATATGCACATTGACCGGTGCGAAGTAGAAGCAATACGATTATTTAATTAAATTAATCATTCAAGCACCCGACTTATAATCTGTATTTCAAATACTGAATTTATCAGGTCTTCATGAAAGAATGCGGTTTTTTCAGTAAAGTGAGGTTGATTGAATTAAACAAGGCCCTTTTGATTTCTGGAATTTTCCTTTTTATTTATTTAAATCACCCTTTTCGCCTTTGGCAAAGACAAAATGACTAAAATTTGTGCTTTTCGCTTCCCATGGACATCTTTTAATGGAAGTTGTCCATTTCAATGTGTATTTGAAACTTCAGTATCACAGTAATTAGCATTTCTTTTGCTAATTTATATTTGACAAGACTTTTTGGGGAAATTAATTAAATTAATTATTTCATTGACATTATAAACCTTTCATCCACATAACACAACTATATAATATAATAAAATTACAATAAAATAATAAAAACTCAACATTTCTGGCAAAAAAACGCCGGCTTCTTCTCTACGGCAAAATAGCGGCAACTGTCTAGTCGTAAGCAATTCAGAAAAGGAGCTAACTACTTTGTGATTTAATAAGTCAATTGATCATTCAGTTACACTTTATTCATTTCTTGGACACTCTAGAACCTTTTTAAGTTAATATCATTTAATTATTTATTCAATCTTTATTAATGGTTGCATATTCGGATAATGGTCGAATTCAAATGCTTTAACCAATCAAAAATTCGATTTAATCTTTGGGTGGTGAAGTCCAGGAAATTACCAGTTTTCTGTTTATTTTCGAAAACCTGACTTACCATCTTTAGTAAATCTCCCTCAACGTTGTATGTGATGGAAGTTTTCTTTGTTCCTGACTGCTCTTGTTTCAGCGTGTCTCCATCCATTGTGAAAACTGTGCGTACAGTGCGTCCATCCATTGTATTTTCATCGAATGTATACCCCATTCGGAAGCTAATCCCAATATTCTTGATCCCTGATCGCGTTTTGATCGAGAATACTTCCCCAACCTCGGGATCGCCTGGTCCCTTTTCTCGAGCAAAGATCATTATAGGTTTTGAGGCATTCATAGTCGTTCGAGCTATTACGCCTGCTCCTAAACGAACCATCAGGTCGCCCAATCCTTCATTCGACTCCAATTTCCAAGTGCCAAAAAAGGCCTCCATCGTAACAGTCAGATACTGAGTGCGATATTGAAATCAGATTAAGATATAGAGAGTTGATTTAAGTACTACCCGCTGATTGGTGGCAGTGGAATTGTGTTTTTCGGTGGAGAGAGAAAAGCAGCAATGACTGGCGTGATAACAATGCTCTTTATGAAATGAGTTTAATTGTAAGACATGAAAAGGTTTGCACCAGTTGATTTATGGAGTTTTTATACCTCTCAAATACCCCGCCATAACATTGACTCATGTCTCATCTCTTTCTTTGTTGGCATAACTTCTGCATCATCTGCCTAATTTGCCGCCTACTCTCTACGAGGCTAACCTTTTTTTACGCATTTGTAATAATTTTCCATCTACACCACTTGTGCTTTTGTACGCGTTTTCCTCGCCTTTATCACCAAATGACTATGGTCTTGCGGACTTTTTTCTTCCATAACATTCCCCAAGACGAAGAGGACAGAATCTTCATGAGTGAACAGGGGTATTAAAGGAGAAAAAAAGGAGATCAATACGAGAGCATAGAAATGAGATGCTCACTACACATCACATTCAAATCTGAGTCATTCTATCTCACTGATAAACAAGATCAAATTAAGCTAAAAGTGATCGCAACAGATAAAGCAAGGTCGCAATGTTGCATGACACTTGGCAGGGAAATGTTTAGTAAATTAGAGAATTCTTATCTGCTACGACCTCACCTCATGTATAAGAATAAGATCGGAGATAAAGAAAATGATTTAATACCTACATTGGGAGGCGGAGCTGAAAATATTCCCGAATATATATGAATAATAATCTTGATAGAGGTGACAGGTCGAAAGCGACTATGAGAATTTGAAAAATTGAGTACCACATGAAAGGAAATAGCTAATGATTGGTGTTTAGGTAGAGTATATTTCCTAACTTAATTAATAAAATGAAAATTAATATTTGTTCATTTGAAAAGATACAGTTTGATAAACACTTTTACAAATCCACATGTAATTCCATGAATGGTACACTACGCGTCCCCCAGATTCCGTAACCGGCATCCGAATACATCTCGGTGTCATCCTTAATTCAACTGAAGTTGGACATTCTCTTCTCGGCAAAATTCTGCCATTCAGGAATTCTTCGGAATGTAAAATATATTTTTTTCTCCGACGACTTCGCGTTGGTGCTTGAGTATGGGTTGACTGGCGATCATTTTTGAACACAATGGAAATTTTCAAATTATGAATAATTTCTGATCATAATGAGTTGAAGATACACGATAATTATTTATTTATTATTAATGTGTTTCGTCCAGACTTTTTGCGGGCATTAGTAATCATTTTTGATTTTTTCATTTCAGTATTGTATATGACACCATCCATCACCCATGAAAGCACTCAGATGGCCAACTCCTCCTTATCATATCGAATCAAAAGTTACATATTCCATAATATCATCGTTATGGAAGCCAGCAACACTGCTCTATTTATGGATAAGAATTTAGAAGTGCAGTTATCATTTCGTCAGATATGAGTGAATCGGTTTCACTTTATTACAATGACATGACAATACTTTAATTGAGCGCGTAATTTTCATTTCGATTTTAGACACCACAATAGCATTAATGTATATCAATTGTGAATTTAAAAACATATCAGAATGAAAAAAAACCGTCAAATTTAAACTGTTGTTATATAGGGGATGCGCGAGATATCTGAGGACACTGATGGTTTTGTAATTTGAACAAACCCGATAATAATTCATCTGTTTTCATATCAGAAGATCTCATGGCAGTATCTGCCATGACTAATGAAGTGAAAAGACATGTTGTGAGAGTGTCTACTAGAGCGAAACACTGAAACCTGGAAATTGCAAGATTTCCACAAGTCGCCACCTCCTTTATTTGCAAAGTTAGAAAGGAGCTGCTGAATGAAAACAGTGAAGATGAATTTGACGCCACGAGGAAGATAAAACAGGAGCACTTTCAACACTCTGCTGACTTACTCACTCAGAACACCTGAGTTTGTGAGAAGAGTGCATGGTATGATATTCCTATGCATGAGAAAATAATTTCATTCCCGAAATAATTCTCATGTGCAAGATTCTTTATTTTCCACCTTTTAATTCCTGCTTATTCTAATTCTCTTTTATTCGGATGATTATCTTACATTACATTTGTTATTGATGAATAATATAATCGGCCTATCGATACTAAGACGTGCGTCTAATTTTGATATGGTGGTTTGGATCGTTTTGTATCGCGGTGTCGTCGGGTTGTTTTTGTAGCTAATATAATGTCTTAGGGAATCCATGAGTCGGTTACGGTATCCTACGGGTAAGAGCAGGTATGATGGACGAAAATCCTGGGAAGTCAATGCGACATCTTATTAATGATCATCAAGAGTCTGAAAGTTGTTCTTAGGCAAGGTCAGTTTATATTGACAAAAACTCAAGATTCTTAAACAAATTGAAGCACTCAGAAAAATAGCACTGTCTTTGGCTTTTCTCTGACTGAAACAACTTCTACCGGGATCAAAAGGTCAATCCAAGAAATGACAGATGACTATGTGTGGGGGGACTCCACTGAAGTTCCAACGGTTATGTATACGCACTAAGTTTCCACCAACAGTGATGGTTCTCGAAGTTGAGGAAGTCAGTGAAAGATGCATCATAACTCCTCAATTTTTTCCGCAGGGCTTTAAAATCAATGTAGATGCAGATGCCTATGTGGAAACTCTTGGATAAACCTTGGATGGACAGCACAGCCAATGGAGAATGACCTCATGTCTTCCAACAGAACTTATCTCCATCCCAACATTAGGATTTTTCGACCGAGAATTACTATGTCGCACCAAACTTATGGCCTCCTAACTCACCAGACCTAAGAGTCGATTACGATATCTTACAAACCATAACAAAAATGATCAAAGGCTAAATAATCTGAGTTTAATAAAAACAAATAATCCCTAATTTCATTTCAAGCGTCCGCTCATTTGGCTCTGCGAACTCTGCTACGGCCAAGTTACTGTATGTATAAATTATGCATATTTCGTTTCGCTTAAACATACGAAGACTTAACTGCTAACTCGAAGTAGCAGGGCTGTTTTTTTTCCAATATTAAAAATAAGCTTTTACGGGCTCATCCTAAATAAAATTTGGGGATTAATTCAGCTCATGATAATTGGAACGGAAAAAATAGACACCGATCTAAATGAGGTATGACCTTCATTAATTTTTTACAAATGTAAATGAATTTTTGTATTTTCTCCTAAGTATGAGTTGGACATAATCGTAGCTTTGTTTCACAGCGGAGAAACATTATATTTTTAATAAAAACTAAAAAATTCTTACCGTACACCAGGAAGAAAAATGGAATGGAATCAAATAAAGTGTATTTAAGTGTATTTAATTCAAGGTGTATTTAAATGGGATAAAAGCATGGAAAGTTAAGTGAATGACATCACATCGACCTGAATGAGGGGAAAATATCAACCTGGTAAAATGCGTAAATGAATAGATTATAACGCTGATAAAAAGTAATCCCAAGTATCAATAGATTAAATCAAGCAGTTAGCCCTTAGACAAAGATTACCTTTAAATAAATGTGAATGAAAAAGTTCAATGAGCATTTTTCTTAATTTTCATGTCAAAACTGGTATAAAATCCCAGCCAATTCAAGATAAAATAAATAATTCAATAAAAATAAAGTACAATATAATTAAAATAATAACTAACAGATAATTGGTAATGCTTTAAAATTAAAATGTGTATAGAGGATCTCATTTACTTTAAGTAACTTGAATAGCCTATTTATGATTATTGCGCATTGCTTAAATTTAAGGACCGGCATTGGGTAATTGTCGTTTAAGTCGTTTATTCATGCCTATGATAAGATTAGATGGGTCAAAAGCTTGAAATTTTCGTATCAGATTTATTGTGCATATCTTCTTGTCGCTTTATTTTTTATGTAAATTAATAATTGATGTATTTTTACGCATTCATTTTAGTAAATAACCTACGTCATTTTTAACTTCATTTGATTTATAATTTTTAGGTAGAATTAAAGCGAATCCAATTTATATTTTTCGATATTTATTTTTATTAAAATGGCTGAAGAAGGCCCTGATGGCTCACGATCTTTTACAAATTTTGATGATAGGTAGGTTTGCCTTTTAATTTTTATTCTTTTAGCGTCTCTTTCCTGGGACATCAAATGCGGTCCGAAATGTTGGATGATTCATTTAAGAACGTTAGATTTGTTCAGGATCAGTCTGAGGTAAAAATAATATCCCTTGTTAATACTTTTAAGGAACTCTCGAAATTAAGAATTGATAATTTTAACTTGCGCTTGTTGTGCCATAAATATGAGGAAGTTTTCAAAAGAGGACAGATTGAAAATGCAGGACTTGTAAGTTATTATTTCATATTTAATTAAAAAATCAGCGTATCTATGACCTCGAGCAAGAACATATGAAAATTCGCGGTCAGTTAGGTCGTGCCTCGCGAATTTTATCGTCTTTAAGACATGAAAATGAAGGATTGAAGAAAGATAATGATGAATTATCTGAAAAGCTTGAGTCCTGCGATATTGGTAATACGATTTTTGAGATTCATTTTCATTGATTTTGTTAGAGTGGAGAAAGAAATACGACTCCCTTCTTTTTGACTTCCAAGAACTCAAAAGTTCTGAAAGAAGGGCTGAAAGTCGATGTGAAGTGATTGAAAACGAATCCTTTCGACTTGAAAATGCCAAAAATGCGTAAGTTGAGATCTACTAGTGACGAATTCATTTTAGTGAGATGTCAACTCTTCAACAAAAGTTGACCTCTGCCGAGTCAAAAATCACTCTTTTGGAAGCTGAGTTGGCTGAATTGCGTAGCAAAGAAAATATATCTGTCGACCGGCTCTCTGGCTTCCTTGGTGAAGAGGATAAAGAGAACGTTGATCTGAGTGGTCTTTTGGATCCTTTGTTGTCACCCCTCAAGATGAGTCGAAGTACTCTCTTGCGTCGAATCAGTGCAGCTCAAGAAATGTTGAAACTCCTCAAATCAAACTGTGATTCCCTGTCAGTTGATCTCTCCAACTGTAAACAAGAACTCTCGGTATCTAAGACCAAATTTCATCTCATCTTGGAGCAGTATGAGAATGAGAAAGCGGCCCATTTGAGGGATCTTGAGCAGAGAGATGAGCTGGAAAGGAACCTCCACGATCGTATTTCCGATCTCCTCAGGGATTGCAATGATAAGGAGTACTTGAATGACGAGCTAACAAGGGAACTCAAACAAATGAAGGAATTTGACGCTCGTATCAAAGAGGAGCACATGAGACAGCTAAATAAGCTCCATGCGGTTAGTTTCAGTACTTTTTTAGAATTCATTTACTTGGACCCGATTCAGCGATTTTAATAGTATTAACTGTATTGAATTTAGTTGGGCTGATTGAAAACTATAGAATATGTACTTATGTTGGACACTTATATCAAGTGTTTTGACTTTTTTTCCTTAATCGTTTAATCGTGCTTAATAAGATCCGTCATTTGCTTGATTGATCATGTTCTCATGGAGTTTTGCTTGATCTCTGAAATTCGCAGTCATCTTTTTATGCGATGAATTGGCTCTCGATCTCTACATCTTTCTTCTCTCTTAATTTTCAAGTTGTCTTTTTTTCACCTATTTTGATATAAGAAATAGCATTTCGGAGTCTCAAATTGTATTTTGCTGCTAAACTGTTTCAGCACGGTTTGTGATTCCTTTCAGTGGCTGATCATGAATGATTATCGACTTTTTGACCTCTGATTCGACAGATTTGCTCTTAACCATTTCTTAGTTAAGTTTCATAGATTTTCGTGTCTCATCATTTGAATTTGTCTTTCACCAGCCACTCACTTCAAATAGCCAGTCTGTGTGGTTAATTAATTAAGCTTCTCTCTGATAATCCCCAAGCCCATTTAGCATCATGGAATCTTCTTGGTGGGAAGCTTGAATTCTACCATCCCTATTTTGCTACTCAGTCTTAACCACCATGGTTGGCCGTTCCGCTCATTGGAGTTGCACCTACGAGACTCGAACTTATGACATTTAACTTTGCATCCGCCGTAACCACATGCTACCGGT
>CAADRB010000003.1:3296679-3393507 GCA_900708905.1 Hymenolepis diminuta
CATATTTAACTCAAAAATATACCTATCCTATCGTGATTAAGGAATCGTTTTTTATTGAACGCACACGATGACTCTTGTATCTGCACTATCCTACTTGTCAAATGATTTTTATTGATTGCTTATTCGACTAACAGGGCGGAAAACAAGTCAACTACACCTAGCACATCTTAATGTCGCCTCTTTATTACATCCCCATTTATGCTTGCAGGGTACTGACGCTTATTCCCTTGCAATTCTTCTCTAATGCTACTCTTTTCTTTCATTTCTACCTCTTGTTTAACTAAACTCTTGGTCTTATTTAACAAGAGTTAGTTTCCATTTGGCCTTTAAAATGACCCTTTTGTTTTATGAGAGAATATCTATCTTAATTTGGTATAGCTCTTGAAGTAGCAATTTGGAACGGATCAGTGCTACTTTGAATACAATTTTTCTATCTGTTGTAGTTATTAGAGGATAGAGAGCGTGCTTTGTTGGAGTTGTACGTTCCAGAGGCTACCCATGCTCCAATCGAAGAAAGTGAAGTGGTCACTGAGGTAACTCAGTACCCTCATGATCCAGATTCCAGCATATTTAACTCGACTGTGGATGTAGTCACAAAGGAGAGAGCGCAAGGGCAGCAATTGACGGATGTAACATCTGTCGAGATGACTAAACTTCAGCACGAAGTAGCTCTCCTAAGAAGTAAGTTGGTTGCCCAGGTCAAGGCCAACACTCGTCTAAAGGCTGCTTTTAATGCTCTCTCTGAGAGCAATCCTCCTCCTTCAAAGGTCACTACCACCAACCCCCCTGCCAATCTCTCAGTGTCAATCAATCCCTCCATTCTAGGTAAGAGGTGTTCCATTTCTTCCTATTAAAGCCATTCTGTAATAGAGGAAGCGGGAAATGCATCTCAGGGTAATGACTCCCTCGCTAGTCTTCTGAATTCCAACATGAAGGTATCCCAGACACTTGACAAGACAGTGAATGAACTCAGGTCTGCCCTTAGTAAAGTCGAGGCTGATCTGTCTGCCAGTCTACTTGAGGTAAGTGTCTGTTGCCTTTCCATCTTACCTCTTTAGGTCTCTCAAATAGGAGAAGAGCCTAAACACGAAAAAGATGGAGTGGAATTGCATGACATCACCTCAGCTTCAGGGATGAAACCGGACCGTCTACGTGATGTCTACTCTCTGATCAAGGGACTCGTTGATCAATTTGACAATCTGCGCACATTCCGCAACTCCTTCCACGAAACAGTGAATCGCAGTATTCTCGCAAACTCCCTCTGTTTAGAGACGAGTACCAAATATGCCATTCCTGGGACTAATCAACAGACGTCTTTCGCAGAGTCAGGAAGAGTAGAGAATGGTGACCCTTCAGTACTTGAGGCTTCTGGTAAGTAGTGAGTCTATTTGAGCTTAGTAGGAAGTTAAGGGTAGCGCTTTGCTTTATTATGGATATGGCCGATGTATTACTCTGATAGTTTTCTTTTCTCTTACAGCTAAAACACATGAACGCGACGAACCGGTTGAGAGGTCATTTTCAGAGAAGGATGATGATGAGGTGATGTCACTGAGTCAGTTGAGTCACAACAACACAACCTTCCACCTCCTTCGTGAACACCTCAACGATAACACAATGGAAGATCTTTCAATCGCCAACTCATTGTCCTTCGCCACCAGTCAACGAAGCCATGCTCTTGACATCACTGGCCTTGAAATGCACTCTCGGAACATTTTTGATCGCGTTGCTCTTGCGGTAAGTGTGCTACTTGAATATCTTTATAAGTAGTGTTGTCACATTTCAAGGTCATCTATCTGAAGTTATGTTTAAAAAGTTTTCTTTCTTTATTGCACTAATTCTGTTCCTAATCGCTGTGACTTATTTCGAAATTTCTTGGATCGAAAACAGAGAGTTTACTAAGACAAAGTACTTAAGCGGAAGAAGTCGTAGTCAATCCAGGAAAACCCAGTTAACTTGTTCTTTCTTTTCGTCATATTTTTCATGCGGATAAATGGGTGGCAAGCTTTCATGTTTCTGTAGCCGCCCTTTTTCACATTATTCTGTTCGTTAAAAAGGGATCTACTAGTTGGTACATCATCTTCTTTGATCGATCTGCCATCACCCTCTCATCTCATTTTCACTTGCAAAGAGTTGATGACACCGATAGTTCGTTGTTGATATTCAGTGTTCCTAATTTGTTGCTTTTAAATGGCATTAATAGGGGCATTTTAACAGCGCTAAAAGCGAATCACTTTAAAAAGATGTGATTTTGATTAGAACTTAATGGCCATACATCTGTTATTATGTGTTAAACCTAACGAGGGTTTTTATTACTAGTGTCTACGGAAATGCAGTATCATAGCAAACGGTTGGAAATATCCATTTTTTTCATCTTATAGGAATCATGGTGTAAATGGGTCCTTATTAAGGACTGTCTTAAATAAGTTAAGTTAATAAGGAAGTTCATAAAGTCTATAAGATGTACTAAGGGTTAGTGAAATGTAAAGAGCATAATGGATGAGAAGAAACGGCTATTCTGCTTCGATGACCACAATCCTCTACTCTGATTGAGTGGCATGTCCTAATTTAGTCAATGACCACACTAACCTTCCATGTTTGAATTCTCCGTGTTTGGGGGTCATAATTGTCTATATCTTGTCTGATTCTAGGTCGCGGGAATTCAGGAAGCCTTGGATGCATGGTCACTCGATGCAGCTACGGAATTACTAGCTGCTATTAATGTGAACACCGATAACCAGAGACCTCCTGTTTCGTCTCATAATGTCTCTATTCAAGACCCTGGTGCTAATTTACTCCCCCTGGATACCTTGTTAGACCTCGTGACGCGTTTCGCGGAACTTCTGTCTAAGACCAAGTATATGGAACTTCTTGAATCCTCTGCATTCTCTGACTGGTGCGATCTGGTTCACAGGTGGTTCGAACTCTTCATTGACACCTTGCAAAGGCATAAGGGCGCATCAAATCTGACTGAAATGTATGCCAATTGATGCTCTCTTTCCTTTTAGAAAATCCATTTTATCTACTTGTTTATTTGCTTGTAGTAATAATCAGTTAAACGCTCTCGAACAACAGTTCAACGAGGAATTCGCGATGACGGCAGCTGTTACGCAACATCGGCAAGTATGTTTAGCCTATTTAAGTGCTGTTTCTTATTTGCTATTTGTATTACAATTAAAAATTCGCGTCACTTTGGGCAGAATGCAGCACTACAGACGTCGGATATCACGGAACCACCAAGTATCTCTTTGTATGAAAACGGGGATCTCATGTCGTCCCGTTGTGACCAGCTCACTTCAACCATCGAGAAACTCAAATCTGATCTCTCCTTAAATATACGGGAACTCACTGATAAGAATGTAGGTCTTCGCTACTGACCTCTTTTAAGTAGCGTGTTGGTTTAAGAGGTTAAACTTCATTTCTCTTTTCGTCCAGGCCGCAGTAGCTGATTTGAAGTCGAAAGTGCAGGACTTGATGGTACAACTGTGCGAAGCCGTGTCCGTCTCTCGAACAAAGGAGTCTAGAGTAGAGGAGTTAGAGGTAATATTTTTCTCGCTGATGTTTTAATCTATGTTTTTGGTTACCTTTTTTAAACTTGGGGGTCTGCTTTTTGATTGATTAGTGATCTCAGTCGAATAATCAAAAAAACTTACTATACTTATATATGTATGTATCGATTTGTAACAACTTATTGATTCATTTGTGTGCTCTTTATTTCACCTTTTTTCGAATAGGCTGAAATATCTCAGCTGAAGACTAAGTTGCGGGATTTGGAATTGAATGCCCAGGCAATGGAAAAGAAGGCTGCAAAACTTGAAGTAAGAAGCTTTTTTTTATTATTTTCATCCTCCAGTAACTCCTTTTCACCTCAATTAAAAAATGATAATATTGTTTTAATAAACATCGATGGTCTGTAATTTCCAATTGAAGTTGAAAGTAATCTGTTCGTTTTTAAGAATTATTAAATGCCCATTTGCATCTGACGTCAATTTCTGTATTGCGTCTCTAAATAGGCTGAATTACCTCAATCGCAGGCAAAAGTGCGAAGTTTGGAGGCACAACTGGATGATGCTTTCACCTTGGTGCGAGTGAGGGAGACCAATGTAAAGGAGTTAGAGGTATGACTCATTCCGATTTTCGTTTTTCTCCTCTGTTCACTGCGGTATCTGGTTCATTTATTAATATTCAGTTACTAAGGATACGCATTGGACAGATGGACTTAGAACTTTCAATTCCTTGTACACTTATTGGAGTATTCTGCTAACAAAAACACTACTTTTTATTCATTTTTTTATTCCTTATTCCTTAGATTTGATTTCTTCCCAAATGTTAATTGTAATATTTAATTAAGCATTTTATAGATACGCGTTCCTCCCTTCGTTTTGTATTCCACACTGCAGTCTTGAATTCGGTAGAATTACAAGAGAGATTGGTTGCTTTGCCAATTTCTTTTCCCGATAAGAATTTTATGGGATTTTTAAGTAAATCTGTCGAAGTAATAATTTATTTGGTAAAATTGTCTCAAATAACTTTTGGCCTTTCTCTCTCCTTGCCGATTTTAATTACAAATGTCACTTTTGACTATTCTACGTCGGTCTCCGATCGAGACAGATGTTCTTATCCAGTAAATTGCTGACGGATTTTTACTTCTTTGTGGCTCTTTCAGACATATAATGGCTGTAGTTTGCGCCTATTTGTATAATTTAATTATTGAGTTTATAAACACCACAACCGTGCTTTGTTAGGTGTATATAGAGAGCACTCCCTGAAACTTGAGAGTTAAATGATTCCTCTATTTTTATAAGCTCATCTTTAGTTCGTTACTTGCATCGATCTACGGCTAGATTTAAGCGGCACTAGTTTTATGTCCTTTTCATTTAGACTGGAGTAGCTGAATTGAGGGCCAAATTGCAGGACATGGAGATGCAACTGACCGAAGCTCATCTGGAAACTCAAACAAAAGAAGTTCGAGTACAGGAGTTAGAGGTAAATGACGAGTTTAACTTTGTATTTACTTTATTGATTATTGTCAATGTTCCATTTCTGCTGAAGAGGACGTGTTCTTCGGCAGTCATCCTAGAACATCTGTGATGTGAAACGGGCATTCTGACACTTCTCTCCCCATCGGTGTTGACGATTGAGAATGTGTATAGAGATGAAATTCAAAAACTCTGTCTTTAAAGATATCCACATTGACCACTACACCTCTTGCACGCAGTTTGCACGGACATTCCTGTTGAATATAGCTTCACGAAACCACGTTTTATGCGAAGCGTAGGATATTTAATCTGTGTAAAAGAAGTTGAATTTCGGTTGAATTATGAAAATCTTTAGAAAGACTCCTGCTTTATTCTATGCTCAAATCTTGTTGAATGAAAATTAGATCTTGTCATTGCTAATTTTCATTTCCCTTTTTGCCCAGACGGAAGTCGCAGAATCTCAGAAGAAGTTGCAGAACTTGGAGGTGCAATTGGCAGAATCTCTTTCTAATACTCGAGCGAAGGAGATCAGAGTTCAGGAGTTAGGGGTAAGTAATTCAGTTTCATTTTCTGCCTCCATCTGTTAATTTTTACCGAGGTTGTTAGATTTCGACTGTTTACTTACCTGATCTATTTTTATCTTTTCCCATCGGGTGTTCTGACCGATCAATTATTGTTTGATTTCTAAGTCTAGCCATCTCTAACTTCTGCTGATGAAAGCTAAACATTTTTTGAATGATGAATACAATGATAGAATGGATAGAGTTAGATTTGAAGGAACAAAATCGATCATGCAGATTCCTGCTTCCTGTAATTCTTTATTATTAGTTTACATAACATCCGTTTTGTTCATTTCTTCATAGACTGCCATCAAAGATAAGGAGTTGGCATTGGTCAATTTGAGGGAACAACTTGCAGAAACGGAGGCAAGGTTGGCTCAGAAGGAGGCAAGAGTTATTGAATTAAAAGTGGGCTCCTCACTTGCATTTTTTCATTCTGTGCTTCTATGCCTTCTTTTACTCATGTCTTGCCCTCTTTTCTCCACTTCTCTTAGGCGGCTGCAAACGATTTGCGGGCAATCTACGACGATTTAGAGAATCAGTTCAACAATACCACCAAGGATGTAGACGAATGGAAGGCTAAATCTGAGCGTTTAGAGGTATCTGTCTTTCTGCTCATCTATTGCTTTTTATCTATAGGACTTGTTGGCAGAGAGCATTGAGCGAGAGACCAGTGCCTCATTGAAGTTGAGTAGTGCTCTTGACGAAGCTAGCAGTCAGAAGGAACAGAAGTTGGCATTGGAAGCACAATTAAATGAAATGCTTGAGGTAAATGCTTTATCTTTGTTTGAAATTAGCATCTTTTTTATTATGGGTAACCCAGTAGTTCATTCTATGTATTGGATAATCGGTGAAATGGTTAAGTGTCTGGTCAAGATAGCGAAAACGGTATCCGATTTTCTCAGGAAGCTACTCCTTTGTCCGAGACGAGTGGGAACACTTCCCTTAGACGGGTTTACTATTGCATTTCTATAAGATGTCACTCTATGCCCGTCTAATAAGTTGCATACGCGGAAACGAGGGGAACACGACATGTCTAACTCTAGTCATTTCACATGAAAGGGAGTAAGTGAGGGTTACAGCGTATATGATAAGCCGAATAACTTGTAGATGCAGGAAGGGTGGTCCAAACAGATCTTTATTAAGGCACGTCATACAGGTAAGGCGAATTAAATGTAAATGAACATAGTGTAAAAGATGGAACAAGGACTGAAAGATAAAAATGGTAAGAGCGAGTGGTCATTTCCCATCATATCCGTCTGACTCCACCGCTGAGGATAGAGACCAATGATCCTGTAGCCTAATCTAAGCATTGAGCTCTCAGTTCGATTTTCCATTGGTCCACCTTGTGTTTCACTTTGCTCCAACATGGTTGCGAGCCTACTTCTAATTCGCATAGGGCTTATATAGTGTATGGAAAGGGGAAATCGCACAAGTGGGAGGAAGGTTTTGTCGTTCCAGTCTTACTGTTACTCCCGTTAGTAACGGGCAGTACTAATCTTATTTCGCACCAGTGTCCGATGTATGCCATCAAAATTTCGCCTAAAATAGGGAAGAGTGTCAGCGATGATAGGTAATCTTGGTTCAGGATTTTGCGATTGGCGGCTCAATGCTCCAATTAGTTTTAGAAATTGTCTAAAATACGTTCTAACAATTTCCAGTAAAAACGAGCAAAGATTTTATCGAATGTTATTTGTTTGTTAAGCACAGAGCAGCATTGTTTTGAGGTTTCATATTACGATTCATCATTATTGGAAAGAGCTGGTTTGTTTTGAGCCACCTAGTTGCCATTTCATTTTTACTTTCAGGAGCATAAGGTAAATATACAAAACGCGCATTACAAATACAAGTCCCTGCTTGAAGCTGCCGATTCGAGATGCGCGGAAATGGCCGAACAGTGTCAAATTCTTCAGGTTGAACGAGATAATCTCCGAGAGGACCTGGCGGCCTGCAAAGAGGAGAAGTTAATGCTCCAATCGGACCTCGCGATGGCTCGTCTTATTTCCGCTAATGCTCAAATTAATCTCGGAGCTTTCTTGGAGGATGGTCCCACGGGCTGTGAGAAGGAGGATTTGGAAGCGATTCGACAGAAGGCTCGAAAGTATCCTCAGTTGAAGGCTCTCGCATTTTCACTAAAGGCAAAGCTGGAGAAGCGTTCAAATTCGCTGCATGGTACTAACAAGGAGAACGCACGCCTGAAGATGATTGTGGGTGACAACGAGAAACGTGTCCAGGGATTCATTCAGGAGTTGGAGAGACTACGCCAACAAATTCTTGTCAAGAATAAAGTGATTAAGAAGCTCGAGTCTGTCGTTCGAGAATCTAATATTGAGTAAGTTTGGCTACTATCGTAGATCTCTCGTTATGTTGTACAAAGGTTGGGGCTCTTATTTCTATCCTCTCTCTTCACAAAGACGTCCACCTAGCGTCGATGAAATTTCAACGCCGGAGAATCCACGTACGGCTTCTGCCGACTTTCCGAGTCCGTGTTTATTTAATCCCGAGGCTACTTCATATATGATCGATGGGGGAATATTCGACAACCATTCCCTACCCGAGCAGTAGGTTATGCGTTCTCGTTTGTTAGCGTTGTGTTTGTGTTGTGTTTCTTCGTTCGAGATGTTTGATAGATGTATGCTACGTACTGTTAATTGCACAGTGATAAGTTACTGATCGTCAAACCTGGCATGTCTAAAATTCACATTCTAGAACTGCTAATTGCCATTCTCTATTCATCTAAACTTGGAAGACGGTTAGATTAAGCGTATGTCCCGATCTGCAGATGGAACAAGACGGGAGCGAAGGCATACGAATAAGCCGTTGTTTTCGACATCTATCAGCTACAAAATTGACGCCTCCTCTCCTTTATTTGTAGTTTCAACGGAGTGAACTCTCTGATGGGAGACATTGACGCTACGGTGCGGGAGATTTCAGTCTGTTTGGATGTTGCAAATGCAGAAGATGGTGGTGAACGACATCACGAGGATACGAGCGCTTCGCTTGCTGATCAGATGTCGGGTTTCTCAACAGACACTCCCACCTCTCTGACTGTCTCATTCGCTGATGTGCCGCAACCTCCTGCTCACAGTGTTAATGTAAGTTCTTTCCTTTTATAAATGAAACTTAAGTGGCATGAATATGTAGTCGACGTATCTCGATACTGCCTTAGCTGGTGATATGTTCACAAGTAGGGGAATATGACCTGCCCGTGGCAATGCTAAATTGCATCCTATCATTTTCTACCTGCCAGCGTACACCTAGACTTGTTTTTGATATTCAGTTGTATTTTATCATTACCAATGACAAGAGAGCTTACTTTCTATTCTGCTACTCTGAAGGTAGTTGACGATCATGAGTTTATGGCAGCAATTTTTGGATTTATAGAAATTATCCACTGAAATTCGAATTCATTGTAGTTCTGTATTACTGATTAGTTGTTTAGAGGAGATCCTTAGAGGAAGAGAACAAGCCTTTTGAGTAGGATCATTCGTTTGAATCTCCTGTATAAATTCTATACGTGAATGCCTGGCGGCTCAGCTGTTAGATGCGCTATTTCCATTGTAACATTGCGAAGAGTTGACCTTTGAGATTATAATGCTTTCATCATTACAGCACCAAGGTTGAACTGCTAGCTCTGTCTTTATTCATACTAAATTCTCAATGTGGTGTTTGATCAGGACTTACTCTTTTCAGATAAATACGAATGTACCAGATCGCCTGAATGAACTTGTCTACAAATTGTCGACATTCTGGTCCGCCATGACACATGAGCTACAGGCCCTAGCCAGCACTATTCAGAACAATACAACCAATGTTGGTAGGTAGAATCGCACGCAAGGTACACGTTAATTAGAATGAGCCATTAAAGTGTTTCTCTTTCTATTTTTGATTTAGCTGAATGCATCTGTGCGGATCATATGAGGGCACGAAAACTCATTCGAAGGTCTGTTAAAGCCCTCGGCAACTTATCTTCTCAACATCCCGTGAGAAAACCGTCTTTTAATTAAACTCTTGCACTGGAATGAATGTAAAATGTATCTTAATTTCAGGCGAATATGTTAATTTCCCACATTTTGGAGAGTTTGAATGAAGCGCTAGAGCTACTTCATCATCAGAATTCTTCCTCTTCGTCTCCAGCCATTTCCAGGGACAGTTTGAGCAGCAACAGATCTGAATCACCACCTTTCTCATTTCATCAACAACAATCAGCTGAAGCTGTCGACATGGTTAACAATGCGCTTCCTCCGCCGCAACAAGCCAATCATTCATCCTCATGTAGTTGTTCGTGTCGTCGTCGTTGTAGTAGAATGGCTGCTTCTGTCCAAGAGTTGACGAATATCCGTAAGTCCTTTATCTTGCTCGTAGTAAGCCTCCAAAATCTCACTGCTAATCTACTTTCGTTTTCATTTTGTAGTAAACTGCACAGCCAGTGTACTTGCGGGACGCACAATTGGTCGAGAAGTCGGCGGTGACATGGGACAAGTTCAGGAAGATGTGATGGTTGCTGAGAGTGATGCTACTCCTGAAGACTCCCTGGATAATTCGTTGTCAAACTGACGTCCTGGTTTAATCTTTCTCCTCAGCACATTTGCTATCTATGGAACTTTGAAGTTCCTAATCTTTTTATACGACGCATTTATTACTTTACTTGCCTTCTATGCGGCGGTCGTCTTTGCTTCTTTGGCCTGATTACGAGTCGACTCTGTCATAGACGATAATTTAAGTAAATGTGAAATATTACGTAAAATTGATATAATTGCTATTTTTGAGACTTCGGTTATGCTGTTTTTCGCGGTGGTGGGGCTAGCTTCTGAGGATCGTGGTTGAAGATGATTGGGGAAGTAGCACTTTCGAGTAATATGGGTACCAATGCATTGGAAATGGTAGTCGTAATGCTTGTGAGTGGGGAAATTTAGTTTTACGATTTTGATTTAAAGTTAGACGCAATAAGTAAATTACAAAGGCAAGTTCATCTTTCAAACGTAATGCATGTTTCCTTATCTTTTAATAAATACTATTTAAAATAGAAGAAAACCAATATATGACATTCAAAATACATATAATTTTTAAATAATTTTAATAAACAAAATTGACCTTGAAAATAACTGGGCGCAGTTTAAAACCTTGCCTCGGGTTTCGTGAGATCATTAACCAGCTTCTGGGCTTGGCCTAGATGCCTACAGTGGTTTGGGGGAAGTATTCACATAAAATTATTAACATATCAAAATGGCACATCGAAATTTTAGACAAGAAGGCAACCTTAATGAGCGCATAGCAGCCATACGTGAAAATAATGCAAGACTTGAAAACAGGCATCGAGTAAGCATATTTATTTCCCTTCATGGATTTTGCAGGAAATCGAATTGGATAAAAAGCGTGCTGCAGAAACTGGTAGCTCTATACTCCCCTCCCAAATAAAGGTATGTTCTTGAAATCTTTTACTTTATTTTTTTCAAAGATAACAATTTGTCGCAATGATAATAAACCAGTTCGTAATGGCGTTTATGAAAATACAAATAATAGAAACAAGGTATAACCATATTTATTTTCGACTGAATATTTTCAGGGTCGTCAAGGTTATCGGCCAAGAGGTGGTGGCGGGCCGCTTGGATATAATCTGTCGAAAAGTCTGTGAGTATGCTTTCCCACTATTAGATTTCACACGATCTTTTTCGGGTAGTTCATTTAGTTAGTTTAATATAGTGGTTTTGGATGCAGTACCGGATATTCCTAACGTTGCAATTATAAAATGGATTTGAAGAAGTGGGAATGTCAAAAGCGACAGGTTACCCCATTTGAGTGCTCTCGTGCAACTAAGATTTATCCGTTTAGCAGCCAGTTTTCTCTGGTCACTTGTTTTAACCGAACGCATCAAGTTGACTTAGCTGTTGTCATAGTCTTTGTTTCTACAGATGTCAAGGCAGTTGACGAAGAAACATTTAAATAGATTTAACCACTTTTAGGTTTTATGACTTAGATTATTTTATTGGTTTCTTATATGTCATAACTTTGCAGATCACGTCTTCCGTATGACGCGAACTACGCAAACTCCCAACCACAACAACACCAGCAGTTCCAACCTAATCGTCAACAAGGAGGGAGAGGAGGTTATGGAGGTCGCGGTAGTTTTTATTTGCGTGGCTGTGGTGGCGGTGGAAACATTAATAATAATTTTCCTCCAGTTGATTACGTCAGACATGTCGAGATTGACAGATTCTCAAACAGAGGAGGAGGTGGCAAGCCGCAGCGCTACTCCCAAAATCATAATAACCGGAATTTCCATGGTTCGTTTGAGACCTTATCAAACATTTTAAAGGAATATCACATTCAAATTTTTAAATGTAATAATTGAAAATGGGATAAAATAATTGCGTGAAGCCTTAGTTTGCCTAATAATCAGTTTAGTTGCGAAGTTTTTATCGGAAACAAAAGGGAATCAATTTACGTAATTGGGTGAACGCTGATTTATAATTTTGCATTTTTGTCACAAGTTCTATGAATATTCTCACAAGTGTGCGTTTTTATTTCCTTTCATTATTCCCACGGTTATTAATTTAAGTGAAGCGATCAGTGATTCAGGAATCAACTTTTAATGAAAACAAATTCATTCTCTCAACTTATTTAAGGATTTTATCAACTTGTTTCCTTTGTTTTGATCGAGAACTAAAATAATTGGAAAACTTCCAAATGAGTAAACTGAATCTGAACGTACTTATCCTTTCTTATGCAAAACATATGGATGTTCATTTTATCAGTAAACAAGTTGAATTGAGGTGCGAATTTAAAAAAAAGGAGCTTTATTTTAGACATCGTGGCGGAGGTATATCGAATAATGTGTACGCCTGCAAGTATTATGATCAAGGGTTTGATGCGTGCCAAAGTTGTCAAAGGTGAGTCAGTATGGTTAGTATCAGAGAGACTCAAGGATATTGCCACTCCGTTCAAGATAGGAATTGATAAGAGTTTGTGACTCGAAGGTGCTAATCTCAGATTATGTTACGTTTAGCTCTGCAACTGAAAGACGGAAGTAGCGTCATCATTCAGTTCTTGGTGTATGCTTTTTCAGCTATCGAAAAATTTCACACTTATTTTTTCTCCAAATAGGGAAATTAAAAAGAACGCAAAATAAAATTGACGTTTAGTGCTGGATGACATCAACGAAGTTGATTGCTTCAAAAACAGCATTATCGTGAAGATTTTAGGGATAATGAAGTAGTGATCGAAAAGTGGAGCGACAGAAATTCTGATTACGAGACCGAAACCTTCAAATTTCACTTTACCAAATGCACACTTTAGTGAATTCCCCGTCCAAATTGTTCCCTTTGATACAACTTTTGGTCAAATGCCCTAAATTGTTGAGGCTTATCTGCGTTGGTAATATCGCACTTTCTAAAATAAATAATAACTTTTAATAAAATTAAATTTAATTAAAGTTCCGTCCCAATTTGATGTGGATAGCATGTGATAATTTTGTAGTTTTAGAAGAATTGAAAATCATGCGATTATAGAAGATATCCTGACGCACTTTAGTTTCATTTTCAGTATCAAAAGGGAATTTATCTCGCACTTTTTTAGTAATTTTAAACTTTTTTCCTAAAATCAGCTGCTTTTGTTGTGGATGACATCGGTTTATCGAATTTAAACAAAAGTTTATTTTTCCTTAGTCACGGAAACTAACACACACAGTGTATTTATTACCAGTTGGTATGTGATTTTAATAAAGAATAATAAAATCATTTTTTTCTATGTGGATCACATTCTTGGTTAAGAAACTGGAACTCTGTCACTCCTTGCTAACAGGTTACTGAATTTGTGCTATACTTACGCTTATGGGTGTTCAAAGAAGGAATTTCAACCAACCTTGTGTTTAGATGCTCCCTTGTTGCTATAACAGTAAAGCGAATCACAGAGTCTCTTACTAATCAGTTGATCTGTAATGAGACCTGCTTACAACAAGTGCTATTTAATCTGTAATATGTTAATTCCAAGTTCTATTTATAGTGACGAGATTGAGGCTTGTACCTGCCAACCAAGTTTTCAGAGTTTTTCAGCATTTGAAAAGTCTGCACTTCGCGAAAACAAAGCATGAGCTCGTCAGACAGTATCAGTGTGCGTATGATCGGTGACTGGCTTTTTTATCGGCGTTGTCCCAATTAAATCAATACAAACCATTCCGGTGATCGCTACAATACACGTGATAGCAGTGTGATGTCTGCGCGGTTGTGATTGTACCATGCGTGTACGTTTTCGTGTGTTTTCTCTCCAAACCTGAAAAAACATGTGATTGTTCTCGGTGTCCTCTTCTTGCTGTTGGGTTGCACTACTACCAAGTGTTCTTTCTGTTGATTTGCACTATCGAGGTGATTTAATTATCCCCAAATCTAATTTGCATTTTGGGAGTGAAATTGCCCGCCAGAGTTTTAGCTGATAAGATCGATAATAATATAATTACTTATCTAACAAATGCATATACTAGTGATCCCTCTCTTTAAGGCGACTGTGACCTCTGTAATCGTCAAGCCTCTTCCCTCACTGACTATCGTTTATTCACCAATAAGAGGCAATTCTAACATTGATGCTCATTGGGACTGGTAATTGATCAGACTTCATGGTTGGCAATTTAGTAATGTGAACATTTCAGTTAGGAAGCCATGCACATACTCTTTTCTCGTTTCTGAATGCTTTTATTTAGATTGTTGTTTCCATAATTTGGGAAGAGGGCAAAACCATGGACATTTTCACAACCTGGAATTCACAAAATCTCTTTTCTGCCAAAACATCGAACGCCATTGACTTCGTTTGTGATATTTCAGGATGTTTACATGTTTTATAGAAAGCAGGAATGGTTAACTCTTTACCCTCCAGAACGTTACCACTACTACTTGATATACCAGGTCCGTGGAACCTCAGAGAAGGAAATATTCAATTCCAAAGCATGCGAATGAATGAAATAACGAGTACATTTATTTAGAGATCGTATGGAGCCCAGTGGTTGAACAAAAGGATATGTGGCTCTCAAGCTTTACCACATAGAAGAGATAGTCCAGCAAGTTATTACCTTTTCTGCCTTTAGAAATTCATTTCCATCATTCAATCGTAATATCTAATTCGGGGGCTCATAGTCATGCAAATGTGTCCATTGCACTTCGTGGACCGGCCTTGAAGTTGAAATACTTAAATGAAGACGCACGTCCAGCCGCGCGGGAATTGGAACAAAACGGTTTCCTTGGCCAATTTTTTGTTAAGCACACCTACTGTATTCAGTAAGAAGATTTTTTAAGCTCATAAATGACCTTAGTTAATACCCGCACAAACTATCATAAAACAAGCACTGTCTCCTCAATTTGAGCTGAGTCTTGAATAAAGACAACTCCACGGTCGATGTTCTGCCTTCTCTTCCCTAATTTGAAATCCGTTTGTCCGATTAGTGTAGATTTTCATGGTGGAACAAGTGGCAGCTTAATCAAAATAAAAGATAGTTCAAATTGAAACCAGGCAGCAATGTTATAAATAAGAAAATTTTCAATTTTCTTGAGTAGATATGTGCAAATTAAAAGTTTTTTTGCAATTTATGTATTCTTACAGACAACAGAGGTTGTTTTATTTATTTATTCTTCGAAAGCAGTTCGTTAGATGAAATTAGGTAATTGGTGATTGTTCAAGCGCAAACAATGAATGTGTTATCGTTAGAATATTGTCCGATCCTGTTTTCTCTGTCATTTAAGTTGGCAGATAAATTCAGCTCTTTGTTTGCATTTTGTTTGAAAACTTTTAGATAACTCCCAGGCCATTTGAAAAGAGTTTTTATTATAAACTCATCATGAGCGGGGACTAGTGTCATGGAGCCAGAGATGATAAGTTCGCAGTATGCTTCTCCCGCCTTAATTAGTTTGATTGACCATATTGTTCACTGAATGAGCGCCAGTAAATATCGACCTCACGGCCTCTGACTCTGATCTCCGTTACGTCACTTCACCAAGCGCCTTTTCCTGAATAGGGTTTTGGGTGAGAGAAGCCAGTAGAATGCCTGTTATCAGATAAATTGAGCAGAACTTGGGTCACCTCAAGATAAGGCTTGGGGTGAGGTTCCTTTATTTACTTGAAAATTGCTATCATGAACTATTTCAAAACGAGATAAGAAATATCTTCAAACTTTTAGCAGAATTTAAAGAAGTTATTAGCTCTGTTGATCTTCCAGAAATATTTTATCATTCCTTCTGTCTCTTATTCCAGATTCGAGCGATTTTTTCATAGGTCAAGTTTTATTATTAGTACTGGAATTTAACCCATTTTCATTCCTTCTTTCCCTAATATCGACCTTCTTGATCTCAGGCATCCCTCGAGGATCTTCTGTCATGAATGACCGTTTACACTCTGCAAACTTCCTTTTCCTTTTGATAAATTAATGGGCCTCGTAAATATGTGTCAGACTCTGACGGAAAAAAGCTAGTCTCTGTTTATTAGAAAATTTATCCATGGGGATCATGAATAATCAGCTCTATCTTATTCATTTCCACACCGCATGGCATGAACTTAAAATTTGCCAATTCATTCATGCGATTTAAACAAAAAAACTCAATTTTAAATAGCACGTGATTTAATATCGATTCACGAATGTGATTGGCTGCTGCCTCATTCACGAGAAGCCAATGGTCAGGCAAAAACATTCTTAAGATTCGTTAACTCCAGAAACTGGGTCATAACCCGATTAATTAATGAGCCAATTTATTAATTAGTTTCAGTTCACACGAAGTTTTGAACCCGGTCAAACTACCTACCCCTCTCCACCAAATAGAAGAATCAAAGACCTTGAAAATGCACCTTTCTAAACCAATAAAGCTTCAGCGACGTGGGTTGCATTTGAAATTACATTTTGCTACATACCCATCTGGCTATCGCACAAAAAAGATTTGCATTTTTTTTCCAACTACCCTCTGAAATGAAGGTTCTGTGCACCAAATTCTAGTATACATGTGATTTCGAGATCCCGGTGAAGTGTGTGTGTGTGTGTGTGTGATATCACTAGGCAGGGGTCGTAAGTCCTTGATAAACCTCCAAACTGCCTCGAAGACAGTCGTATTTTACCAAGAAATCTGACGGGTATCTAATTTAATCTTTTCTCTAACCTAAGACCGAAATTATAAAGAAGAGATTTCCTCTCCCACGAAATTGAAGACAATTAATTGGCTATTTCTTTGTTTGTTTATATTAAGCTCGTTTCAAATTTTGGCGCCTTCAAGTAAAGCAATCACGTCTGCTTTGGTGATAAACGAACGCTTTTATTAAAGATTTATCATAATTTTTAAATGACGATTTTAATTTTAATAAAATTAAAAATAAATGTATGTTTGATTGTTTAATTCATGAATATGTGTGAAATGTGAACTGTCATGTACTAAGACTAAATTTAGGAGAGGTGGGATTCAGTTGTCAATGTATAATCATTTTCGATTTCAAATTGTAAATACTTACTCAAGGTCGATCAGCTGTCAATGGGTTTCCTATTTCTTGGTCTGATTGAGTTTTGTGAAGAAGTAAATGCTGCCTCATAAAAAAATGCAGAATTTGGTGATTTTGAGGTCAAATATATCCTTAGACCTCAAATGCACCTTTAGTTTGGTAACCTGAAGCTTCCACGTAAATTGATCCCAGAACTGAAATTTCATGAATTTCACTCTCATTTCTCTCCAGTTCCTCGTCGTCGTAGGTGGTTGACCTGAAAAATCTTATCAGGATAATATCGTGCATTACTTCCTCAAGATTAATTAAGTTTCGTACGTAACCGATTTTCACAAGTACGCAATTTCTAATAAAGGTACAAGTATAAACAAACAATAAGATCTATATCTGCTGTAATTTTGATGTTATGAAGAGGGAGTGGTTAATTAAAATCGGCGTTCTACATGAGGACTTCAGTTTTCATTTAAGTTCCCGATTTTTTCGAATCGCGGACTAGCGAGACTCCTCTTCATGTCGAAAATTAAGGAATCCATCTCTAACAGTTAAAAGTTCGTGAAATGAAGGTGTGCTGATAGGGATTTTTACCTTTTCTTTATTTTGGATGAAGGGGGGTTTGGACCAATCCTTTGATTTACTGAGCTTCTTAATGGAGATTAATGTGGAATGGGTTTTCAATTTCATTACTGTGGATGTTTCGATTATCTTTCGTCCTCACACAGAAGTTGTTGCTTTTTTCATGATAAACCAGATATGTCAGGAACCAGTTTTCGATCAGTGACATTTCAACTGGTACCGTTATGACTCGTTTTACGAAGAAATCCTGATTGGAGTGGAACTTCGACCAGAAAGGTGCCTTTTACACTTCGTCAAAATGGACTTTGTGTCCTATTTATCAGCCTCATTTAGCGTCTCATAATAAATGATCATATTTATATGCACAAGAAGCCAATTGAACTATTTTGTGTCGATCTAATATCCGCCATTTGTAGTTTTATTTCCATTTCGATAGTGCGTCGGTGCGTACTGATGAAAATGCCTGATGGCACTGTTAGCCTACGGGGTTTGTTTATATTACACAAGCACAGTTACCATTGGAATCGTTCTGGCATACATTGTATCCCAGTTACTGATTTGTGGTTGACCTCCTCAGTAGAATTTGCAAATTTTCAACTCTGAATGAATGTTGATCCAACCACAATTTGTGAAGTCGCGCGGAACGATTACGCGCAAATGGACGGGTGCAGAGGTGGCTGGGAAGTCACCCTAATTTAATCATTTAACTGAAAGTCAAGGAATTACTATTCTTATGCGAACTCATGGAGCACTGTCGATCATATTCGATCGTAGGTGTCTTTACAGAAAATGTAACTGCCATAGAGTGGATAAAAAGGGCTCCAAATTCCCAACTTTCCAGGTTTGGTGATTTTATGCGCAGTCATAATATTTAAATATTTCTTATTACCTCGCATGAATCGATTCTTCAACTTAACGGAGTGTCGCCCTTTGTGCAAATATGTAATGAAACGTTTCGGATATATCAAAGTCAATTCTTTGGCCGATCACCTTTCTGACAACTCCAGTCAAGGGCTAAATTTGCGAAAATAATAAAACAGGTTAATAAATTGTTCTCAAAAACAATCTTTTTTTCTATTTCATTTCATTCTTAGAACTTTGTCGTACATCATAACTCGGTAGTTCATGAAGTTGGATGGTATTAATTAATTTTAAAATATTGATTTAGTACAGATGATGTATTCGAAAATGCACGCTGCTAGAATTTGGGATCTCTGGATGCTAAAATTGCGTTTATCTTATGGCACCAATTCCAGTGCCAGCATGTTGTCCAAGTTTCGGTTGCGTTATTTATAGAAGGATATTTTTGTTTAAATGCGTGATAGCTCCACTTCGTAACACAATTTAATTAACTCACTTCTATGGAAAAGGTGCGTCAAAAAGTTGATCTCCTAAGTAATATCTGATATCCGAAAACAAATAAGCGGTGTAGTTGCTTTATGATCGGCACCTTCAACGCATATTTTACTGTCTGTGCTTCTAAAACTGTAATTACAGAATGGAAATTTTTTCGATGAAATTAATTCTTTAGGTTAAAGCCTGTCACCTAAGGTCACATAACGAGAGGTAGGAAATTGCGGACAAGGCTTTTAGAAGGAAATTGTTACTATGCTCTCTAATGGATCACCTTACCTTATGCCTTGTTAAAGAGGTTTCTATCCTGGGTCAACTCGGGGTGTCCTTAAAATTTCTTATCAATTTTACCTTTGGATGATAGGGAGTGAACTTGACTATGGCTTTCTACGACTATCGAATACTGTTACTAGGCTCTCGAGTCCTTCAAATTCCTTCAAAGATGAAATTTAATCAAACACGTCTAGTTCATCATTACTGGAGTTGGAATCTTGAAAATTTACCTCAATTGAATGAATCACTAACTGCATGGCCATTTTTTCTCTCCTATTACTTCTAAAGACAATGGGATGTAATGTTTGCTACAGTCTCATCTTGAAGACTTGGGCCTCTTAGACAGCTCTTTTTTTAACGGGAGATTCTTGGTAGTTTGGTAGGCCTCAAAGTAACTCCTCTAGAGACATCTATAAACTGAAGATAGCTGATAAAAGAGCACTAAATTTGCAATATGAGTTGTACATAGAGCGATTAGAGATTACCCAATCGACCTATGGGGAATGCATCCGTAGCCATGCAGTTGTCATGACATCTGCTCAAAATCGATTAGAACGTGTTCAAAAAGATCTAAGTGGAAAAGGAGATCAACGACGATAAATTTGAGTCTCTATTTATCATTTATTTCTATTCGTTTCACTTTACATTTTAACTTAGAGGTCAGTAGTGAGCATTTTCAAATCAAGGCTATTGAGATGAGATTTAATTGACGATACAATTTCCTCTCGGGCACAAGTTTAATCTGATTTGTAAATCATCTGTTTAACTTGATTCTGGCACCATTGGTGGTGCTAATTGTGTTCAAGTGCTCCATTTAACAGACTTCTAAAGGTCTTATGTTTCCTAATTTACAAAATCACCCATGGAATCGAGGGGCCGATTTTTGTGTGAATAAACCAAACAACGAGGTAAAATTTTTTCCCAAAAAATTAACTTGTGCTTCAGTTTGGCTTGAGATATTTAAGAAGTATCGCGTTGCAGTCTCTTGAAGGCTGTTGATGGTCAAATATCTCGCATGAGGGTTCGCATTTACATCAGTTTCCGAAAGAGCGCATTTCAAGATCCATCACTAATTTGCCGAGAACTGATAAGTTTATAAGGCCGAACAGTGACAGCGTCTGCACCTGCATAACAGTTATCTCTCGCTAATTGCAATTTTAGTGTGTTAGTTAATTAAAACAAAACTTAAAATTTAAATTTGAAATTAATTTTCTTTTAATTACAGCAATTATTTTTTAAAAGTAATGAAATTTTATAAATTTTTATCATTTTCTTTTAAAAATATTGCAAATATAAATTAAAATTTTGTGAAAAAGGTTTATTTAACTGATTTACTTTTCATTTTTCATTGATATACAAAAAATTTTGTCGACGATATGAAGGTCGAAATAGATTTGAATAAGACTGAATATTTTAAAGTCTATTAGAATTTTATAAGATAAGCAAGAATTTATTTTGGATTTTATTTCATTATTAACAAATGTAGGTCTAAGAAACGGACAATATCGGTCGATAACTCCGGCTAAATCGATGCCATCCCTAGATCCCGCGCTTTTCATTCAAAATTCTCGTCCATTTAACAGTGGCAATCAGGGTCGTGGTGGTATCGGTGGTCGTGGCAACTTCCGACCCCAAAATTTGCCGCCCCGATTCCGTCACAACTCCTATAAGTGTGGTCCACCAGGGGGTCCAAATGGAGGGCCATCCAAAATGTGTCCCCCACCGCCACCTCCTTTCCCCCCACCGTCCCCTTCGCAACCGACACCTTCCCCCTCACAGAAGTGGCCCCAAACTAAGGACAGGAGTGCTCCCTGGGTTAGGGGCAATACCATTAAGAGCCAAAATCCTGGTAAGACTTCTCTTTGATACGTTCATTAAGTCCTGAGTGCTTCGCAAAACTTTTTTTCATACCACTTTTTATGTGACAATATTTTGTGTTCTCATGGTTCCGTAAACCGATTACAATCACTGCATTTCACCTCTTTCCGACCGAAGCCCACTTGCAGCATATCGAGTGTCGATTTTTACTCGATTCTGTCTCACGGTGACTCAGCCAATTTGCTCGCACTCTACGCACACACGTCGGTTTTAATGCGCTCGTTCAGTTCGCATGCTCTCTCCTCCGTTCTCCCTTTTCTCTCTCTCTCTCTCGAGTTTCCATCGCTATTCAACGGTGCATTTTGTTTCACTCTCAGCTCTTTGTATTCTCGTTTGAGACCGGTGGTAACTTGTTATTAACAGTTAAGAAATACCCAGGAGATGGCTTAGTAGAATTATTGTTAGCCAACACACGTTAGTGGCACTCTGATCTCCAATGTAGATTTTATAACTGGTGTGTTTCCGATTGCATTCTTCACGGGGTAGAAGAATAACACTTTGGTAGGTGTATTAATGAGACTGCGTTGGAGGTTAGAAAAGACAGACAGAGGGTTTTGACTGCTTCATAGTAGGTCACGGTAAATTTAATTAACCTCAGCTGACAATGTTCTCTTCTGCATCTTTCTGACTAACCATTCTCCTGACGGAATTACTTTGAATAATTGCTTTACAATCCTGTTTGATTTTTGTTTGTTCATACAACACACACCTTTGGTCACTGATAGTGAACCATAACGGTACCTGAGTCATAAAGATTTTCTCACCCTCTCGGAGTAGGTCAAATTTGCTATCTAAGCGTAGAAAGATATGCCCTTAAGACAACTGTTCTAGAAGTGAATCTGACAACTTTAATGCTATATTTTAGCGAATCATTTTAAGTTTGCAATGTTTCATTAAATTTAAATGTAGCCAATGAATTTGGACTGGAGGTACTCGCCCAGCTGCCATGCTCGAACTCACCGTTCAATAAATTAGAAAGGAAAAAATCGCACCGCGATCAACTTTGATGACTGTTGGTGATTTGTAAAGTGTCTCAGGAGTTGTCTTGTCAAAAAAGAGATCAATTTATCGCATTATTTCCAAATCGTGTAAATATTTAACGTAGTATCTCAGTGAAAATTGAAGAGTTTTACAAAGCTAACTAAATTTGATATCTTAAGATATGAAGGAATGTATGATACTGACTATTCACATATTTAACATGTTACTAACGCGATCATTTTTACCTGACCGATCGATCAAGATATCTTAGCGATAGTTCCCGAGTGAAGGCCATTAGCAGTTAATATTATTGTGATATTCGAGCTCTCAGTGTCTGTTTATGTGACAAGCTCCCTTTGGAACATGACGAATAGGGAATTATTGACTTCTCTGTCGTTAAGTGTTTCTAGTTAGTCTATCTGATTATTTGTTATTGATAAAATATATATTTCAATGTGGTTTCTCTGAGGTCCTCCATTTTTTTCATGCTTACGGATGATGCACGCGCCCATAGCGTTAGATGATTTGTTATGGAAAGGTCTGAGACATGTTGGCTATGATCCTGTGGCTCTTAACCGAAGCGATTTCGCTATTGTCACAATTCTTCTGGGGAGGACGCATTGACTATCTTGATCAACTAACTGGTTTCCTCTCACCTCTCTCAAACCTGATTATTGGCACGCGATTTGTGGTTATTTAAGTGCTTATAGGCTGAATCACTATCTCGAGCCAAAAACCAAAACTGGCTCATTTGCATGGACTTCCGTAGCTGGCCCATCCTGCATTCACTAAATGCGCAATTTTCTGCACAATCGCCTCCCTACCCTCTTTTTCATATGACATCCGCTCTCCACGTCGCCGCTGGAGCTACTATGGATCAAATTACAAATACCTAGATACGAAGCAGCAATTCTTGGTCACCCCTAATAATCTATTCATCTCTTTTCTGCTTTGTTGATTTTTAATGCTAATGAGCCCCACATCTACTCCTCTTTGCTCGTCACAATCTTCATTAATTTGTCATTTTTACATTTGTACTGCCCACATGCACACATATACAACTTCTCCTTCCATTACCTAAATCCAAATTTGTTAGTGAACATCTTATGGACAAGGGCTTGACACAACTGTAATAATACGAAAGATGGGAGAGCGGGGGGTGAAAATAGCATTTTGTGTCACATATTATAATCGGTAATTTGCTCCTAAATTTTCATACATCCACGTTCTTGTAATTACCTAAAAATCGCCGACTATTAAATGAGCAAACTATCTTTCACAATTTTAAGTTCACAGTTCACAAAATGTATTTCTTTCTCATTTGTGGGTTAATTTCTCCTGTACTTCCATGAGACAAATTTCTAGAATTTTTGAACAATCAATAATTTCATAGTAATTTGTTTTAACCTCTGAGGGGATATCATTTTATTTTAGTCTGCCGAGTGGCGACAGTTTCGACTAAAGATGGGGAAGTTCTAAAGTCTGCTCCCGACAGTGATAGTCCCTTCATTAACCCCGATGAAGATGACGATGATGGCTATATTGACGACAATCCTCTGGACGACCTTGATCAATTCACCCTCAAAATCGATATGGATGGAGGATTTATTGTTCACGATGCAACCATTTGCGATCCCATATTGTCGAGACCGATCAGCTCTTGGATCGATGAAGCGGCAAGCGAGCTCAATGGTGATGGTGAAGAGACAGAGGACCCAGCGTCTAAGTTGAATGCCTCCAGTAATCCTGAGGAGAATTTCAAATCTCCTGGAAAGGATGGGTTTGATTTGGATGGATACATTTTCTCAAACTCATCTCTTACGACGTCAGGAGTTTCAACATTGTCTAGTCTAGATTGTCGATTAGTGAGTAGTGATTTCCATATCCGCCCGATCCCAAGATCTTATAGTGCTGATCAGCTCGACAAGGCCTCCAAGTCGCGTAAGTTGAAGTTGCTTTCCATCTCGATATCTATTAGTATATATAGTGTCGATTATGATTGACCTTCTAGGATGGACAGCGGACTTCAGGAAGGAGTCTGATTACCTCCAAGTTGCCTGGGAAACATAGGTAGTTTATCGGAGGTGATTAGGTGTATTAGTTTGCGCCGATGCTGCATTAGTCCATTTTGCTTTCATTTGCCAAAAACATGTTAACATTTCATTTTCAATGACTATCTGTACTCATGCCTCCATGGATTCTCGGAGCTTTGAGTACTTACTAACCTGTTCCACTTGGAGAGCGATAAGTTTAAGTAGGAAGAAAAAGTGAAGGTACTATCCTGACTAATAACCTGTATCTGGCTATTACTCATTTAAAGCCTTCTCCAAAACCCTTTCCATGTTTACCGTTTCGTTCTGCAGCTCATTATTAGCTTTTCCGTTCACCCAGTGGTCATATCTCATCACTCGTGGTAATTAGTGTTCTATTTTACATGGATTATCGGGCTAAAAGACAGTCCTCTCTTTGCAAAATTCGAGATCTTTCCATGAAATAGGCAAGAAAACGCAGATTGACTTAGACACGTGAGAGGAAAATTACATTAGCAGAATATGGAGTGGTCTTGGAAGGTTCTCAAATCGCCTTATTGTTTACTGGCGGTCGGGGAACTTGATTTGCCTAGAGGGAATTCCTCTCAATGGAATGACTTAAACAATCAATTAGATACTACTTATTTCATCTAATTAGTTCAAAGTAATTGGTCTGTTGGACAAAGAGACACACTTCTTTAAATATTACATTAGATGAAGGGGGAGGCTGAAAGAAAGTGGAATTCAAAGAGTTCCCATTGATTTAGATACTCCTACTTTACTTGGCATGTTCTCAGAGCCTTTATGTTGGTTGAAGGCGATTGTAATGGATCCAGCTTTTCATGAGCGAATACTTGCATCCATTACATCTTGTGTAATTCTGTGTTTTGAAGTCAAAATAAAGAAAGAGTGCACTTTAAATTGTCTAGGTTTGTAAGGTTAAGTTAGGATCTCACTCCCATTTAATTGAGAATGGTGTTATTATTTGTTTAAATTTAAACAATTTCACTTAACTCTGTTAATGAGAAACTGGTCTAAAACACCTTTTCTTTATGATATGTCGTCAGGCACCGCTTCGCATTTACTGAAGTCTTTCGCTAGCTCGACATAATTATGCTGCATGTCTAATAAACATGTTGTTTCCTTATTATTTTGTGACTGATTTTGCTGGAATACATCGTCGTTAAGTAATAACTACCACCCTTCTTATGCTTCCTAATTCGGTTTGCGATTATTAATTCAGCTTCTGAAGGCCTAACGAACTCCTGATGACACCTCTACCAGCCTTCTGCTCTTGTGAGTTAGCTGGAAGCAAAATAAACATGCCTCAACAGCGTATGGATATGTAAATCATAAAAACATCCTAAAGATGTGCTGAATTAGGCTAAGACAATATCTAGGCTGATTTAATCTAATTTCTAGCCAATCAGATATGAGAACAGTTTCCGGATTAGGCCCTAATTTGGTAAATAACCGAATATCCCCTCCCCGATTGTTATTACCCAGGGCAAGGTATCTAGATGTTCAACCAATTCTCATTAATATTAATACGACATTATTAAAGAAATTAAAAGTGAATTAATTTAACCAACTAGACGAGAAATTGGTTTTATAATGAATGCAGTTGTTTAGCTGAATCAGACCTAGTTAAGAGTGGCTTTATAAAATCAAATGAAGTTGTTTGATGATCAAGTTAGAAAACATTTTTTCTGATTTTCAGATCAAAACGATAACGGACAACAGATAGCTCTCTGTGATTTTTAACTTCGTGAGTTATTTTGACTTTACAACTGCCTCCAATTGAAATAAGTTTGTTTGAATTAACATATCTTTGTTTTACAGAAACTGACCAGCGACCTTGTCTCTCTTCCACTTGCCCCTGCTATGCAATGCTTTTTTTTAAGATAGAAAGACAAATTTAACCGGACTGCTCATTTATATAACTGATTTGAATTCTTAATTTCGAGTGCATGACTACACTTGGAGGTTGTGTAATAAATTAGTGACTTTTGCATTCTCTTCATTATATTTTATCGTTCTCACAACATTGTAAAACACTCTTGCAAATTTTGATCACGGCAGAGCATTTAAACAAGTGAAACAGTGGAATAGTTCGAGATCAAGATGCGAATGTAGGATTGAAAGGAAGGAAGGATATCAAGAACCACAATAATTAGAATTTTGAAATTATTGCGTTCCCATATGATGCTTAGCTCACCTTGTAATGTCAAGGGGTTGGAAAGTGCAATTCTTACAATTTGATCCACTTGTAACTGGTAAGGTCATGCGTTCATGGGTTTGTTGACTAGTTAATTTTAACGAAGTGGTTGTTCGCGTCATTTTGATGCATTTGTACCTGCTTATAGCTAAGGGTGGATAGATTAGACTTGCAGAGGCATTTTAACCCTAGCAGAGCTCACTAGATTTCACTGAAGGTGAACTCCAAAATCCCCTGAGTGTTGTTATATACAACCAGACAAGCCAAAATTTCCGCTATTTATAGAATCAATATTAAATGTAAATAGTGTAGACGTATCGGTTTAACCCCTTTACGCTCAATTAGGAGTTTGGACTGTCTCCAGGAGTTTGGTACCACTCTGCTAAAATAAAAAAGTCCAAGCTTTGCTTAGGGGAAAAGAATAAGTAATCAAAAATTTGAATAGACGTAAAGAATGAAATTTGGAACATTATTTCATCAACATTCATCAGTTCGTCCGCTTTTTAACTTAATAGATGTAAGTTGTACTTCTTGATTTGCTGTTCTTTTGAAGTTCGAACTTTTAGATTTGACCCAAGGCATCTGAATGATACTATTTCAAACCGGTAGTTTTCAGGGCTGACTGAATTCAGAGGTTGTACATAAATCTGTCCTGATGGCTCAGGAGTTTCTGGTTCACTTAAATATCTGACAAGACCGTTAGGCAAGATTTTATATTCCATTCAACACTGTCATATGCTGTACATACCTGCAGTTTCGTTATATACAATTATTAGCAAATTTGGCAAGTTTTCAGTCTATTCAAGCACATAGGAAATATTGATGAGACTAGCGTCCAAGCAGTTTGGATAATCAGAGTTCCAAGAGAGAATTATTGTTATCCCCATTCAGTTCTGTAGCAGTTACTCTCACTTGCGATAACACTGGACGAAGATGGGATAATTGCTTTCCAAACGCAAGCGAAACGGATTCGCTGCCAGAGTCCTTATCTGTGTTAATAAACAAGTCCTACAAATCAATCGATTTTAGATGCCCTCCTGAACTTAGGCTGTGTGATAAAGTACTCGACGTATGCATTTGATAATTATTCACTTTCGATAATTTTGACTACTTATATCGAATAAGCAGGAATAAACAGAGATTTAGCATTCAGAAAATGCCAAAATTTAGCTCTGTCTGTTGTACAAATACACCAACTTCATCGGTTTCAATCTGCTCTGCATACGATCCATTTCCTGACCTCTTCCCCTACACCACCGAACACTCGTCCTCTTGATCTCTTCTAATAAAAGAATTCAAGCACCCTATTTTACTCAGTCGTAGATTCTTAATGCTGTTAAAGGCGATAGGTTAGCACGCTTTCCCCGTCATACTTTGATGATTTCAGTAGTCATTAATCCAGAACGATGAGTAATCAATAAACGTGATTTAATAGATGACTGTACAAGGATAATAGATACCTAGGCCATTATTCTATCAGCACGGTAAGAAACAGTGAGAACAACAATGGCTGTCCTACTTACAGAATCCAAACATGAGCCACTACATGCTAAACTGCTTTCCAGACGCTCTTAAAACGCTTCTGCATAGCTACCTATTTAAATTAATATCCATCACAGTAGAGTTTTAATTACAATTAAAACAACGACGACCATCATACAATGGGTAAATAAAGTAAGGGGAGGAAGTATCAATCAATGGGGGCAGGGAAGGGGAGGATTAAACCACAGTTCATCAGTTTGAAAGCGAGTGTTCCGGAGAGCCCTGAGATGTATAGTACGCTTGTTCTATGTCGCCACGATCAAATGCTGCTGCGCGCCCTTTAGTCAGAGCGGTCGCTGTGGTATTCACTGCAAAACGAAAACGAAAAAAACAAACCTGAGAACTACTGAAGTGTCTAAGGGTTCGTCAATGGCTGGAAAGCCCAATCAATCAAGGTGATTCTGAGGCAAGCCGCCAAGCACGTTACTACTGAAGAGTTGTAAGTAGGCCTATCGGTGCCAATACAAAAGCACGCACACTAATAATGAATGCAGAGGAAGCTAGTACACCGAAATATACTCATCTTCAGATAAAATGCATCATCAAAGCAAGATGGCCGCTTCCTCTCATCGTTTGTATTTATGACAGTTCGTACCTTCATCTTTCATGCTTTTTCGCATTAACTTGTCCTATCTATAAGAGATTCCATACGTCGACTTATTCAGAGCATGCTTATCGTCATGTCCATCAAATCCAGAGCTCAAGGTGATGCCATACCACAATTAGTCACTTTCTAATGTTACCATTACCCCATAAACTCCCGGCGGAATTCGATTGATCTTTCCCTACTCGAAATGTCCCCTGTAATCCTACATGTATACAACATTTAGAGTCCAACTTCTGCTGGCAAGATCTCACAGACAGTTCTATAGAATCCCTAGCTTCTCCTACCAATTTCTACCTCCGGCACTTACCAACCAAATGCATATCTAATTCCACCCCTAGAACCATTTCATTTCTACTTCCTATAAAAGAACCTTTTAGTACCTGCACATGCTACTTTATCTCCTCATGTATTGCACACCTTCTGACTCGTACCGTTGCCCTAATTGTCAACGGACAAAGACCCCGAAATAAGACAGCCTCTCTAAATGTACCTTATTTAGCCATAGCACACAATTTCACTCTTCCGCACGCAGTTTACACGTGCAACGCAGCCTTCCTTCTTATCTCTCTTGGATATCGTCTATTAAGCCACTATTAACCTCAGCCAGATTGTAAAGGTAGTTTTACTGGAATTAGTGGTACTTTAAAGTATTCTGAATCTTTTGTCTACTATACAACTCGTGGCTCTTCAGTACTATTTCTTAAAAATGTTATAAATGGAGGGAGGAAGAGGGAGGGGGAGAGGAATACACTACTTACGCATATTAGTAAGTTCTTGAACAGAAGCAGCCATTCGACTGCAACGACGTCGGCATGAGCAACTGCACGAGGAAGTGGTGCCTGTAGTAGGAGGAGCAGTTCCCAAAATCTCCTTTTGCTCCTGACCTCTACTGCTGCTCAAACTCCCTCGTGAAGAAGCTAGGGAAGAGGAAGAGGAAGAGGAGGAAGGACTTTGGCGACGAAGGAGTTCCAGTGCTTCATTCAGAGCGGCCAAAACGTGAGTGAATAACCTATTCTCCTGAAATGAAGACAATCAGAGTTTACATTCTCATCGCAAGGAAAGAGGAGTTGAAAAAAAGACAAGCTTCTTACTGGATATCGAGAGCTCAAGTTGCCAAGAGCCTCAACACTCCTCCGAACCAATTTTCGCGCTCTCAAGTGGTCCTCACAGCCGCATTGGCCTAAAGAAAATGAAAACGGTTTACATTTCGATTCCTGACAACTTGTGCATTATGTGGGTAATTTCACTTACCAACATTGGCTGTAGTAGACTGAACAGTGCTAATTAGAGTTTGCAGCTCTTGTGCCATGGCAGACCAGAATATTGAGAGCTTGTGAACGAGATGGTTAAGACGATCTGGAAGATGTGAACTAGTCTAAAAATAAAATGCAATAGATCGTCAACTTCATATTTCCAATTTTGGGCATTTTATAAGAGTATGCGCGTATATTGCTACCTCCCGTCCTATACATGTTTTAAGATGACAGTACAAGAGGTATCACAGCTTCCCAAACAACTTAAAGCCCGTATAGTCTCTCAGAATTGGTAAAAATATCAAACAGATTGTTGCCGTTCGTTATTAAACATATTACAGTTTCAGTGACCGTAAATTAGTGGAAACTGATTCCCTTTAAGAGGCAATTAAAAGGAGGGTTTTAGAGATAACCAGTTCAGCGAATGAGGTCAATCACGTTTTATGACTGTGGCTCATTGATGCGAACTCCATGTTTACCTCTTACATGGCTCTCTCATTGTTTCGTTAAACGACTTGCTCCCAATTCCAGGTTGATTAGTTCTCCTTCTTTAAAGTTACTACTTACGAGGTAAATGAGTAGAGGGGAAGGTATCCTGGAGCCCCTCTGCTACCACCTCGCATGCCGACCGATCCACACATCCGAATCACTGGATGTGTGCCGATGGGCACCGATCTCATGACCTTTGAATTGAGAGACATACATGGTGATCAGTGAGCCATTGGTGAATCAAGACATTTTTCGATATTTAAAGCGAAATCTCAACGAATAAACACTAGACGAAAACTCAAATAGGAAACTGGATGAATGCCAAATTGAATCAATACTGAGTGTCATTTAGTCTTCAGATATTTTAACTTTTTGATTATCAACTTCCGCTGGAAAAAAGCTCTAAAAAACACCCTATCACAATGCCAAACGATAACCATTGGATACTAGGATACTGCCTAAATTTCGTTTGTCATACATAGACAAGAGTTGGTTGGTAAGACCAACAGAAGAGTTCGACTCACATTGACATCTTGAGCAGGAGATGACAGTGTACCACCAAATGAGACGGTCAGAGAAGACGGAGTGTCGGTAGACAAACTCGAAATCTGAGCAGCAAAAGAGGCGCTTGTATTATCATCATGTTGTCGGCCCCCCTCAGCAGTTACTGCTTCCAGACAGCCGGAAATCTCTCGCACTGTTGCGCCAATGTCTGCCATCAGTGAATTCACCCCGTTAAGGCTGAAGAAGAAAAGTTATTCTAGTAGCTTGATACATCTCCCAGAAGTTTCAAACAAGAGTTATGTGTGTGCAGAGGTAGGTCAACAAGGGAAGGCAATAAAACAGAGCAAGCAACAGAACAGAACACGAGCATAACCTACTGCTCGGGAAGATTATTGTTCAAAATGCCGCCGTCGACTAGATCTACAGTCACAGCGGAATTGAACAAGTTAGGACTCCGGAAGCTAGCTCCACGAGGATTCTCAGTTGGGGAAATTTCATCGGGCCTCTCCGACAAAGTAGAAATTGGAAGGCTTGAGAAAACAGAAAAAATAAGTACCCTGACCTCTGCACAGCACCAAAGGGTCAAAAATAAATCCACTTACTCGGTAGCAGACAACCGGACCAGATTTTCAAGTTTCTTGATTGCTTCGTTCTTCACTAGAATCTGCTCACGTAGTCTCTCCAATTCGTTCACCAATTCCTTCACACGTTTCTCGTGGTCGGATACAATCATCTTCAAACGAGTATTCTCTTTGGTTGAATCGTGCAACAGACCTGCACGCCTCTCCAATTTATCCTTCAAAGAAAATGCAAGGGCCTTCAGTTGGGGATACTTTCGAGCCTTCTGTCGAATTGCTTCCAAGTCCTCCTTGTCACCTATGGGGCCATCTTCGAGGTAAACTGCGAGATTAATCTGAGCATCTGCAGAGACCATACGAGCCATGGTGAGGTCCGTTTGGAGCATCAGCTTTTCCTCTTTGCTCATCTCCAGATCGTCACAGAGATTATCTCGTTCGGCCTGGAGGCGTTGACACTGTTCGGCCATTTCTGCACATCTACTCTTGGCGACTTCAAGGAGGGACTCGTATTTGATACGAGTGCTTTGCATCTTCGCATGGTGTTCCTGCAATTGGGTATGAAAGAGAGAAAGATGCTCACATTTTCCACTATAACCATATCGCATCCTTTGTTGACTTTATATCCACAAAAACGGGTTACCACCTACGTGATGAATGTCCTCGTTTCACCTAATAGTTACTGTATAATGTCTGTGACAGAGATTGGAGAGGCAACAAAAACTCCAAAGCTGTAAACCTTCAGTACTTCTGTCTTTAACGACACCAAGTTATTGCTCCACTAGGAAGTTCAAGCTCTACTGCTTCCTAGTTATGAAGACGATAGATTTAGCCGTATAGTCGGTATCGAGCTAGATAATGTTGGTTCGTTCTCTAGCGATACCCTTGACCAAGTTATGTAAAAAATCCTAAATACTCCTCCCAAAATAAAGGAAAATTTTAGCAAGGAGGGGGGTATTCATAAGTTGCTTTTATAAAAAGTTCACATTCCACTACTGCACCTGTTGAACAGAATTTATTAGTGCAATCGGCCGACTACCTCACTAGATGCGTACCGAGAGCATCGACTTTGTGACCTCTGACTCAGCAAAGGTTTAAGTAGACCACGCAGGGCCATCAATCACCCTGCTGACCACCCAATTTGATTAATTGAAACTCTTCACTCTATATTTTATGGAGATTTGATTTGATCCAATCAATATAAAATACGCACCTCCAACTTCTCCTTCAGTTGTGTTTCCAAAGCTGACCTCTGTTCATTGAGATTGCTGACCTCGTCAAGAGCTTGACGCAACTGCAGTGAGAAACCGGTCTCTCGTTCGATACTTTCTGCCAACAAGTCCTACGGATCGAATGAAATATATAAGAGGAAAGATGAATACCTCTAAACGCTCAGATTTAGCTTTCCAGTCTTCCACATCTTTGTTGGCTTTATTGAGCTGGTTCTCTAGGTCGTCGTAGATTCCACGCAATTCATTTGCAGCCACCTAGCAGAAAGGTACAAAAAGAAGCAGGAAAATGAAAGAAAAAAAATGAAAAAGAAGGGGTTAGTAAGCACTCAGCTCACCTTCAATTCAGTAACTCTTGCCTCCTTTTGGGTCAGCCTAGTCTCTGTTTCTGCAAGTTGTTCCTTCATGGTGGCTAGTTTCGACTCCTTATCCTTGACGACGGCCTAAAAATGAATAAAAGGGAATATCATATACTATTAAACAAAAGTTGTTCAAAATAGCCTCCTCAGAATCATTTTTTGGCAAATAAATGCAACCAAAGTGGTGTGAAATCCAAATGCCTCTCACAAGTATTGATCAAAGATCATGCTCAACAAGTCAGCACCTTAACATTTTATGGAAAGAGATGATCGGCAAAACTCGAACATGTTGCAAATAGAGACTGAAGGAAAAAAAAGTAATCGAAACAGTAAAACTTGGTTTATCAAATTTGAGGCTCACCTCCATCTCCGCCACTTTAGCCTCCTTTATTCGAATGGACAAGAGAGTTTCAGCTAATTGTGCATCCATTCTTTGCAGCCTCGTTTTCGATTCATCTACCTCAGTCTGATCGAAAGAAAATGGTATTAGTGAACTTGGTGAAAGTATTATCAAAGTACATTTAAGAGAAGAGTGTTTCAAAATACCCCTTCGGAGGATTACACAGCATTCTGGAGCATCACCAATACTCCCTCTAGACCACTGTAAAATCATTAACTGGATGTGCGCCGATGGCCATCGAATCTGTGACCTCTAACATGGGAGACAAACACGTGAGCCACTGCACAAACAATACCTTTCTTACTTTCTCATTAGGTCAATTGATTTTCTTTACTTTGAAATGATTACTCGGGCCTAAAGGAGCTTTAATAGCCTGTATTATGCATCAATGACCTGTAGGTCAATTAATCCTAATTATCAAAAAATGGATTAAACTAGCAAACACTTAGTACAACGAGTCATAGATACATTTGTCCTTATTGTACCGAACTAGTTTAAACCAGTAAACCACCTTTTTGGATCAGTTTCATAATTACGCATTCACAGACATGTAACTCAGGTCTCCAACTTCGAACTTTATCCTCTCTCTCTTTCATATTTATTTGCTGTGTTAATCATTAGACGTTTTTATTGTTAACTGTTTATCAGACAAAAAAAGTACATAAACACTCTTCTCTACTCAGAGTACTTCAATTCAATTTAGATAAGGTCGGTGTTTCGTGTTAGTCCTGTGGAAGATAACTAGTTTTTGTGATGAAGTACCCCTGAGTCTAACTTGGTCGGACCCCTAAATTGACTCGATTGATTAAGTATAGCGCTACCTTAAATACATACTGTTGCATGAAAACATTAGCATAACTAAATCTGACTGAATTTCAACACTTGGATTGGCGTCTCCATGATGGATATCTGAAGACAGTCACAATCACTTTGATCTGGTCCGACTTAATTACCGACCACCTCTTAATTAGTTATATGGATTTCAAACAAGAGTAAACAAGAAACTATTGAGAAAGTAAACCAAATTCGGAAAAAAGTTTCAATAAAGTTCCTTACCTCCAGCTCTTCTACCCTCTTTTCCTTTACCTGAGCTTTTGAGAGGGCCTCATTCCATTCCAACTCCAATTCCTGCAATTTGGTCTCCATTTGAGGTAATTCGGCCTAGTTGGACGAGAAAAAAGTCAACGTTTTCGTACAAAAATTTAAGTCCTTAGGTCACAGAACCACCAATAAGATTTTGAATCCCAAGCCCATTAAAAAAATCTGCCATTTTAGCACTTCTTTTTAGTGAAATCACCTCCGAGAACTCCGCATCGAAACGCCTGACAAGTGGAATTGATTTTCCAGTTCACTGTGGTATTCATGATAAACTTCTTTTGAGAAACAACCACCTAAGAATGATTGTATTTCACAGTTGGTAAGTACATCCCGCTTGTCCATCTAAACGGTTGTAATTGAAAGTATACTAAAATATATCCTAGAAAACTTGATACTTTGCATCCATGACCTCTGACTCGCCAGTGGATCACTTTAACCGCTATGACAACGTTCAATCTATTGTTTAACCCTACAGGATCGCAAAAAATGAAGGATAAAACAGGATTTAAATGCTCCATCTTCAGCGCATTCAGCTGATGAAAAATTCCTTCTAAATAAGCTTGGCCCTCCAAAATAAACTGAAACACCTAGTTGATAAATGATCAGAAATCAGTCATTGCCTTCTCAAAGACGTCCAACTGTCACGCTATTTCTATAGAAGAGCTCTTACCTCCAACACCTCTATTTTGAATTCTTTTGCTCGGGTAATAGAGAAGGCTTCATTCAATTGCCTTTCCAAGTCTTGAACTTTCGATTCCATGTTAGCTACTTCCATCTAGAAGAATTAACACTCACGAATACAGTGCAAACACAAAAAGACCGTGAAAGCGAGTCAGCACTGGTTCAAGTAGATAACGAAATTTTAAAAGATCGTGACTGCAGAGCAAGCGCATTCCAGCACAAAAGCTTCCCAAATAAATTCAACCAGATAAGCAGGAATTAAAGTTTCGTTAATAATTCTTACCTCTAGCGCCTCTATCTTGGACTCCTTTGTACGAGCGATGGAGAAGGCTTCAGCCAATTTAGTCTCCAAATCTCGCACTTTCGACTCCAAATCAACTACTGTTGCCTGGACGGAAATGAGAACAAAATGAACCTCAACCTCTTAATTCAGCATACTACTTAAATGAAACCACAAGTAAAGACCAACCTCTTTATCGGTGAGCTCTCTGACATTCAGAGAGAGATCGGCTTTGAGTTTCTCGATAGTTGAAGTGAGTTGCTCACAACGAGACGATGCATCATCCCCATTTTCGTACAGAGAGACAGTTGGTGGCTCCGTAATGTCTGATATTTGCAGTGTCGCATTCTGTGAGACAAATAAATTCCGTTAAAAATGTGTTCAATACCTTTCAACCACAGACTCGAAGTTTTTTCGTGAAGTCCAAGACAATCATTAAGGCGTTTTAGTCTGCATAATATTCACTAGAATCACTAAATTATATTAAAAACACACTAGGCGTAGAAAAAAAACTCTCCGAGTACTTGAAATGAGTGGATTTAAAGTATCCTAAAGTCCGTTTTACAAGAAACTGGTATTCTAATATTTCTTTTAGTAACCCATACCAATCAGCGTGGTTGGTCAAGCAATTTATTGGATAACAGATACCAATCTCATGACCGCTGACGTTTATGGGTAAGCTAGTAGATCCATTAAGGCAAGCAGAATTCAAGGCTAAGTCAAGTCTCGCTACGTTCATTCTTCAAACACATCTCAAATCCAGCTTATACAGGACAAGAAGCTGGTCTTCTCCCTTGCTTGACGAATTTCAAAGTGGCACCGAGGTTCAAGATTTAAGAGGAGGGTGTAACACTCAATCAACACTGAGGAGTGCTACATTAATTATTCGAACGATAACATTCGAGAAACGATAAAAATAGTATTTGAAGCGATCCTCTTCACGGAGGAATAGAAAATTACTTACTAACATTCCACTTAACATTTTCCATATGAGTTTTGCGATTTAAGCATTCTACTATTTTTCCAAAGCAATAAATTCATATAAACTGACATACCTGACGGGACAATGTTACAGGATGTTGCGTAACAGCAGCTGTCATTACGAATTCTTCATTGAACTGAAGTTCGAGAAGACTCAGCTGAGAACCACTACAATACACCAAGCAAAGTAAGTTAATTGAAACCGATCCATTAAGGTCGGATGACACAAAAGAAAGACAATTTGAACATACACTTCAGTCAAATTCGCTGAATCTTTGCGCCCCTGAAGGGTGTCAATGAAAAGTTCGAACCACCTGTGAACTAGATCACACCAGTCTGAGAATGCAGCAGTGGATTCCGCCGCCACTTCCACACTCTTGGTCTTGGAGAGAACCTCCACAAAGCGGACGACGAGGTTCAACAAGGTATCTAAATTAGCACCAGCGTCTTCTGTGACGCCATGAGACGAAATGGGGGGTCGAGAGATGCCATCAGCATTCACACTGATGGCAGCTAGCAATTCCGTAGCTGCATCGAGAGACCATGCATCCAAGGCTTCCTGAATTCCTGCGACCTAGAGACAATAAAGATAAGAAGATATCCATACATTTACGTATGAAAAGATGGGTGTCGTCATTCACGGTCTTATGAATTTTTGCACTTCCATAAGTAATAAGACTCTCATAGATAAAACAGTCAGTAGTGTCAATTCCTGCTACTACAAGCTAAAATTTCGAGCGCAAAAGTTGAAGTGCATAGTTGTCAACTGTATCCGAATGTTCGCGGAAATGATAATTATGTTCTTGCACTATCGACGCGATCATTGTTCCTCAGGCGCATCGATGTACAAGGACTTTCAGAACCTAAGTTCCGGTTATTTTAAGTCTTAGAAAAGACCGGTGATTGGAAATCCTCATATTAGAATATCATTGTCAAAGTAGACATCGAATTCAGTGAACGAGCCTCTTCAGAAGGTAGCTCGAAAATGTTCCTCGAATTGAGAAGAGAATAAGTAATTATATCGAATCCCATGAATCAAATCTCCCTTTGGATCTTTCCCAAACGACTTCCTCTCTGTCATAGCTATGCACCCGCATTTCCGAATGTTGTAATGTATCCTATCTCTATTAAAACATACACAAACATGATTGTTTATTTACATCCCAGTCCTAAAAGCGGATGTACGCCTTTTGGGTTTACGTCAGTATACAGGTTGCATATTAGTTTATAATTACAGACAGATACGCCCTTCTCCCAAACTGGTTACTTTCAGCACATTAGAAGTAATGGTCGCTGAAACACCTAATGATTGATATAACAGCAGGAGATTAGGGAAGTTACACACCCAAATTTTAAAAAAAGCAGACAACTAGAGTAGTTTTTTGAAAAATGGACTTCAAATTGAATTTGAAGGTTCTTTAAACATCCAGATAAATCTTAAATTATCTGCTGTGCATCTACTTGTAATCATATGCATTAGTGCCTGTAATGACATGAGTAAGTAACTTACAGCATGAGCAACGCGATCAAAGATGTTTTGAGAGTGCATTTCAAGACCAGTGATGTCGAGAGCATGGCTTCTTTGACTTGCTGTGAATGACATGGAGTTGGTCATTGATAGATCTTCCATGGTGTTGTCGTTGAAATGTTCACGAAGAAGATGGAAGGTTGTATTGTTGTGACTCATCTGGCTCACTGACAACTCCTCATCGTCGCCCTTTTCTGCGACTGATTTCTCGGCCGGTTCGGTGCGCTCATGTTCTTTAGTTGTAAGAGGATCATACAAATGGGAAACTTAGAATCACAACTTACCAAAAGGCTCTAGTGCAGAAGGATCACGATTCTCTCTTCTAGCGGAATTTACAAAAGACGTCTGTCGAGAAGTCTGATGATCAGCTCTAGGAACAGCGTATCTGGAACTCGTCTCTAAGCAGAGAGAAGTTGCCAGAACGCTGCGATTCACTGTTTCATGGAAGGAGTTACGAAATGTGCGCAGATTGTCAAATTGTTCGACCAGCCCCTTGATCAGAGAGTAGACATCACGTAGACGGTCCGATTTCATCCCTGAAGCTGAGGTGGTGTCATGCAATCCTACTCCATCTTCCTTGTGTTTAGGCTCTTCTCCTATTTGGGAAACCTAAAGGGGTAAAATAAAAAAGCAACAAGTAGACACTTACCTCAAGCAGACCGGCAGACAGTTCAGCCTCCACTTTACTAAGAGCAGATCTGAGCTCATACAATGTCTTGTCCAGAGTCTGGGATACCCTCTTGTTGGAATTCAGAAGACAAACGAAGGAGTCATTCGCCTGGGATATATTCCCTGTGTCTTCTATTGCAGAATGAGTTTAATGAGGGAAATAGACCAACTCTTACCTAGAATGCAGGGATTGTTTAATACTGATAAATTGGCAGGATTGGTGGTGGCGACGGCCTTTAAAGGAGGGGGATTACTCTCGGAGAGGGCATTGAAAGCAGCCTTGAGACGAGTGTTGGTTTTGACCTGAGCGACCAGCTTACTCCTAAGAAGAGCTACCTCGTGCTGAAGTTTAGTCATCTCGACAGACATGGCTTCTGATTGTGTAGTTCCTTCTTTGCGGGGAGCAGAAGCAACAGAGGCATCAACAATGGAGTTGAAAATGCTGGAATCGAGTTCATGATGGTACTGGGTCACCTCTGCAGTTGGCTCAGTGTCATCAAGGTGGGGGCCATTAGTCTCAGTTGGGGTATCTGGAGTGTATAGTTCTAATAAAGCTCTCTCTCGATCAACCAACAACTAGAAAAAAAGATAAGAAAATAATTCATCAGCGAAATTATAAGAGGTTAAAATACTCAGGTTATCTTGATAATATGTTCCAGATATAATAGATCTGAGTGGTAGAAAATGAAGTATGGTAATAGTGGCGAATACTCACAACGATGATTTGAAATTAGGCGTTCAGGGCGGAAAAGGAGTAAACGAGATCATTGAGACCCGTTTTCAATGATATTCGTGCTTATATAATGCTCCATCATCTACTTAATCCTTACTGTGTGAAAAGTTCTCAGCAAAATGTCTGTATGAAGGAAAGCGATCACTGTTTTAGTCTTGTTCTCCCGCCTTTTTAGAGTAGTGAAGAGTGTGGCGAGTGGAAGATCTAAACATCCTTCACAAACCCATTTAGGGCACCTTGTGACACGCATTTTAGAATTATTAAAATTTCTAATGAAATAAACCTTAAAGACGTAGAAATACACGAGACTCTGAACACTAATACAGACTAATCGTTTCAAACATTCCGAAATTAACATTTAATTGATGACTTAATTGCAGAAAAATCAAGACCACAGTTCACTTTGAGAAGAGCAATAAAGTAGAAATCAAACGGCACATCTCTAAGACTATCCATCATTAAATGGTACACGTATTATTTTTCTCTAATCGACTACGATAGACCAACTACGAGACACCTCTGCTAGTTATTCAGTGGCGAATGGTAGATAAGGAAGTTACGATCACTTAGGGACAAATCCTAATGAGAATCGAGAAGAAAAGAAATAAATAAGCTACAAAAAACGATGACTAACCCTATTGAGCTTTTTCACTTCTATTATATGTGCTTCCCTCAAACGCGCTTCAGATTCTTTCAGCTGTTTGACCTTTCCTGAAAGTTCGTCATTCCTTTCAGCCGTTTGATGGCATTCGCTAACGAGATCGGCGATTCGATCATGAAGTTTCCTTTCCAACTCATCTCTTTGCTCAAGATCCTTCAAATGGGCCGATTTCTCCTCTTCATATTGCTCCAAAATGAGACGCAATTTACTCTCAGATACGGAGAGTTCCTGTTTACAGATGGAGAGGTCAGTTGATAGAGAATCACAATTTGATCTGAGGGATTTCAACACTTCTTGGGCCGCAGAGTAGCGACGCTGAAGAGTCAAATTATTATTCTTGATAGGTGATGACAAGGGATCCAAAAGAGTACTGAAATTAAGAACAGACGAATTCTCTTTGTCGTCATGAAAATTAGAGACATTTCCTTTGCTACGTAATTCAGCCAACTCCGCTTCCAGAACAGCAATTTGTGACCCAGCAGAGTTTAATTTTTGCTGAAGAGTTGCAATCTCTCTGAAACAAATCGTAAAAAGAAGCAAAATCTTAACTTACGCATTTTTGATATTTTCAAGTCGGGAGGATTCACATTCAACTGTTTCGCATCGGTTTTCCACTTTTCTTTGTGAAGACTGTAGTTCTTGAAACTCAAAGAAGAGCAAATCATACTTCCTTCTCCACTCTAATAAAATCGATGAAAATGAAATTCAAATCATTTTACCAAAATCGCTTGACTCGAACTTTTGACTCCATTCCTCATTATCCCTTTTTAGTCCTTCATTTTCATACTTTAAAGAGGATATCACTTCTGAGGCATTGCCCAGCTGATGACGTAAATTTTCAATATTTTGTTCCGCCTCATACATACGCTGAATTTGATCGTGAGATCATAAAATAGCAGTCACTTACGAGTCCCATATTTTTGACTTGGCCTTTATTAAAAACTTCTTCATATTTATGGCATAAAAGTCGTAGGTTAAAATTATCGATTCTCAGTCTTGAGAGACTTTCAGAGTCATCACTAACAAATTTGACATTTCTAAATGAGTCGTCCAACATTTCAGTGCGTATTGGATTCACCAAAAACGATACACTAAGGATAAAAATAATAAAAAACCTTACCTTTCATCAAGGTTCTTAGAATCCCCTTCAGCCATTTTAAAACGAGTAAATACTCACATATACCTTCAAGAATAAACCCCAACTTGAAAAGTGCAAACTGGAATTGTCTTATTATTTAAGTATGAAATGAAAAAAAAGCTGTCTAATCCTAAATATAAATATTAAAATTTAGGATTTGAATATGAGCAACATTTACAAACGAAAATCAGCTGTACCTTTAACCTTTAAACTAGAAAAACGCGCCTTAGACGTTATATTGTAGTTCGAGTCGATTAAAGAAGAAATACTTTGCATGATGCCCTTATTAGTTTGAATTAGATTGATGTTGTAAATTTGATTAACAATAATCACTATCAGTTTGTTTTGATTGAAGTATTCCTCTTCCATGTTTGTGTAATTTTATTAAATTTATCTTATGCACATCGATTTAGCGATCGTTTAATAAAAAAAGTTGTTTGACAGATAATGTGATTTGCAATGTCCTGCATGCGTTCAGGATCACGTTTATAACCAGTTGTGAATTTTTGTTTATAATTAATTCTACCAAAACTAAACCGGTCATATAAATCGTACTTATTTAATGATTGACAAAGAACTTGGTTTTTCCTATGCGTATATACATTTTACTTTATGAATCTGAAAATCTAACTCTCTGCTTATACTTCTCGTGTATTGATATATGAAAAAAGGAGGAAGCAATTTTGATGTACTTTACTTTACGTGATCCATGAGATAAAAATCCCATTTGACAAGATTTTAAAATGTTTTATATGGAATGTCTCTTTATATAATTTAAAGAAGGTAAAAATGACCCTGGAACTAAAAATAAGCTATTATGAAGTTGGAGAATATTATATTTTAGTTCTGCTATTTCAAAGAACTCGAAGATTACCTTGACACCTTATCCCTTAGTTTTTACATATTCAGATTCTTACAAAATCGATCAAGTCACGGGAATTAATAGTTCATACTAAACGTAAAATTCAACATTGGCCAAACCCAAAAAGATTCTCTTAAGCATAATAAATAGTTTATTTAATTGATTTAAGTCAATGTTTTAATTTCATGAAGAAAAATTCTATTCCGTTTACTTCAAATATATATACGAAAAATAAAAAAGAATTCTTGTCCATATTTTGAGAAATCGTAATGTAACTAAATTACGTTGGAAATTACCGTAATGTTATCTTAAAGACCTGCAATATCTCAATCAATTTTCGTGATACATAAACTCATAAATGCATGGCAACATTTCTAAAAAGTTTGATTTATGAGAATTAGAGTCTAGAACTGCCGGTCATTTTTACCCCGGTATGAAAGAATAGTGGGCGTGAATTGATTTAGTCCGCAACATTCCCCAAGTTATAAACATTTTACCCGTCATGTTCACTTAACCTGAAATATGAAATCCAATTCTTGTGCATCATATTACTCTAAAATTGAAACTTGGGATAAGCTTATGCACTTATAAAGTGGGGAGAATGATGAAAAGTTTATTTACCGCTTTTCAATTAATTGCCTACCGTCTTCAAAGCCGTGTTGCTCCAAAAAGGATTCATTTGAGCAATTAAATTGCATTATTAATTAGGATTTTACAGTCAAAACTTACTTTGTTTTCATTTATCTTCTAAATTACTCAGGCTTCATTCATTCGCTTTCTTCATGTATTGAGAAGAAAGCACAAAACAAGAACAATTGTAAAGTATGTGAAATCTGTAAAAATTCATATATTTTCCATGAAAAAAAAAGATTCCAAAGTCTACTTTTGGGTTTGGAGTTTTATTTTTTCCATCCTTTTATTTTTAGTATTGGAATACGGCCAAATGAAGAAATGATAAATTGATGAATTTTCATTGAATTATATCAATATTTTTTTTATATAAAATTTTGACATAATTTTTGATATTTTTTAAAGTGAAAGCACAAAAGATAAACCATGATTGTATTAATCTCAAAGACAGCAAGAATAAATTATATTTTTTTTAAATTTTCATCAAGCGAGTCAATTTTAGTTAAATTCTTCAAGTAGTTTACATCGTCTTCCAGAGTTTTCTTCATCTGCTTGGCCAATCGCTTCCGAAGCTCTGGGTTAGATTCTGTCCTCATTTGGTTATGATACTCTTCGATCAATATTTTTAGTTCATTCCAAATTTCTTCATATAGTAGTAGAATCGTTGTTTTCGTCATGTCCTCTGTGGTCACTTTTTGTGATTTAGCATTACCAGGAGAAGAGGTTAGTTTCTGCGTCGTTACAGTAACAGTTCTCAAGGAATCTCCAGCAGGTTCCTTTTTCTTCTTCTTGTTTTTGCACTTACAGGTCTTCGGCTTCCTGTCTCTTGCTAACCACTCTGAATCTTTCCAGTCGTCATGATGAAAATACGGCCAGGGTTCATAATGCCACTGAAATACTTGATCATACACTGGTAGGAGGGGATTTAAAAACTTGTATTCGACAGGATTTATCTGGCCCGTTTGTTGAAGAGGGATTATGGGAAATAATATTGGATCATGGGTTCCGGGGTAGTATGTAATGGATTCATCTTCGAAACCTCGTTGTTGATTATCCCGATTTCGACAGATATTCTTTTTCTTCTTTATCTCTGATTTTTCCGTTTTGGATTTTGCTGTAGTAGCTGCGGGGCTAATTGTTATTTCGGTTTCCATCTCCGTGAAATTAGTCGGTAAATAAGTATTTTGGGTTGAAAAGAATGTTTCCGGTTCCGGAGTTGTTGTGTAATTGGCATTCTCAATGGTGATAAGAATAGGCTCTGTAGTCGTTTGCTCTTCTATAGTATTATTAAGCTTATTACCTTTAACTTCCGCTTTCATTATCTTCAATCCTCTTCTTCTTCTGAATGAAGATTTGTTAGATTTCTTAGGGAGTTTGCTCTTGCGCTTTCGTGGAGATTTCTTTAAGATCGATATTGACCTCTTAGTATGCACATCTGGTTTTGTCTTCTTAATACGTTGAACTTGGAGAGAATTCTCATTTTTAGGTATGGGAGAACAGGAAATAAGTACCACGAAGAGGATAAAAAAGAACACAGTTATCAGTAGTCCTTTCATTGCTCAAATGGTGCTTACTGCAATAACAACTTTGATCAATTCATTGCACTATTGCAAAATGGTGCACTTCGAATAACGCCACGTTGCCAGTATTAAGGTCAACCGGCCAAATCGTAATTTAGAGCCCTTTTAATGTTCATTATTGTAACATAATTATTCTCCCTACACCAAGCTCATGGACTTGTTTGGTTACTTATGGCTCCAGACCCAACAGAGTCAGTTATTGTTTCTCAAAGTCTAATTCACCACTCCAAAAAACTCCGATTGAAAACAGCGAAACGCAAGACGGTAAATCATATGCCAGATTAGAATGTCGTTCATAATACTGAAATCAAATTTGAGGCGAATTTCTTCTGGCGACCTTTTGAGACAGCCGTCATTAAAATAACGGCAAACGTTTCTCTGAATTGAGGGGAAAAGAAGTAGAATTTCGAATCTCTTGAATCAAGTCACCCCATCCTTCTCCAAAGTTATAACCTTATTACTACACATCCGCTTGTTTGACCGGTACTATATACGCAAACTGACACACCCATGTTTTGCCTGCTAAATACTAATAGAATGCTTTCCGCTTAAAATCATTCCATTCTTAGAGATGGAATTCGATCGTTTCCGCCTAATTATCATTTAAAGTTCTGAGTATGAATGGATCATTTCCATCCTTTGAGCGAACAGAAGGTAATGTGAAGTGTAATTGACAAAAGAAAAGGTTAAAATTAAATGCAATGCATTCCAAATTAAATCGAATATTTTGGGAGGATTTTCGAACTGAACCAAGGTGGAATTGCTCATTCACATAATGGAATGAATTCATTCATTACAATATTGTTAAGCTCTAGTTCAAATAGAGGCTGTCAATTTTCCAGAACCTGCTTATCCCTTCCGTCTGCAGGAGCTTTGTCTCTTACCTTAACTATTCGTAATTCAGTTAGATTATTAACTGACGACTTCATAAATGCATATTCGATAAATAGGTCGCTTCCGAAGTCGGATTTTTTGGAGAGAGGGAACAGTCTTGAATTCCACAGATTCGCTTCTATGAGTAAACACCTGTTTAAAGTGATGAGCCGCGTTTCTTCAAACCAGTTAAACCTTATTTTTCCCTTTGGTTGACTGCTTGGTTAAAGGAGACAATGACACAACGTCACGGGCTATTTCGATCAAAATTCTGACCATATTTAATTACAATACAATTGGGAATACAACAACGCAACCTGTTGCCATAAAAACGGACTTATGGAAGAAGCAGTGACATAATGTCATGACTATCTGGGGTTAGAAAGTGGGAAAAACTACGGTTTATAATGAGAAAATACCTAATTTTCTTACAAAAGGAGTATAGTTTGTTGATCGGTTTACCCTTTTGTCTGTTGAGAAATTTCAATTTCAAAGTCCAGAAACGAATTCTGTTCTCACAATTCTACTGAAGACGACATCTCAATAAACGAAAAGGAAGGCTTCTTAATTCAACCCTACACGCCTAATCATTTCATCTTTTGTAGACCTCAATTTCCTCCTTTCTCTCTATTTCAATGCACATGGGTTTCAGAGTGGTCAACTTCTGTCAAAAAACATTTCGGCGTAATGAATAAACGCTATTACTTTTTATTATAATTTCCAAACAAAAAGCCAGAAATAAAGAATTTTTTCATTATTAATAGATGAATAACAACATTCAATAAGGTCTGTCTAATTTCGTAAAGGAAGTTTGCCAATATTGATTTATTTATTCAAAAAATCCTCCTCATTAGAAAGGTCTTCATCGTAGAATTTCAGGATATCGCGAAGGCGGTTCCGTATTAGATCTGGAATTTGGTTTCCATTCTCGAAGTAATATTTCCTTGTGAATTCAAGCAGACGATCGAACAAAGTTTTGAACCTCTTTTCCATGTCTTCTGCAACTGCTTCAGGGTTTGTTGATGTTTTTTCTGTCACTGTAACTGTCTCAGAGGTTTCTGTAATGACTGATAATCTGGAATTGTTTAAATCTACCTCGTTTCCTTCCATTGCCACAGAAATGGTTGATGCTAGCTCATCCGTAACAGCTGAAGCCTCGTATGCTTTTGTTTCTGGATCAAATTCTTTGTTAGCTTCTCCCTTCCCAGTTAGTATGGATACCGTTGATTTTGTAACGAATGAGGTTTCAGAGTCTTCTAAAGAAAACTCGCTAGCATTGAAATTTGAAAGTAACTCTGCCAAATAATCAGAAGTTCCGTTCACAGGTAAATAGTTTTCATCAGTTTTAATATCTTCCACCAAGATTTCTCCAGATTTCTGAGTGGTTTTTGACGTTGTTGTAATCAAAATAGCCAAATCTTCATCAATTTCGGCTGTTGACTTTAGAGTTTCAGTAAATTGTTTAGTTTCTGAGCTTCCGTTGTCAGTTGTAGTCCAATCAGTAGTCTGAGGGTCTTGTAACAGAGTAAAAGCATCAATGAGAGCAAAGAAACACCAGAGTACTATCGTCATGGCCATCATTATTATCTATGACATTTGACTTGGTGAGTTTGTCCTCTAAGCACTGAAATTCAATTCCATTCAATCAATGGGTCATGGAGCTTTGTTTTGGGTGCAAGAGGTCATTTTATTGGAGTACATGATATATTTGTGCACTTATTTTCCCTTTTATTTGTTATAATTAACTCACATTAATAATTTCATGACAAACTAGTTTCGCATTCAAGAACATATAAAATAAGCCTCAGCTTCGCCAGCATCCTTTAACGTCTTCATTCACTCGGGAGTATAATGAAGTCAGGATGTCAGAAGCCTTGATTTATTTGATTTCTCGAGTTTCCACTTTCATACAGGAGCGTCAGTCAACTTGTCCACAAATTGAATTTTCACAATTTGATTCCTGCATTTTTTCGTTTGAGTTCATATCCACGATATTGGAGGTTTGTTGATTGATCGTGCCACTTTCATGCAAAATGTCCACGAGTTCGTAGATGAGACAAAGGCATCTGGACACAATAGCACTCACAAGATTTCACTCTATTCCCTGTCAAATCCCATGATAGTAGAGAACATTTGCATACATTCAAACACAGTATTCTGTATTTCCGCATGTTACTCCCTTAATTAATATAGCCGGTTAGTTACTCAATTCGATGGTACTATATCCAATTCATACAAAAAGAGGCTGAGGGATAAGCCACATTCCAGTCACGAAAGCCATACCGGACTATTAAACTTCCATTTTGCTTTTGTTAATAAATTTAAAAATCTAATTTCGTTTAAGAATATTCTGCCTTCTCAACCACCGGAAGAAAAGGAGGAATAGAAGCGGTGATAACAACCCCTCCTGATTATAAAAACCGATCACGAAACACAGGACATTGCAAACAAACATTTGCGGAAATCCAGTGGACGTATCATAAAATGGGAATTTTCGAACATGAGCTGTCCATTTGGTAAATTTTGTGCAATCCAAACCCGAAAATCAAATGAAGTAAGACTTGCCCTCGGAATTCTTTTAATCTCCCTTCTTTCTCATACCAATGAACTCTCTATAAACCGACTTCGTGTCCTTCCTGCAATTGAAAATTATAATTTTTTCCCGGTGAGTGAAAACGATTTACTTATTTTACAATTTATAAGTATTAATCGTGTGGCCCACCTAAGATCATGTTAGATCATACTGTTTTGAAAGAGGAAATGAATTGAAGTGACAAGACCGATCACCCTAATTAAGCAATTGGTCAATAAGAGCTGGAGAAGAATTTCATCACTAATCCAGTTGACGAATTATGAAACTTGAAGTTAAGTGAATATTCCACAATCTGAAACCCAAAAGTACAAGAATTGGCTTTCTGGAGCTCTCTTTTCTGTCTTCTAACTTATTCCTTCATGAACTTTATGTATCCGACTTCAGTTGCTTTCTTGAAATAAAAAAATTGTAACATTTTTCTGCATTACTGTGTGTTATTGATAGGAAGATCGTGGAATATCGATTCTACTCCATCGATACGCCACTTGTACATCATATCCATGGCAGGACATGGCATGATGAAATCAATCGTCACTCCTCGGCTGGCTTGTTGTACGATCATTCATATTCTGTCATATCAGATTATGAAGACCTCCAACCAATCACAATCTGGTCATTAACAATTCACAGGGTAAAAATAGTTTCTCACTTCAGTCGATAACTTTCAGGTCACCTGAATTATCTTGTCCGGTTAAATCTCTATCTTGTTTTTCTCTCTGTGTCTGAGCGGCCGTACCGAACATTTTATAATTTAGAAATATGAACAATTGAAAATATATAATGGCTGTATTGCAGAGTAGACGCATCATTCATGAACCTGGCAATTCGGATCACATCATAGAGAATTAAAATCAGTCTTTTAAATTCAAACATCGCTATCAAAAATTATCTACTTCCAACCTCATAAGATGCAGCCTTAATAGTTACAGTTCTTGAACAAGATATGATTGAGGGTTCATCTACCTTCAATTGTCTTCTCTCTGGAAGTTTTACTTCAAATCATAAAACCACTATCAGTGTTTCCCATTCAGTTATATTGTTAATGCGTGAGAACTGAAAAGGTCGGTACCCTTTTTCATATATTCAAAAATACTCATGTAATAAGTCCCTTGAGTATGGACGAGATTCAACAAAGCCTACGGCTTGTAAAGAGCCATAGCAACACGTCTTCCATAAGCACTTGACAAGATTAAGTGTCAACTGGCATTTTTTGCTTAAGAAATTAACTTTTTTACAGATCGGTGAAAAAAGGAACCAATTATCGGTTGATCAGGCTAACCTGACCCAATTCCAATATTAATCTCTGGAACTCCTCTTTCTTGCATGAAAGAAATTATATATTTACGCTCATTTACCACTGGAACCCTCTCGGGGTTCTCTCAGCTTAAAAAAGCTTCATGCCGGATGTGACAAACGCGTAAACTATAAATATGTTATGTAAAAACTCTTCCTACCATTTTTGGGCTGCTTTGGGCTGTACTTTCATTTCATCATTCCAAATTCAAGGCCGCTCAACTAAACCAAGCGAACATATTTCCACGAATATAGCCCTCATAACCAAATGTTACAATTTGAAGATGGAAAAGAATGTCAAAATTCACAAAGGTAATCATGAAACCTCACAGAGCTCTCTTTAGAGCTTGAAAGCAACACATCCTATTGTCAAATTCATAATATTGATACAATTTTTCAATAAACGGCCTTGTTATTGACCCTTATTTGACAAACGATTGTCTTGATTACATTTAAACACTGATCTCAGGTACTTTTTGTCGAATCAGTATTTTGAGAAGCGTGCTGTTAACGGCCCCAATCGAGTGTTTTCGCTGCACTCGGGAGAAATTCGCAGACTTCATCTCTCTTGAACTGGATTACCGAGCATTAGACTCCCACGCTCAAACCTGGATATGCAAGATTTTCTGTGAGAAGCCGTCGCTGCAGTTATTAGGTAATTGGGCAGCCGATTATTTACCACCTATTCAAGCCTATTTTAGCATCTTGTTAGATAAAGAAAATTCCGTTTGATCTAAAAGTCTTCTCTTTTCCTCTTTCTGGAGTTTGAGTAACTGTAGCTTTAATAAAGGGCAACTTAAAAGTTATTAGGATTTGGTGATCTGCTCCCCTTTTTCTCCTTACTGACGGCTAAAGTGACCAACCTAAATCTGGAAAAGCAGTTGACCGAAAGGCAGGTACAGAGCGGACCAAAATAGATTAAGATAATTTATTGTCATTAGACGATTACTTCGTCCTGATTTTGGCGACTGATGAAGTTTAAATACCTTCGAATATTGAGCTGAAAATATGCAACGACTTGCATAGCTCAAATTTAATTATACTTTAATCTACTTCATTGGTGCATGACATATCGCCTATTGGACCAACCACTAAGTTGAATCTACCGGTCAACAAGCTCCGAGTATCGTCAACGTAAGTGCAATCATAAGTCTATGAGTTAAACAATGAAATTAGAACATTTGGCGATTACATAGGGAACTATTATGAGGATATGGACAACTCAACGCTTCTCTGATGCTCTGACTTCATGGCCTACCCGTCCTTCATTTCATGCCTTATTAGTATCATTTACAGGTCCCCTTATTCAGGTGCCTTCTCGTGATCAAAACGTGCTACGGTGTTTCTCATTCCTATAGGTAATAATAACAACCACTGCACCTCTGGTCTTTCTCATTAATAATAAATAGCATTGTGCATCTACTTGTGCAAGCTGAGATCTTAAATTGTTGGAGCCAGTCTGTCTGGAACAGTATCTATTGATTTTTGATATTAATGTAGTTAGATGGATGAATTTTGAGGGTGTACAGTGTCATGGTTAGATCAGAGTTTTTCCAATGTTTGCAACCTGGGTGTTTGGATGACAGCCTCTTCTGTTTACTTGAGTCTCTGAAATAAGAAACAGGAGTTCTGTTCGTAAGTATCAATAACTCTATCGTACAAGTAATCCATCGGCGGCGCAGTAATTAATGTGCTTTTTGCAAAGAGGTCATGTGTTTAACACTCACAGACGCATAATCAGTGGACAAATGAGGAAAAAAATTGAGTTCCTCATCGGCGAAGCTCCAAAATCAACATCCACTCGTTGAGAACCAAGGCGTTTATTTTTACCTGGAGGACTTCTAGCAGCACTTGGGATAGCCTTTGGCAAGCGGTCCTATTTCTCTGGCCGTTCTCCCTCCTGTATGTGTACCTCCTGGCTAACGTTTTCATTTGATTTAATCTTAGATGACTAGAGTAAAATTTTCGAAGAACCCTTTGTTTGACTGTCACTGGTAAGACAACCATTTCATTAAACATCAAAAAGGATTTGACAATTGATAATGCCTTACAGCAATAGAATAGATCCAACAAGTCCCCTTTTAAGGATGAAGATGGTCATTTCATTTTCACAAATTTAATAGCCATCTGATGAAGAGTGCCTTATATCCATCTCCGTGACAGGAATATTTCGGACAGAGTAGACTAGAATGCATTATGCATACTGATGACAGTGGTTTCTTCCATAGGTGTTAGTTGCTTTCTAATTAAAAATGGCAATTTGTCAGCTTGTTCCAACTCAGTAGTATTTTGATACTTCACTTCGAATTCATATCCTGTCAAAATTATTACCCAATACTAAGGACGATTCGCTGAATATGGTGGAATGCCTTTCTTGGATCCAAAAATTGATAACAAGCATTTGTGATCTGTCAGAAGATTAAAGTAACGATCGTAGACAAGGTTATGGAACTTCTTCGCCATGTAACTGGTGGAAGCGCTTCTTTCTCAATTTGTCCATAGTTCTTTTCTCTTGGTGTCAGCGAACGGGATGCATGAGCCACAGCCTTCTCTGCGACGTCTGGAAAAATATGTGAGATCACCCCACCTACAACATAACTTGTTGATTACGGCAATTCTAGATTATAATGAGTCATAATCATATCTGGTCACAACATGGATCTCATTTTCTTAAACGCTCCCTGACAGTCAGCATACCAGTGCCAAGCAGTGCCCTTTAGAGGAGATAATTCAATGTAATAACTAGTTAATCCCATGAATGAACGAACAATTTGGACAAAATAGGTCGAATTCTCCGAGGATCAGAATAGCGACTTTCCCGGTCAAAATGAAAACAAAATATTGTATGGATTCCAAGAAGAATTCATATTTCTCTAGCCTCAGAAGGTAACCAAAATTGGTAATGCGTTTAAGCAATCATTCATTTCGCTCAATGAATTCTTTCTCCGTTAGTTCAACTACTACGATATGGTCCAGATATATTGCTGTGTCCTTTAGTCCACCAATCATATTGTCCATTAGGTGTTGCCTCTGAAAAATCCAACCTCTCAAAACATGTGCCACCGTTGAGAGCTGCAAATATATCTTCAGCAACAGAAAGAGGATAGTGGCCGTCTTCAAGAGCTGCATTCATACCAGTTTAAAAATCGGGACATACAAGAACGCTCCCATTCCGTTTTCGTACAATCACAATTGGGGTGGCCCACTTAGAGTAGGATATCGGTTGCAGCACACCAATTCTCTCAAGGCAAGGCAGTTCTTCCTCTACGCTTCATATATCAGAAAAGGAAACACTAGACTTCGGACACAAAATAGGTCTACACCTTTTCTTTCAGGTACAGATTAACTTTCATTTTCGTGCATCAACCTAGGCTGTCTCTAAAAAAGCGAAAAATTCATTTAATTGTGTCCTGTTTATCTTCATTCTTCCCGATATCGGATTTGCATCTCATATCTGTTTTATTATCAAGTTCACAGAAATCCTTCTTATTTTTATTCCTCTTTCTGACCATCTTCGAGCTGGTTTTCGATTCTGTCACTGAGTGGCTAATGATTTTTGTGGCAAGGAAGTGGGTGATCAGCCTCAGTAGCTACATTTCGCCTAGCCAATCTAGACCCAGAAGATCTAATTCCGGTTGATTTGTTACGAAGCATTTTGGATTAACTTGCTGGTCACCTTTACAAGCTTGATGGTCAGGTTTACCTTTCAATTTCAAGGCGTCAGCAGTAGCTGTTGGGGCCATATGGCTTCTCAGCCTCAGCACTGGACCGCCCAAGGTTTGTCATTTTTTTCTCGAGATCAAAGTGATGTTAGAGGCATTATCCAATTGCAAAGTGACTTATCACTGACTGCCAAGGTCATATACTGTCGCCTGATGTAACTTATGCATTCACAGGTTGAAGTGAAATCATTTAAAGATCCATTAGGTTTTCCAGCAATCTTCTCCTTCTTTAAACGACTCTTCGTATCGTTCCGACATTTTGCTTCCTTATGTCCTTTCTTTTCACAGACATAACAAATATGCTTTCTGTAAGAATGATCTGCAATAGTGCATTTCGCTGCATAGCCAGCATGGTGATGGAGATTTCTTTTTTGGAATATCTTCCTGGACGACTGTGCAATTCTTCGGACATAACGTGGTCACCGGCGTTCTGCTAGATCATAACGGTGTCCGTTCTTCTACATTCTTCACCTAAATCCTCTTAAGGTGATATCATGATTTTGTTCAACCATACAAAGAATTCTTACACAGATCCCGCTGACCACAAAAAAGGCCACTTAACATGATCACTTAAAACAAATTTGGTGTTTGATTGTTCAAAATTTCTATTTATCCGAGAAACATAGACAATTCAATCTTCTCTCGGCTTCTTTTTCTTCGGAATTTGATGAACTTGTAAAATTCGAATGATTTTTCTCCGAACGGTTCATTTGACTCATCCCCTGACGTCATTCACCGCTCTCTCATTTATTAACCCCCTTAATTTGGGATACTCATTTCTGGGCAACTCTAAACATCCCTTTTCAAACCATCTTTTACAGAGTGCGATTTAACTAGATGCGGAAATATAGAAATTGGGTCAGGCAAAATTCCGCTTAGGCTTTTCTTGTAGTGGTCAAGATAATCTTTGAGGAGCTGGGATATCATTGGAACCTGCAATTTACTAGCAAAAGCCATGTACATTTCAAGGCCTTGATGCGATTGGTGTAGAGAATAGGAGAAGGGAGCACAATAAGAGGTAAAGGTGAGGTAATTCAGGAAGAAAAAAACAAATAGAAGAAGAAAAAGAACCCATAAAGTCAGTCGGAGAAAAAATAATTTTACTATATCACTTTCATTCTAAATTGGCTTTTATTAATTGGACAAAGAGAGAAAATCATAGAAGGCTAACATATTCTAGCCTATGTCTTTTGACTAGATAGGTATATACTGAAAAGAAATCATTAGATTGATAGCGAAGAGGAATTAATAGAAGAGAACTATGTGCCGATCAGAACCAAAAATACCGAACACTACTTCGGATTCTTGAAAGAGATATGGATGAATGGAAAGCAAGTTCATGGAGGCTGACGAATGTTTGAGGAGGGAAGAGGAGAAGGAAGGGTTCAGGGATTTTGATGAGTTGTGAAAGAGTCCTAATTGGTTATGCTTAAGGAGAGGGAGAGAGAGAGTTCTAGTATCTTATTTCACTAGAACTTCCATCGATTTTCGGCAGACGGAACATCGACTAACTTGCCGAAGAACGTCAGATTTATAGGTGGTACCAAGAGGTTTCGTAAACTGTTCATCAAAGGTCATCGCCCGTAGCCAATAAGAGCGTCCATCTTGCCAATGGAAACAATTACCATAGTGATTATTGCACTCAATGAAAGGCAGCGCTCGGAAATTCATCAGACAGCTTCCTGGTGAATGAAGTGGCTGGACACCACCCGATACAGCAGCACTAACAACCTAAAAAATTAATAGCATATTATCAATTATGAGGGCGATTGCTATTAATTAAGTCATTAGTAATTTCCGAGGTACCATAGGCATGCTGAAACCGTTCCAAGCATGTTCCCATCCCGGTGGACAGCTCTGTTCCAGATAGGGTCTTTGAGAATGGAAGGCCACGAGATTTGTCCTTGATTCACAGACAACACATCTGGAGATGTATCTTTCAACCTGTTCAACAGGTAATGGTTCTGTCATGTAGTGCTCAAGAGTTGACAACCAATATGAACGTCCATTGCGCATATTAAAGTGACAAGCACCCGAAGGAACAGTATTGAAGCACGATGCGAAAGGCATAATTGAGAAGACTCGCGCACAGGATCCAGGAGATCCCAGATCCATAGTGATTGAATCATCATCGCCTTGAAGAGTCACAAGACTAAAGCCGTTGTATATTTCAGTTGTAAATTCAGGACAGACCGGTGGAGTATCTTTCTGTGAATGAACAGTAAAGAGATAACCTCCGTGAGCCAGACCAACAGTTCCATTTGGACCGTCAGGACCACGGTAACCCTGAGGACCACGACGGCCTTTGGGACCTTGGTAACCCATATCACCAGGGGGACCTCGTTCACCTGGAGGACCACGAGGGCCTGGTATATAACCAGCGGAGCCCTTGTATCCCTTGTCTCCAAGTGGTCCCATTCTGCCAGGTGGGCCTATTAATAGATAATGAGAGTAAGCGCTTGACAGTCACAGTATCTAGTGAAATAGTATGCGTGGTAGCATACCTGAGAATCCAGGATAACCACTTTCACCAACTCGTCCAGGTTCACCGGTGTCTCCGGGCATTCCATGGAAACCGTAGCCAGATTTGCCTTTTGGACCTCCTGGACCAGGGAGACCTGGTCTTCCTACAGGACCTGCAATAAAGAAATTGAAAATTAAAATTTCGTAAAGAGATGAGCCATTTTATTACACGAAATCGGAAAACCTACCTCTAGAGCCATCATATCCACGCATTCCAGGTTCACCAGGATCGCCAACAGGTCCATCAGGCCCAGGAAGTCCTGGCAAACCAGGAGGACCTTGTTTTCCTTGTGGTCCAGCATTTCCAGGTGGACCTCGGTATCCAGGAGGCCCCATTTTTCCTGGAAGTCCCATCGGACCAGTATCACCTGGTAGACCCTGCGGGCCAATATCGCCAGGTTCTCCACGATTTGCACGGTAACCAGGAATACCGGCGTCACCTGGATCTCCGGGTAATCCCATTTTTCCAGGTAAACCTTCAAAGCCTCTTTCTCCCTTGTGTCCATCGGGACCTGCTCTGGGTAATCCAGGAGGCCCTTTTGGACCAGGGAGACCCATAACACCTACTTCACCGATAGGACCGTCTGATCCCATTCGTCCGATCGGTCCAGGCTCGCCCTTCAATCCGGGAGGTGAAATGGGGCAGAAGCCAGGTCTTCCCTTGGCTCCTTTCAATCCAGGAAGTCCAGATGGGCCAACTGGTCCTACAAAACCTTGAGGACCCGAATCTCCAGGCAAACCGCTGGATCCATTCACTCCAGGTCGGCCTGGATATCCGGGAGGCCCAGTATCTCCAGGCAATCCGGGATAACCTTCCAGACCTAGCATTCCGGGTGGTCCATTTAGACCTTGTCTGCCAGTTAGGCCTGAAAAAAACAATAAGTCATCATTCAGCACTATTTTTAGGTGGTGGATTATCAATTAGGTATCTGATTTCTGGGTCCTTGTTATTCCGCTGGCTATACCTTCAATCTTCTACCAATCTTCACAATGACAACAAGGTGGGGAGAAAGGAGATAGCTGGTTAAAGAACTTTCGATATCCTTAATCTTCAGTCTAAAAATGATTTGTAGTAAATATACTATGATTAACAATCTCATCGCCCTCTCTAAGTAGTACGCTCATACTGATACCCCCTCACGCAACAGTCATCAAATACATTTGATTCTTTGTCGTCTCATTTGGGAAAAGCTATGTATTATGCAAGCCCTTGGCAAAATCATTCGTTTTGTAATTGTATTTCTGAACCATACCTGACCGAGCTCTTAATGTAGTCATACTGTCAAGATAAAAGCTACCAAGGGCATAAGAAAGTGCCATTTGTATTTTATTACTATAAAATAACGCCCAAAAAGTTATCCAGGATTTGGAGAAAAGCAAAAATTAACACAGAACGTCCCTTTTAAAGATTCGTATTCTTACCTCGAAGCCCAATGATACCGGGAGGTCCGATAGGTCCAGAGAATCCCTTGGGACCAGGGGGACCAGGATATCCTCTCCGACCAATCATAAGACGCGCTTCAGGACCGGGATAACCCTCATTACCTCTATCGCCAGGGAGACCTGGAAGACCATCATCTCCAGATTCACCACGTTCTCCTTTCTTTCCTGGAAGGCCCTCTGGTCCAGTCAAACCAATCTGTCCTGGAGGTCCACGATAGCCTGGTGGACCCATCCTGCCAGGAAAACCAGGATCACCCATCGGACCTGGTATAGCCTCCAGTCCAGTGGGACCTGGATCACCAACGGGTCCCCTGAAGCCCTTGGGGCCAGGAATTCCAGGAAGACCCACGCCTGGTCTACCAGGTTCTCCAGGTTTACCTTCCTTCCCATCTGATCCTCGAATACCTTTTTCTCCCCTTGGACCATCAAGACCAGGTCGTCCGACAGGGCCCGGTCGTCCACTTCGCGAAATACCTGGTCTACCAGGACGACCCTTGGGTCCTGAAACGCCTGGCAAGCCCATAAGACCTTTTGGTCCAGATAGTCCAGGCAAACCCATATCTCCTGTTCTTCCCGGACGTCCGCTAAATCCATGTCGTCCTGGTGGACCTGCAGGCCCGGTTTTTCCAGGAGGACCGATGGGGCCGCGGTTACCACGGTTACCCTTAAGACCAGGCAACCCGTTTCGTCCTGGTATGCCCGGTAAACCTTCTTTTCCTTCAAGCCCACGAGGTCCTTGGGGTCCGGGGTAACCTCTATCACCCGGCTCACCCATTTCTCCCCTTGGTCCACGTCCATAACAGTGACCGGGACGACCTCGCTCTCCTTTTCTACCGCTAGGCCCTTGAATAAGAAGAGAGAATTGTGTGACTATTCTCGTTCAGAATATTTGAAATTGCAATATGGCACATTTTAACAAACCTGATGGGCCCTGAATACCAGGAGAACCGGGCTGACCCGGAAGTGGATGGGTACTTGGAACACCTTTGGGACCCTTGTCTCCAGGTGGTCCCATTGGTCCAGGAGATCCTGGACTTCCACTAATTCCAGATGGACCTAAAAAGTTGTTAACGATATTTAAAACTCGGAGTGAATAGGAAAATATGGGATAATCTTTCATTCCTAAAATTTCCTCATCTCCAATTCGTAATATTTTATTTTAATATTAAAACCACTAATATCTTAGTTTCACGCATTGTCCCTTATATAGATACTGACTCAATCTATTACTTTCTAATCACCAAGCTATTTAAATATGATCATTTTTGTTATTGCCTAGAGGAAAATATTGCCACTGAGATTAGCCGGAAAACACTAACATACTTCTAGCGGTAAGAAAGCTTGATTGGAAATATCATTGAAATTCCCTAAGCATTCGTTTAGTGAAGGTTCTCATGACAATTTGAAACTGACCTTGTCTTCCCTGAGGTCCCGGAGGTCCATTTCGTCCCGGAACTCCACGGTCACCGGGGGATCCAGGGCGTCCAGGTCTACCCCTCCCACCAGGAACTCCACCAACTGTTGAACCTGGATCTCCAGGTTCACCACGCTCACCTGCGATTTACCAAGTTATTTAGAGAATAAATCGAGAAAACAACTCTTAAGTAAATAAAATCCCAGTGCTCTGGCGTACCTTTTTGTCCAGGAAGTCCGTGATATCCTACATCTCCAACAGGACCTGGTTGACCAGGGAAACCAGGCATTCCCGGAGTACCATTTCGGCCATTGGGGCCTGGAATCCCAGGAATGCCCATGTCACCAGAGGGACCAGGTGGACCGGACGGGCCCCTGTTACCTCGTGAACCACGAGCACCTGGCAAACCATGTATGCCCTTGATACCTGGAGGACCTACCTCACCAATGGGTCCAGCAGGACCAGGGTCACCTTTTGGACCACGATATCCTGGTTCACCTTTAAGATACAAGGGAAGCACGGTTGGGCAGCTGAGTGTTCTACCAGGTTGACCTTTTCTGCCAGGTGGACCGCTGATTCCCATATCACCAGGTTCACCTGGGGCACCCTTGACTCCGTAACCATCTTCGCCAGGTTCGCCAGGTTCACCTTTGTCACCTGGAAGGCCTTGAGGACCAGCCATACCGTCTATACCTGGCCGACCCTAAAAGATATTGACTAGAATATGTACGTTGGAATAAGATGCTATGGATTTCTATTCAAGTCTCCTGAACAATATCGGAATGTCACGCAATATTGTAGGAATACATTCGTTTATGGTTCGAATTTTCTAGAACTCACAAAAAATTTATCACTATCTCAATGTCCTTCACATTATTTGAAAGTAGATTCAAGCTACGACGATTTGTTCTTTTCGAGAAAGATGATCGATTCATTATTAATAAAGCCTGTTTACCAGAGGGAAGACTAAAAAGGGAGAAATATGTTCGAGATTGCACCCTTAATGTCTTGTCGAACCCCAGCCTTGATTACTTGAGGTCTGATTAGCATATTTTAAGCCAATTCTATGCAAGAAAAATAATAAGCCACAGAGAATTAATAAGTAGAATTGGCTTACTCTTGGACCTCTTGGACCCATCGGTCCTGGGAACCCAAATGGACCAGAAGGACCTCGATCTCCAATAGGGCCAGGCATTCCATGGTGTCCAGGTTCACCAATGTCGCCAGGGATAATATCACGATTGACAATTGTGACATAACCAGTTTCACCAGGTTCTCCCTTTGGACCCGGAATACCAGGAACACCTTGAGGGCCCTGTTAACAGAGAAAATGAATAAATTAAACTGCCTTTTAATAGGGAAAGAAGTGGCGTATGAGACATACACGATAGCCATCGGGACCAGGTAAACCAGGAGGACCACGAGAACCAGGAATACCTTGGTCACCATCTGGACCTCTCTTTCCAGGTCGACCTGGCTGGCCGGGCTCACCGTCTGCTCCAGTTTCCCCTCTTCTGCCCTGTTCACCCGATGGACATCCTGTGCATGGTGGCGCTGGGGGACCTGAAATTGCGAAATAGCGCAATGCGGATATCAAGTTAGGTAACTCTTACGGGGCAGAAGCAGAAAACTACATTAATTCAGAGGAAAATAGGAAGGCTATAATACAGTGTAGGAATACTAAAAAAGGGCCCCTATTAGGTAGTTCTGCTCCACAAACAAAGCCCCCACTTATCTCAACTTTTTAGTGCGATCAAACATGTTTTATGTCCTATTTACTAGATTACATTTCCGGCTGATATCAGTACAGTTAGAATAAACTTATTTATTTTACGAAACCTACCCTTATCTCCAGGAGGACCCATTAAGCCAGGAGCGCCTGTTCGTCCAGGTTCACCGACATCACCAGGAGGTCCACGAGGACCGGGCATACCAACAGTTGGGGTTCCGCGATAACCTTTCTCACCACGATCACCAGGGGGGCCAGGATCACCCTTAGGACCCTCTGGACCTGGTCGACCTGGCTGGCCTGGCTCCCCAACTGGAGCGTACATCGGCGTTCGACCGTCTGGACCACGGGGACCCTGAGGACCCATTGGGCCTGGGTTACCATCCTCACCGCGTCTTCCAGGTATGCCTAAAGGAGATAAAAAGAAAGTTAACATTTAATCTAATGCAGACATTATATCGCCTTTTCCCCCTAATAATAAATGACTTTTAAAATTGATAGTAATGATATTTACATCACGCATGTTTTTGTGGACTGCTAATACACTTTAAATAGTCAGCATACCAGGTTCACCCTTCTCTCCTCTCATTCCGACTTCACCAGATTCGCACATTCGACCAGGTAGACCTGGTCTACCGGGAGGTCCGGGATCACCCTTGGGACCCTTGTAGCCAGGAGGACCGGGTCGACCTGCGTAACCTTGAAAACCTCTTGGACCTTCAGGACCCCGTTCACCCTTACGACCTTTAGGGCCGACGCAATCACGAAAACTCTGTAGAGAAGGAAGTGAAGGTTTAGAAAGGATGGTGATGAGTTATACTTATTCAACCATTAACAGTATAAAGCTTACTCCAGGTCGACCTTTAGGACCTTGGAAACCAGGCAGACCGTCGACACCAGGAGACCCTCGTTCACCAGGAGGACCTGCTGGACCTATTCTTCCCATATCACCATCGAAACCCCGATCACCCTGAATTATTAAACCGATTTAATTTATTGAAATCGAATCAAGTAAAGTTTGCACCTATAATTTTTGAGTAGTAAGAATACTCACAGGTTCACCAACACGGCCTGGATCACCAGTATCACCAGGTGTGCCCTAAAGAAGAGATTAATAGATTAGGAAATAGAAAAGGGAATCAGTTAAAATTAACACAGAAAAATGAATGACTAACTCGGTCACCTTCCCGACCAGGTAAACCCTTCTCACCCATCATACCTGGAGGACCATCGGGTCCCTAAGAAACAGAAAAAATATTATTATTTTTCTTTATTCAAAATTAAAAGTAACAGTTTGATGCAATTTCCCCTTGTGGATTTATCTCCATCTTGCATTAGTTGTAGATTTCAAATCAAGGATATCCATAGCCGAGTACCACCTATATCGATACACTTCCGTTTTCATCTTTATTTCAAATTGGAACATGTAAGAGTTTACAAGAGAATAACTCTGAATTCATGCCAAATTAGAAGAAAAAAGGACACTTTACAGCGGTCTCTTCTACTTGATTTAATTATAAATTGTCGTCATTTTAAATTTTAACCTTTTAATGAATCATTTGCCCCCTTTTCAATTATTTTTTTGTCATTATTGGAAGCTCATATCGTTTGCATTACTTTCTCTCCAGTTATATTAATAATGTAATCTTAATTTTTGAGAAACATAACGATTTTTATTTGAAACTCACCGGTACACCTTCAATACCTCTTTCACCACGATCTCCTTTAGGTCCTCTCGGCCCCTGAAATGAGGTGAAATTTCATAATATTTACTATTTTCTAAAATACTGGGTAAGAACTGAGGTTATATTGTGCTTCATACCGGATAACCATGTCTTCCACGAGGTCCAGAACGTAGCTCCATATTTTCACATGGTCGACCATCACGACCGGGAATTCCTCTGTAACCTTTGTCTCCCTTTTGACCCTCTATCGTAATAGTTGGGGCATCTCTGCCGGGAGGACCCGGTGGACCCATTGCACCCTTGCGACCCTGTAGGACATTCATTAAATTTTACTTACTTAAATAAAATTAGATGAAATACAAAACTGAGATAGGAAAATCACCTTTGGACCAATAGGACCACGCTCTCCAGGTGGACCATCGTAGCCTTGCGGTCCTCGCATTCCCTAAAATTTTTTAAGGACGAAAGTGATGATAACAAATCCCATGTAGTAGTCAATGACCAGCAAAGTCAAATGCTTGGTCTCCCTGCGGAGACACCGCAAATTCGGACTTGGGTAATAGTGCTCAATGAATACGCATGCACATACTTTAAATCAACGAGTTGTGCTGAACTCACAATTATACTGACACAAATAACTTCTAGCACACTTTTATGAACGTCCAACTGGTCAACATAACTTATAATTTTCCGTGTTACACCACTGTTTGAATCTCAGAGCAAACCAGTCGGTAGACTGAAATGTTGATTTTAGATACCGCAGCCATGAAGCAGGCGGTGATTCTTTGACAGTGGTGCAATTTTCGTCTAGACTATTTGTGCTTTCCAAATGTGATGGTCATGCCGCCGAAATAAATCGGTCCTTCAATTTTTGACAAGACCGACAAATTCATTAACCAACTACGGCATGCAATAATTGTGGAAAAAGATTGACCTTGATCGTATAAAAATCAAGCTGGAGTTAAAATAAAGAAGCACTTACAGGAGGACCAGGATAACCCACATCACCAGGAGGACCCTAAAACAATCAATTTCAAATTCAGGTTTAAATTTGCAATATGAATCTACCTGAGTTGTCTCCCTACTATAATTGTAAATGCTTGTGTTTAGGCATATTTTATAAGGTGCTCTTACAATTCTCTCGAATATTTACGGATAATGAAGAATTTTTTTGCAATACGAAATTTAAAATTATTAAATTAAAACGAATTGTCAAAAATACAATTTGGACAAAATATGCTGAAAAGGGGAGGAAAGAGAAAAATTAGGAGCTCTGCTTAATCCAAGTTACATTTGCCGTCGCTTGTCCATAAGGCCTTCATGAGTTGAGCTTTGGGAGTTTTAAGTTCGGAGAAAGCTCAGCTTAAATGGCGCCTCTGGAAAAGTTGCCTGACTGGATCTTCAAGAGCGAAGATTTGTATTTGTCTGTTGTTTCACTAAGTCAATTCACATTCCCCTGAAAGTACTAAAAGGTAGAATAGTGGTGTTCTGCACCGAATAACTCGGTGTAATCCATCACTTCGCATCATAATTTGTATCCTTTGATGAATGGATGACTGAATAGGAAGTATGCTACCAGGGAGTTTAATACGCTATTACCCCTTTACAAAACCGGATGCCTGTAAACAGTTCATCCAATAGACATTGAAGATTTCAAACCATATAAGCGATATTTCAATGGCTTTCAAGATTTGAATTTATTTGAAATCTTACCTGTGGACCAGGAGGACCCTGACTAACCATTCCAGGGAAACCTTTGGGACCTTGTGGTCCACGCTCGCCAGGAACACCTTGAACACCTGGCGGTCCAGGAATACCAGGGGTGCCATCAGGACCCTGAAATTATCATGGAGGGGAGTTAAATAATCAAAATCGATCTGAAATTTGGCTAAGGGAATTAATATAAAATTGTCAGCCTACCCTGGCACCCGGACATCCAGTTTCTCCACGTTGGCCTTTAACACCACGTCGACCCGGATGACCCTAACATTTTAAACAGGATTTAAGCATTTACGAATAAATTTGAACAAAGATCCGTCACTCATACAATTGATATAAATACACGTCTTTCCTAATATCAGTAAAATAACATCAAATCGTATAAATATTTTAAAAAATCTACTGCATTAAAATTTACCTGAGATCCATGGGTTCCGGCATAACCTGGAGGACCTTGAATACCCTGAAACAAATGAGAGAAAATAGAACTTCAAACGAATATTATCCATGAGGTATATTATTAGGATGTCATAGATGTTGTCAGTATTAAGAACCAAAATTCCAGAATATTTCCACTTGACAAAAGTTTTATTGGTAAACACTGACCATAAGGTTACTTCAAATTATATGAATAATTTATCATTGTAGACTATTATGTCATTAATGAAGTATATTGTTCTTTTATCGATCAAGTAAAATTCACTTACCGGTTCACCCTTTTGACCTTGGAGTCCAGGGGCTCCTGGATAACCCCGGTCTCCCTGTTCGCCAGGTGGTCCAGGACGTCCCACTTCGCCAGGAGGACCCCAAGCTCCAGGAGGACCAATTGGACCAGGGAGTCCCTAAAATGGAGGATCACAAATAAAAACTCCATTAATCAGATACAGCTCTACTTAAATAGACCCATGAGTAGTACTTACACTCGGACCGGGGGCTCCAATACATCGGCACTTATCTGGAGTACAAATATATTGGCATCGAGCAGGATCATTTTGCCAGGGAACTTGCTAAAAATAAATAATTATTAAATGTAAAAGAAGATCTATGATAATAATTCTTTAGTAGAAAAGCAATTGAAAAATAAACAAATACGTATGATTTAAATAATATAAAAAATTATAATCTATAAAATAATCATTCTTATAAAAATTGTAATTATAAATTTTAATAGCTTACTTTAAAACTATATATAAATATTTATGAAACGTTTAAAATATTTTAGTTTATTAAATATTGTTTGAATTTACCGCTGTAGCCGTGGAGATGATTAATAAAAATATTACTATAGTCATGACGGTGGAATTGAACCTAAAATAAACAAAAAAATAGTAGAATAACATTTATTTGAACATACTTCGTACATTCATGCGGATTTGGGAATCAAAATGTCACAATATGTCAATCAGATCGGACGCAAAAAGTAAGCTTCCAAATGCAAAGTAGAAATTCCCCCGCGAAATGCGGGGAAAATCGATAAGGTAGGACCTGACGAAGACTGTAAACGTCAGGCCAAGCAGCAGTGCCAGTAACTATTACCCCACGGCCGGTTGAGGTCAAAGCGATATGTCAAACCAGGGAAATGTCATGATGTTCTTTCGCTGACTTGGTAATTTCCAGCTGATTATCTAGAGAGATTTTCCCAATCGTAAAGCTACTGGTGGGAGGGAGGAGAAATGGGGAGGTGGTAAAAGATTGTGGAATGTAGATACAGAACAGAGGGTGGCCTCTCTGTGGGAACAGGTGTTCCATATGGATACGCGGTCATCTCTTGCTCTCTCTCTCTCTCCTTGGCCCGATTGGCGGTCAAAATTCTAGAAAAATTTCTTTACTAATCTTTTACCACTCTCTTTTCTACTAAACAAACTAATCGAAATTTTATCCCACTATTTTTCTTAATAATTATTTAATGAAAAGGGATATTTAAAAAATATATGTCGATCCTTCTTCTATTATCTTTTGTTTTAATGAATCCACTTAAGGAGAGCGAAATAGAACTGATGACTTCCCTGAAAGTCCATATTAAATTCAACGCCAATTTTTTCATATTTCAGCCACGTGAATGAGGTATTCAACGAAAATCAAAGAAGAAAATCTGCCCGAAAGTGGTTCGAAAATATGTGGTGAAAAATTAAATAGAGAGAAGGAAGATTTCGTGTTGAATAAGCAGAAAGGTTAAATTAATTCCAAGGAATTAATGAGTCATCTGTGGAAAAAGGGCCAACAAGTAGTCTGTTTGATTATATTTCTCTGATCCGGGGTCCGATTCAGTATTAAAGGGACTGGATCACTTTTAAAGTTATCATTCTTCCGATTCTATTTATGAATCCAATTTATTTGTAACCGAATTTATTTTTGTCTTTGAAAAAGGGATTCTAAAGTAAGTGACTATTTTAAAAAACGCTCACTAATATTTTGTGTAGGTGGATTCGAGGTACTAAAAATAGATATGGTGCATGGTATGTTGTCAAAAAATTAAATCTCCCGCGTCAAACTCAAAAATAACCAACCAAATATCGTCCCTGAAGGAATTAAAGAAATCGATTCAAATAGATGATAACTACCTGCTCGATCATAAGTTGAGGAATCAGTTCTCAACAGATGAAGTCTATTTTGGCCGCTTTTATGAGGTGCAATTTAATGCAAATTCAAATTCTGCGATCCAAAATTGGCAAAGGGGGGTTCAGAAGGGGTAGAGCGGAATCATTTCTGGATGAGCAGTTACTAATAGTACAAAATTTGGGGCTTCATGTGATTTATGGCCAAAAAATATTTTGATTGTGAAACCTCCACAACAAACCCCAATGACATGTGATATCAAAGGAAAAACGACATAAATACAACAAGTGGTTATTGGGTGGAATTGCCGTCCCTCACTTATATTTGTTGACATACCGTTGGGGAACAAAATAACGGTGGTTCGAAAGAAATTCATCACAATTTACCTGAATGACAGGCACAGTTGGCGGTTTTATAATTTACCTTATTGAAACAACAACTTCTTCCTTGAACCTCATCTGACTAAAAGGTGATCATTAGATGCGTAACATTTCAACAGAACTCTATAGTGACCAGTAGAGGCTCCGAAACCCGAAATATCTTTCCGAAAGCTGAAATCTCAATTCCCCAAAAGCCCCATGTCCATCTGTTTATAAATGGTTGGAAGTAAATTAAAATGCAATTATAATAAATAAATAAGTTTATATTTGTAATAATAAAATACTAAAATTTTTTGTCGAATTTTGTTTATTTTCAAAAATTTAATTTCTGTTTTATAATATTAATATTTTTTGTTAAAAAATTATATCTAAACGATTTTCACAAAATATACGTTATATAATATCCATATGAACAACCGTATCTGTTCTTAAAAAAAATTTAATGAAATTTACCTAGATCTTGGGGGGAACGAGGAAAAAGACGCTGTCGGAGAGGTGATATAGCCTCGTGGACCACATTTCCTCGCCAGCATAGTCCACAGCACAGTCTACTTTGCTGCCGGCGTTGAATGCTTTTCTGTATGTGCGCAGTCACAGAAACACAGGTATTGTGTGTGCTTGGTGGTGTGTTTATGTGCCCGCTACCAATCTTTTCCCTCACCCCACACCTTCGAGGCAGCACCCACGCATCTAGCCTCTAACCACATCGTTCACTCCCCCCTTCTCCCTCTTCCCATGCACTCATTGGCTCCTATCCACCCAACCAATCACAGTCCACATGTGCTTCTGTGTGCAAGGCTGCGTGGGTGTTTCGCTCTGATGGCCTGATTGATAACCGTCCATCTACTTGACCCGAGAAGGTCAGGCTACACATTTTTCACCATCACTAACTGGATATTGATTTTCAGCAAAACCGGTCGATGTTAGCCCATGTATGGCCTGCCAGCCCATGAAATCACAATAATTTTTTGTAGAAGGAGGATAGACTTTTATAGTTTGTTTATGAAAATAAATTTCGTGATGTGGTTGGGATCGCCTTAAACGACTATTATATGTGAACGATTGTTGCCATTTGAAGAGCAAAGTACAAGAATTCCACGGAGTTGTTTAGTCGACGTAATACAATAAACCTTATCATCTGCCAATATTTTGACATTTAAAAATTGAATCTGAAATGATTTACTAACTCATCTAACCAATCAAAAGCAGAATAAGCTCTGGGCTTTAAGAATGTGACTTCACTCAGGAAAGATTAGAACATGCAGCAGTGGACTGCACTTGCGAAGTAAAAACTTACACTAATTAGATTTAAAAGATTCTTTTTGCTCCGATTTTGCTTTAATTTCTGATTTATCCGCGTTCTTTCATCCATATTTGACTGTTTTACTTTCTTCTAAATTCTAAGACCTATGTCATCTCATATCAACACTCTGCAAACTTTTGAATATTGTGCAAGATCATTCTGCTTTCTCAGTCGTTGGAAGGGAAAAATGTTTTGACCATGGGAATTCAAATCCAGCCAATAAGCACTGGATATCATAAACAAGCATTTGTTGCAATCCAAAGGGTGAATCGTGAAGTGTGAATTTTATAAGAACTGCTCATTCATGATGCAAAGCTCGATTCCGAGAATATCCGATGGTGATAGACACTTCGATGCGCTGACTCTGCTCAGGGCAACTTATTGATCCCCTTCCCTATACCATTTGATGGACTTTAAGTTAACCGATTTCAGTGGCTTCACACAATTAAAAAATGTAATTTTTTTACTACTGGAAGTAGTACTAATAAATCTTGCCCTGGGTAATAAATACTTCGGAAAACCGGACTTGGCAGCTTGCCAAACGGTTAAAAATACTCGTGAAATTTGTGATAAATACAAATTACAAAATACACAAAACCAGTATTAATTTTTAGTGCTAACAGCCAGAATTCAGAGATGAATAAATACATAAACAAATAAAGTATTTATTAATATGCTATAAAGAAGAAATGAATGAAATCAGAATTGTGCACGAACTGGAATATGAACGGCCTTATCAATTGGGCATTTACTGGGACAGAGTATGAAGAATCTCCGATCTTTGATTTAAGAGTTTTCTTGATCTGGGTTGCTCTTTGACTGAGAACACAGTGTCATCGTGGATGCCTGCCAACTCAAAGATGCATATCTAGTCTTTTGGGTTACCAACCGCACCGACCAACAAAAGGGGTTGTGTGATGTGAACTCCTCATAGGACCGGCTCGTGGACACATTTTCTCCTCCATGGTAAATTGACCTCAAGACCTAATTTTATCAATTGCCATGCTTTGTTTAAGCTTAGTATGAAGTCCGTTGAACGGTCGGTCACACTTTCGAATGCACAGCAGTATATTTATTAGGTCAAAGGTGCATCAAAGGAATCATTTAAAAATACTCAAAAGGTAAATTTATTTCGAAAAAGCCATTGCAGACTCGAATGCATGAATGAGACTGTCAGTATGCATGTTTTAGACGAAGATTTATACACTTCGGTCATCAAGGCATCACAGTCCTTTATATTGGGAATGAAACGTGTCCATTCGATGACCAAAACTAATGCGACCACATATGGATGATGCAACTATGAAGGAAAATAGGACACCAAGACGAAGAACGCATAAAGACGCGATGAACTTGAGACGAATTTGACTCACTACACCTGATATCAGATCATGAAAATTGAGCTTTGGAACAACAGGATACTGCGAAGCAAAGTTTGAGAAAGTGGACAACTGACTACTTCCAGAAATAAAGTGGAGTAGGACTCTTGCATTGCCTTGAGGGGTTTTAATAAAACAGTATCACGAAATACGATTTTCAATCATAATAGTACAATTCTTAAAGTCGCAAAATTTCAGAATTCTGTGGAATGCTTCAAAAATGCGGTTAAATTAAAAATAGACCAAGAGGCAGGCTAACCTATTTCTGCGCACCCAGGGTAACTGAAGAAACAAGGAGTATTCACTCTTTTTCTCTCCCCTTTCCATCCCCGAAATTCTTTCTCCTTATTTACAAAGATGCACTTGTCAAAATTTAGAGGGAATTAGTTGTGGTATTTTAATGCTAATCACTCCTCTTTCCCCTGTTGTCAAATCTAAATTAGGGCGTTTTTCAATCCCTACAAAAGTTGATCATCTACCGCTACCGAACAAAATAATATAAAATGTTCAAGAATTTACTTCAAAATGAAGGCAGTATTTCTTCTATTCTCCTGGTTGTTTATATCGTCTTTCTATTTTATAACTGAAAAATTATCTTAGTTCAATTTACCCTGATAGCACTCAAGACCAAAGGTCAAAATGTTAGTTATCATCACCAGTTGAACTCAAGACATCTCAGGGGTCTGTGAGTTCCCAGTTATTCCCAAACAACTGCTCCCATTGTAAGTAAGAACTTCGTTCTTTTTAAATGGAGAACTTTGTGGTCTGATTCCTCGTCTTGAGGTCACTTCCATCATCATCAGTCATCAATTCTCTTTTCTACTTTTTTACGTAAGATTAGGACGGATCACTAAAATCAGGATGGTCACTGAAGATGATAGTCACAGTTGATGTTAAGGCCATCTCAGCATCATACCGAGGCAGTAACGAAACTTGCAGTACGCTGAAGTAAAGTATTTAGTATTTGGCACCGCTAGCAACCCCGCAACTGGAAGTACAAGAATTACGCAGATTCAACGAAGTAGAAGGGACTTGATTAGAGAACGTGTTGAATAATATTGTGCACTGGAATAAAATAAAGATACTGTCAGAATGTATGCATCAAGTGGAGACTGCACTTTATATATAGGAATAGTATGATGATAATGCTTGATCATTAAGAACGTGAATGAGTCAGAAGGATGACCCGTAATGGAGACGGATGTAGACAGTAGAATATGTAGAACAAGGACGCACGCAAATATTGAGTAATAAAAGCCTCGTGATAGGTTAAATTAAATAGTCAACGATTATAATCACCGACACTCTGATATGAACCTGAGGGTATGGAAATTCAAACAGCAAGCACGATTGAAACGCCTTCATTTTAATATATTAAAGCTAATTGGAGTGAATCTACCGTCAGCCAGGGCTAAAACACATGGAATTTGCTTTGCTACGTCTCCCACATTTGTACCTTTTTACAGAATTCCAAAAAAATAAGTGGACAGAAATGTTGGCACTAATACCCTTAATTACCTACAACCAGCCTCTACATTTGCGTTTTGGGGAGAAATTTCTGGAATCTACCGAAACCTAACTATTGTCCATTCGTGTCTTTGCAAAGTCCTATTGAACTGTTTGCTTATCTTGTTAATTTTCAATGTTTTTCATGAATGGAAATCCCTGACGGTAATTTTGATCTGAGTTTATCAATAACTGAAATCGTCTCAATACCTCCTGAATTTGGTCCAAAAAACTTACCCCATCGTCAATTGTCAACTTTCACATTTCCTGTTCTTATCCTCAACCCCTCTCGTAAACTCATTTAGCCAGGTTTTCCAGCCAACTCCTATCTCCAACACTCGCTAATTATCCTTATTACATCATCCCTTTCCGACTATTCGTCTAGTTATGCCATGTTTATTTTGAAAAAATACCAAAATATCATTCCATTTCATACCACCTAAACGAATACAACAAGGCAGCCTCTTTCAGGGGAGAATACGTCATCAGTAGTAGGTGTTTAATACAAGTGGTATTAAATGTTCGCGTCGGAGAACAATCGTGAACAAACCTACAATTTCATCAGTGTCAGTGGGGTTTACTGAATGTTCGATGAATGAACTAGGTTTAACCAGTTCAAATTGAAATCATAAGTTGTTGAGGTCGATTCTAACTTCACACTTTCAACACTTGTTGTTTGTGACAGAGAAGAAAGTGAAAATAAGTTGATTTTACAGTCATGAAGAAGGAATTCATAATTTCACCTCTTTTTACCGAGTTCTTATACTACTGAAATTGATAATGTCTATACTATCCAGATTTTAAGGTTTGATATGATATTTTCAAATACGGAGGGTATGAAGAAACTCCCAATTACAGAAAAAGGACCTGGCTTCATCAGGCTTAAATTTTATGGTAATCAAAAAAGGCATATTTCACAGACTTAACTTTTGCATCAAACTTGAAAGAGTCCACGTCTATTTTGGGTAGAGTTTTCCAACATTCATCTCGAGTAGAGGCTTTGTATCATAGGGCCTCTCCGGTGGGAAACTTGAATTCTGATACCCCAAGTAGTAGCGTGGTTTGTCATTCCGATCACATGAAATGTTTCGAAAACGTGATTTTCACTCCTCAGACGAGTAGGCTAACTACCACACTACTGGCGCAGAAGAGCAGTTTCAAATGATTTTATTAGTGAAGTTTCAATTTCCTCTTGCGATCTCCTTTGTCTTTTGGTAGCGATAAAAATTTTTAAATTGTATATTTTTGGATATTCTAGGATTTCATGAATTTTCCATCTTGTGAATTTTCGTGGGTGTTATAAATTAGTCGGCAATGTATGCGATATCCTAAATGTTTGCCACCTCCCCAAGTGGTTGTCTCTTTAGATTGAATGTGCATGCTGTTAATCTCGGATTAATTATTTGTTTAAAAAAATATTAAATAATGTTAAGCAGATTTTTTTATTAATTAATTTAAAATATTAAGGAATTATTAGAATCCAAGCTTACTACTTAAATACATATCAGCGTTAACGTTAGCGTATTTGAATTACCAGTTATATAACATGGAGGCGTCACCAGCTCAAACACCAGACCTGAAAACCGACCACTTCTTTACAATTCAAAATCGTGACGACAACGTCAATTATATGTGGCTGAAAAGATTCAGTTGACCGTAGAAGGATGAAATATTGAATAGCCATACCTTTTGGGCATTTAAGAGCATTAGTAGTACCCCATAGATCGTACGCAGGTACACAGAGTCAAAGTGCATGCATACTGAGTCTGAGACCATGGTGAAGAAAGCAATCAACCATGCTGATTAACGTCGATAAAAGTTGGACGCAGTCAGATGCCCCGAACGCTGGTTCTCTGTTCAAGGGAAGTTTTGGATAAAAATTCTTCTCAGAAAAAATGGAAATTATTATATTCAAAAGCAAAACATGAAATTATATGCATTATAGTTATTTATATACCTCCAGTAGTTTATTTCAAATGAGAACTTATTAAAAAATATTCCGTTTTCTTTTAATTCACAGTTATTATGGCTCGAGGTCCCTCCGTGAAATCAAGAATCTGCTCACTTAAATCATAACCCAGAAGCAGGATGCGGTGATATGTGGAGATCCTGCGGTACGTTGGATTAATTTCAGTAATCTGGTCTATTTGTTTGTCTAACTTTCATTGTCAGTTGAAATTGTAACGCACGTCGAAAAATAGGCCCCAGTAAGAAACCATCTTGTTCTCCTGAACAGTATATCATAATATTCGTTTTTTCCATTGACAGCCTCTACGTATCGATTAGTTATTGGAAGAAATTTCAAACGTCACTTTTATCAAACATTCTCCATCTTATATCATTTGAAGAAAGTTGAAATAATACCGTCGGTTTGCTGACATATTTATGGCCACTAAGATGCCGATTAAGTGTGGTAAAGAACTTGACAATGGTCATTAATCAAACGCGAAAAAGTATACGATTAGGTATTTGACAGGACCATATTGCAGTTGATCTAATCAGCTGAAGAATGTAGAAATATCATGGCAGTTGTAGAAAATGATAATGCCACCTCGGAAGGCAAAATCCTCAAGGGAACCGAAAATAGAAACGGATTTGATGAATATCTGGAAGATTTGAGCCTAATAATGTCCTCGCAAAACTGCTACAGGGACACTTGGGTTAAGATTTCATTTATTTATTCAAGTTTGTATTATCATTAAATATGATTATTTAAAGCGCGCTATAAAATATTCCCGAAAGGTACTTCAAACATCCAAAAATTGGGCCGTGAAAGCTCCTGTTGGTCGTCATGTCTGCATGTATTGCTCATCTCTCCGTGAACATTCGCATACAGTTGGCAACTTTGTACTTCACTCTTTTCAAATGAATTCTTCGGAGAAGGGAAGTTAGAATATAAGAGACTGAAATCAGTATTATTTGCCATTTTAATCATAAGAGATTAGTCGGGCCAATGGATCTACTAGGCCACGTCTTTGTGTCCACTTTCATTCTACTTCTCGTTGGTACTGGATAATTCAAAAGAAGTCCTGAATTGGACTTTTCATAGCAGCGAAAGGACGAATCGCCTTCTTCGTTGAGACCCGACTACGTGATTACCAGAGGAATCCACTCAGCTAGCTCTCCCCATATCATGGCTCTGCGAGGACGTGACCTTAAGATTTTGTTTCTTCCTAATTTAAAATATCGATTTGTTCCATTCAGCCAATATTCGTGATTATGAGAAGATTAATCGGTGTAAATGAAGAAGAGCAACTTTTATTCATATTACAAATATATAATTTGTATATTCATTGAAGTTAATATTTGCGAATATGGTTACTTCAAAGGGATTGTAGCAGTTACTTTTCCCTAAAGTTGAACCCTCTAGAGGAATTCAAAATTTCACTATACAGATTTCACCTTTAGTGAACTCCGCTATTTTATAAATCGGTGAAAGTCTCATCTATCTGCTCTCGACGGTAAGAAGATAGAAATGAATCGAGGTGACATGACCAACCACATAATTAAACCAGCCAGTCAGGGAGTTCTGAATATCATCGAGATTTTCTCACCCATGAACCCTGGAGCCAGATCACCAAACTTGAGCAGAAAGAGAGTACATAGTGAACTGATCTCTTCATGAGAATATAAACAAGTTAGCTCTCCAGATTATCCAATGAAGTAAAAATTGTAATGGTCGGACTTCATTAGCTACTTCTTGATCCTCTACCTTGTTTCAAACTTTATTGAAGCCCCTTGTTTTTGTCCCATAAATAACACTTTTTAAAGCTTTCATTATTGTCATCTATAAGGAAGTAATAGTCATTAATTCATACGCTATTAAATAGTCAATTACTGGAGAATTTGAAGGTCGGATTGGTTGTCAAATTTTAAAACTGCCGTCTCTATCACTGAGTGTGTAAACGTGGAGCATTGATATTGTGACCTTTGACCTCACAGCTGTGCACGTTGACCACTGTGACTGTGACATGTATATGAAAACGATTTTCATTACGAGAGGTGCAATGAAATTGAATTCAAATGGCCTGTTACTGACAAACAAATAAATGAAAACTTCGTTGCATGAAAACTTTTTATTAGTAAAATTTCATAATATTTTATGGTTAATAATTTTGTTATTGGTTTGCTATTCCAAGAGCATTGCAATTAACCTCAGCTGGATATGTTTTGGCATTATGAAGGACAAATATATTGGAGATGTCATGATATGCATCGGGGAGAGGAGCTTTAAAATCCTGGGATTTGAACTAAGACGGCGCAATCAGATCAAATGAATAACCGGATGAGTTTATAACTTTTCACTCGTTGTCGAACTAATCGCTATTGGGATGTTTTTAACTTAACCACATATTTATTTATTTGCCTTTTTAGGGCATTACAAATACCCGAAGGGGAATATATAGATGAGTGCCACTGAAACAATAGTCCCATAGGTCCTCCATGCTATTGTCTTCCGTAAGGCTCGATATTTCTCATTGACTGATCGTGATCTTTCATAAGATCGCTTCATTATTCGAAAAATGGACACGATGTCCCTTCCCCATGTAACACATGACCTAAGTAGATTCGATTGAACGGGAAAAGTAAATCCACATTCAGCAGTAGTGATAAAATATTTGACTACAGCGACAAAGTTATAAACAAGGAATATTTCGATTTGTTTTATTGAATTGCAGAACTTTGTTCAAACCGGCTTCGTTGTTTCCATCAAAAAGACTTCTATGTTTTATACACATGAAAGACAACCTTAAAGTACATTCGAAGGGCAAAAGCACATCCGTTGACTAAAAAGAGTGCTTCTGTGCAATGGAAAATGAAAAAGAATGGCGAAAACGCAAAAGTGAAGTTCTAGGCTGCACCAACTTCCCTCATTTCCTGAAAGAGCACTTTAACAGCCCGTCAGAGATAGATGAATTTGGAATAATAACAGCATACACAGTTCTATAAATTACTTTTAAATTCATTAGGCTTCATGTGAAATGTATTTTAAGTCGCGGTGCTTGCCTTAACAAAGCGCATTTCCCCACATTTGCTCAAATCACTCATCCGGAGAGCACGGACACTTTGCTCGTTCGTCCTTCGTCTACATTTGCACTCTCCGTCTCTAGCGTTGTCGATACTGTTGTAGTCTCCACTAGGCTTAGCCTTAAGATTTGGAAAAAACCGCTGCCCACTTTTAAACATTAGGGGAACCCTTGATTTCGTGAGGGATTTTTTCAGCACAACGCGTTGCCAAGCTCATTATAAGGGGTTTTTACAATACTTGACAAGGGTAGAGGGAAGGTATTTTGGTAACTCTGTTATGACAAAATCCCATTCTACCACCCTCTTGCTGACCGTAATAAACAACTGCGTTTGGCCATCCACGTCACTAGGTGTGCACCAAGAAGCCAATGTGCCACCAGCGCATTGTACAACAGACTGCGATCTTCACGTCTTGATAAAATGTTTGCTATCCATCAATGCTATTTCATCACATTGTCCTTTAATATTGAGTCAAAATATTTTCAACATATCGGGTGTTAGTTGACAACCGCACAGATTTTGAAGAGAATTAATTTCTTAAACAAAGAGCACTGTTTGTAAAAAGACCCTATCACAGAGATAGAATGCTCAATACGTCCTGGCGATACTGTTTTAGAACCTCTCTCTCAAGAACTGAAACTTCGGGAAAGCTAAATGTGTTCATGACAGAATGACAAGTAGATGGGAAACAAGTTTTTTGTGATGAAATTGAACATTTGAACATTGTTAGCGGCAAACTTCTAGCTGCTGAAGAGCTTTATTTAGCTAAATGCTGATTGAAATCATCTACGACCTGAAAGGAACCACGATCTACACTGCTTAACTGAAGCGGATCTTCTTTTGACAAACTCCTACTACCTTAATGACTGTTGACTCTTCAATACCTCAATCCAGGGTGGATACGGAAGTAATCAGCATTTACAAACGCAAAGATGTTAAAACGGATCCTGCTAACTATAATAGCATCTTCCATTTTGATGTAGTGAGGAAGTGCTTTACATTAATGGTTTGTACAGTCGATGCTTGCCGAAAGGCTATTGAAATCCTATCTACCGATATTGGACGCACACAAAGAATGTAAAATATGGGTTTTGAATCCATTCTATTCCTCACGTTGATGAACATCAACAATAACTGAAAGATGGACAAAAAAGAGGAATCACGTGTTTAGAATCTCGATGTCATCGACTCTTTGACAGTAAAAGTGAAATGAGGAGGCACTAAGAGATCGATTGCCACAAACCCAAAGACGATCTACCAACCGGTAGACCTATAAAATTCCTTATTTTCCACCTCTTATTCGAATGAATTTGTTTGTATTACGTTTGTGAATGGCGGATACCATAAATGGACCTATCGCACCTCTTGTGCTGATTTAGTGGTTTGGGTCGTGCTGTTGTCGGGTTGTATTTGTAATTAGTACAATATCTTAGAGAATCTAAGAGTCGGTTACGGTAACCGACTACAGAGAAGGGCAGATTACAACACCTTCTTTACAATCTTCCACTTCCTCTGCGTCTGGATATTGTGTCTCTGTATAAAGCCAGAAATATTACAGTGACTACTGTTTATTCAATATTCTAAGATAATTAAATGAGAATCCTACCACTTCTAACTTGTTATCGACCGAAACTTCGCTACCGAGGAATCCCAAGGTCTCAAAGAAGAAAGGAATGGTTTAAGTGTACTTTTTTAAAGGACACCTTACAGAAAGGTCAATATAAAAAGAAAGAGTTAACCAAGAGTAAATACAGCTTTCGGAGCTCTGTTAACTAGAAATTTTTCAGTTATGTTGAAATTATAGGTTGGTGAATGTCACGCAAGAACATTTTGTCTTCTCAACCGCTGGAAGAAAAAAGCGAATAGAAGCGATAGAACAAAATTTTCTTGATTAAAAACCGGTCAATAAGTAGCGAACATCGCAAATAAGTAATTGCTTTAATCCAGAAGACGATTTATGAAATGGGAACTTTACCATTAAGTAAGTATCCGATCCCAAAAAAATCCAAGGTAGTAAGACTTTTCCATACCTTGACGTTGTCCTCAGAATTCTTTTGATCCCCTCACCTTGTCATAAATCGGTCTTTCATTTAGCTGATTTTATATGCTCCCCACAATTAAAAATCGCAATTTTTGTTTTAATGAGGTGAAAATAAAAGTGGGCTGCATACAAATCTACAAGAGCATAAAAGTTAGAAAGTCACATTAAGATGCATGGCCAGGGAAAGTGATCATCTTACCACAGTGGTCCCTACCATCTCAAGTAGTATGGACCGTGTGGATGAGTATGTCTGGAGTTCGAGATTCCCATGAATCCACTATTCTCATATGCTGGTCTGAGTGGTCTGCTCTACTCGCTAGTTATAATTCCTCAACACTAACCTGGTGACTTTCAGAAAAAAAGAGTGAAGAATACTAAGAAATCGGGATGGGAGCACTTCTGAGAGATTTGGGCTTCGCGATAGTAACCGCAGATCCCCGGATGCTTTTTTTCGAGCAGAGAGATAGGTCTCACATTAGAGCAGAACATGCCTTAATGATTAAATACTGGTTGTCATTCTGGTTGTTTGGTGAGGTCATGAGCATAGACCACTCTGGTTCGTCACGATGGCTCTCGTACGTGTCACTTATAAAACTTTCATGATATCTTGAAGATTCTGCTTGCTGTATATCGTTGTGCTCGCGTAGAATAAATAGCAGAACTCTCGATTTAGATGCTGGATTGAAGAAAAATGCGTAATAAATTACACTGAGATAAAACATGAAGTCCTTCAGTTGAAACTCTAGTCAGCAAATATCAAAATTTTCCTGACGTCAAGGCAATTTTTGAATTCTCTGAATGCAGATTGGAGCATAAACACAGCCGGAAACAACCAAAGTGAAACAGACGTAATGGGAGGCGGTAATAAAATTTACAACTCCCATACATTCTGCGTAATTGACAAATCACAAGAAGATCTGTGTTACTTTCTATTTCGCAGTGGAGTTCATTTTTACTCTGAAATAATTTTCTTATTCAATCTCATAATGTTTGAGTAAAAGCGAGCTGAAAAACAATATATCAAGTATACTTTCCACCTTTACTCATGGCAAGGCAAGAAGTTTCGCAATTTCGCATCAATGGAGCACATTTGTGTACATTTTGCGGTGAAACAGTTCAATGTGGAAACTTTTATTTCAAGAGCTTTGAGAGGTGGGTCAAATCATTTCGGATAAACGTCTTCCTCTAATGGCAAATGTACGAGCTAACATGATTTAGCATGACAAAGCTCACCAACGTACACTTCTGACGAACTTTAATAATGAGCAAACTTCCAGAGCCAATTGAGAGCTGAATGTTGAGACTGACCATCCATATTATTGAATATGCCCCAATGAGTATCCTCTGACGCAAGAGAGGTGTACTTTGACTCTGTATTATTGGTAAACGGTTAGGAAAATTGCTCAGCAAAATTGATCGAGAATATGATGAATTTTTACCGTGCAGGAACATGTAGATCCTTCAAAAAAACATTTATTGACGTTGTAATACGAGTCTCTTTGCAAGTCTGACAAGAGGTTAATTCTCATGGCGATTGGGGAATAAAGGGAGGTTTGAATTAACTCGAATTTTCATTGACGCATTTCGCAACCGAATTCTAATATCGGAAGGACGCGTACATCCGAAAGGGAAACGTTTAAAGATTGGGTGTCCGCACGACTTCAATTTTGATTTCAGCAATGTCAAGCATATAAGGCGGAGATTTTATATTTGCTATTTTTGGCCTGGAGATGACTGACCACACTGTTGAATGCACTTGTGGACAGGTTATTACTAAACGCCCTCTTCCCAGATATTTGTCTAGTTTCTGTCGTCTGAACCGTTGAACTACTTTCTAAGTATTGTTCAATGACTCACCGGTACAGCAATTTACGGGCATACATGTTTGACGAATACCACAAGGCACTAACGCTGGCATAAATTTGTCCTTAAATACTGAAATTTCTGAAATAGAGTGCATTGAATAAGGGGGCATTTCGACCGATGACGCAATAAGAATACGATGCTACTTCAGTGTCATTCAGTCAGCATATTTGAAGTAATTTATGTAAGTGGAACAAGTAATCTATTGGCTGCGAGGGCCCTCAGAGTGGACAAGCCACGGTTTCAACCCGAGGGTCTGCTTTAAATCTCTTTTCCTCCTCTCTGCACCACTGCAACAACAGTAGATACTGCACGTGCGCCTTTTGGGGCTGTAATGTCAGAGAAATTACCTTCAAGCTGCAGGAAATGCACAAAATATGCAGACCTTAAAAACTATAAACTACCATTTAAATAATGTTACAGTAAGATCTGTCATTTTTTTCAAACATGTCCGACTTGGAAGATAATATCAGATATAGTTATGGGAGTAATGATTTAAATAGAGAATATTTTAGCCTGTATAGACAAAGAGCAGCGCTAAGTTTGCCAGAAAAGTCACTTCAAGAGGGACTCCAAGCTAGGATTAGAGGTATCTCCTTCCATAGCTAGTATTCCTTCCAAAAGTTGGGAAGATGTAACAAATTTCCATAAAATCAGAGGACCAGTATTTGAAATGGACCACGAAGGTACTGGATATAGTTAGGAGAATGAGAGAGGTAGAAAGAAAGGATTCGAAAGAGGACCTGAAAGCTGACTGGTGGGCTACCAATAAAAATTCATCATCTCCCTATTCTAATAGTTCCGAGTGATAGGGTACTAATGTATACTGACATCTTCTGCTAGGCACATTAGAAAATAGACTCGGATGTACTACAGTACATAACTATGGCCAATGCTGAAGTGCTTTTTTTTTTTAAAATTATAATTGACGGTTGAAGGTCAAACCATTGTTGGACCAATATCAATTTCGTCCAGACTGTCAAAATGTCAGAAGCAACATGGGCCAACGAACTGGTATGAATCATGACCAACTTGAAGACCACCTGTGAGATGTGGTTAGTTTATCGCAAGACAAAGCACAGATCCTGCGGTCTTGAGTCACATTTGCCAGCGCGCTCTCTCTATCAAATAGGCTGAAGTTGAGTTGAGTTTAAAGTCACTGCTGTTCCATATGTTAACTGAAGCGCCTTTTATAGACAAACAAAACTCTGTCTGTCTTTTTGCTTTGTCAATTATCCGGAACTCATTAATCAACTTCAGAAATTGGCCGCTGTCTATCTTAAATAGGAGTCTGTAATACCCCTTGAACACCTGCGACCAGTTTCGCTCCTATCTCGTTTATTTTGAATAATTTTTGATTAATAATTAAAATCCCCAGAGTGGATCATAACAAACTCGTGATTTTGGTTGGTAGTTGAAAATTTTGAACATATTTGGCAATACCTTTTGAAACTCATTGCAAAACAAACGAAATGATTGTATTTGGGTTTAATACCTATCTATTTAGACTTATTTCAATAAAGACTCGAGGAACAAAGGCGTTTGTGAGTTCCATAGAAAAAAATAGAGGCGAAGTGAGACAGCCCTTTTGAGTATGTGAGACAAGGCAAGTCAAAAGTATCCACCTTCAAGATGACCGCTGAATTCGCTGACTGTTCATTTCCCAATTAGGAGAAAGTGATCTAAGACAGAAAGAAAATCCGTCTCTGGATTCAACCCGATTAATAGGAGCACTGATTGGGGAGAAAAAGAGTACTTACTTATCTGCTAGTAATTCGATTTCTCCTAAGGATTCTTGTGGCTAGAACCTTCTTCAAGATTGAAAATGGTAAAGTGTCTTACTTCGCCATGGTAACAATAAAATGCAATTTACATAAGGAATTAGCCGAGGAATGAACTTATAGGTAGATGGAAATACAAGTTATATAAATACGTTGCTATTTAACATGGTCTGGAGCGGAATTTGTTTTCAAATACCGTAAATACATGGCATTTTTTAATCAAAGAAGCAAAGATGGCAAAAATAACACACATAGGCAAGGAATTCATCACATGATCCGTGTTTTGGCATTTATTACAATTTGGGTTATTTGCCAGTAGAGAGTTGCAGGGAGTAAGAAGACAGGAGATGGGCGTCTATTCCGTAGGTTTGAAGTAGTGGGAGCCAATAGTATGCCAGATATGTGGATTTGTAGTAGATCGATGCGGTTTGAAGAGAGTTACGCTGATCCACCAATCTAGTAAACTCAGTAATATGGTTACGTAACACAGAAGCCAATAATCCACAGCAGAACACAAGGCAGGTTACGGTAAATTTTAGAAGAAATGATGATTACTTCCCCCGCTCCCAATATTCCTCCTACGAATAAAATTGTAATTTCTTTCTTCACTTCCCCACCGATAAAAGACATTTGACAATTATTCTTATTTGTTTAAGCCGATACCGATTGAGAGTGGAGTTTCGTGAATACACTCGTGTTGACTATAACGCGCCTTCTGATCTGCCGTGGGTCATCAGCTTCTCCGATAAGTTGCTACGTTACCGAGTTTTCTAGATTGTTGGCTCTGCTAGATTACTACCAAGGCTTCTAGTTGATTACGTTATAACGGAATATTAATCCGACTTCATCAAACGCGCCCTGCTGTTAAGACTCATTTAAAACAAAAGAACGACACCTCAAATATTACTCTTTCTCTGTGGGTCGGATGTGTAGAAATTCAACTTAGAAGGCCGCATTAGGTGGTTTTCCATGTGAATATAACATAATAAAGTATAAAATTTAGGTTGATTTACAGTTAAATATATTTTTCTTTATTACTAGCCAAGTTTTTGAAATGGTAGCGTCCATCCGAAGGGCATTTTTAAAAGATCAACTTGAAAGAAGACACCGAGATGCTAATGACCAATGATGTGTTAAAATACACTTTAATGGTGTGTTAGGGAAGGAGGAAAAAATCTCAAAACGCCTTCATTAGGACGGCTTTAAGTGCCTACTTCAGGAAGCAAGCGAAGTGGCGATACTGGGCTTTCAAAACCAAGAACACACAAGCCTTGTGTTGATACCTGCATTTCATGCGTTTTATCCGTGAAAAATTCTGCTAAACTTCGGAAAATCCAAATCAGTACTTGATAGAATGTGCTCAATGTCCTAATTTCTCAACATTTTACCGTGAAAAATGAACCAGAAGGATCCAGTTGATGGAATATCAACATCAAGTCTATACCAGATGATATATCCTTTTGGTGCCGTTAAAATTTCCCGTCGTTTGAAAGATTAATTAAATGAAGGTTCTATTAAAGAAACGTATCAGTAAAAGTGTAATCACAAGCTTTGAAAATGCAGTTTTTTTATTATTGAGTGAAAATTTACATTCCGTCGGTGTCGTTAACATTGGAATAACTTGCCGTGAATTTTGACGCTGTTTTCAGAACAGTAATATCTCCCACACAGACGCATCAGAATAGAAAGAGGAAAAACGAGAGAACTATTACAACATGCGCTGTTTCCACAACATCGGTTTTCGTAAATAATTTATTGCCTTACTTTAGTTTCCTGTTTATGCGAACCTGGGACAAACATGAGGAAAGTGTTTGTGGTGGAATTTCTCCCTCCTTTTTAGTTGAAATCGTTTAACACTGACCACTGGACTTGTTAAGCGAAGGTGGGAATTTCCAAATTTTAGGATTCGAACGAGAGTACGGAGAAATAGCACATATTTGTATTTGGTTTTGTTTAAATCAATAGTGAATTAAAAGCACACTTTATTATCGGTAACAGATGATGCCAAACCTCAATTTCAATATAATGCGGTGTTTTTTTTCACAATATATTGGTTTTTTATGAAAAAGTGCGCGTTATACCCCTATAAGGCTATAATCCTGGGATGTGGGGTATTAATTCTTCACCGTTTGACGTCAACGTTAATGAAGACATTCTGATAAGAGGCGTTTCATCCCCAGTCTCAAATATAATTGATTCTGCTCGAAATCGGCACCTTCGGCACCATAGAAGTTTTATGATAGAGAACTGGGACGACTTTTCACACCGACACAAAGAAGAATCCTTCTTTGTTAAATTGTGACCATGGCAATTCCCATAGAAATTCGCTAGGCTGTCTCGTCCCACGTCGTGGCTCTGTGGAAATTGGGATGTTCTGGATGGTCTTAGAAAGAAGCTAACTTCTCAGTGGTAGAGTGAATTAAAAGTGAGAAATGTTAAATGAAGAGAGAAGACCTAATTTATTATGAACTACACAAAGGTTCTGAAAACTGTTTGTCAGGGGGTGGATAAAGTGCCATCGAGACCCAAATAGTGTTAGCCAGGAAAGAGGGAAGAAATCGGTCATTAGAATCCTGAGAAGGGAGGGAAAGAGGACTCATTCATGAGGAATTTGTGGATACTGGATAGGTGTAAATTGGAATCCACATTAATGTAGAATAAAAATTTAGCCTTTTCATAATATTTTGTTTTAATTCTTGTATTATTAGACACTACTTAAATGTCGATAAGCCCCGCTATTTACGTTATATGTTGCTATCCTGTTTACACTAATTTGCGCCCCTAGATAGTGAATGGGTTTAATTTTTGAATCCTCCCGCCTCTACCAGATAGTCACAGTATGGATACAGCACATTTACACTCTGATTGGGTCCTACTTACCGTGTAAATGTCTTGTCTCGTGAATATCAATTCCCTTAGGTTGTCTAAGTCGCAAGTCAACACTACCAAGACGAGGGCACACATCCCTCCGGACAGTTTGACAGTTACTTGGATCTAATTTTGTTATAAATCTGGTGTTGTTTTTCATTTGTCCCAACATCAAAACCATTGAGGACAACTTGTACTCCTTTATAATCCCGTTTATTTGATAAATAAAAGGTCTTCAATCAACTGCAGTGCCTTAATATTCTCGATCTAATCCGAGTCAACCGTAGACTAGCTATATGTAGTGAGCCGATATATCATAGCAACAGAGCTAGATCTCCTAGCAGTATTACAACAAAGAAGACTTATAATTTACAAAATTGTGCTACTGAATAGTTAAAAAACACCGTAGGTACTTGGAAACCTTCGAACATCTTGACAAAATCGCGTTTAGAAATTGAAATGCTATGACCTTATCGCATTGATTACTTCCAGGGAATTGATAAGTGGTATTTGATGAAGTAAAAATTAGTCATGGTACACCCCAAAGACATATGTTCGGTGTAAGTATTTCAAAATTACAGTTTGAAACGCTCTGAAGCCAGCTATCAATTGTTAGTCCACCTTTGGGTTTGATCCGCCAGTGGCTTTTCATCTATCTTTCAGTTACAAAGAGTCGATGACGCCGAGTGCTCGCACATGTAAATTCTTTTAAGTTAGGTTTGATGTTCGCCACTGCGGGAGGTAAATTTTGGTGGTTTGATTGATGGCATGTACTTGAAATCTGACAGTCCGCATGAAATGCCAATGCCCTATTTTGGGAGCATTGAATCTTCGTTTACTTTTAATGGTTGAATGAATCAGCTCACCCACTTGTGTGCGGCCATATTCTCCTGCAGTAAGAATCAGAAAAAAACTATTAACCACACACCTTTCAGTATTCTATTTATGGAAGTTACGACAATTCATAACAATGATCAACTACGATGATCAACTGCCACCGAAATGTCAAAACAAAATACGCAGTTCTTGCAAACTCACTCTGTGCACGACTTTTACATCGTGGGAAAATAAACATTTACTGAAAGATTTTGCGGGTAACATAACTGATCGAATTAAGAATAAAAGTTAAATGATGGAGACTTCCTTACAATACATGGGAAAGGGGAAAAATTATATTATTTAAGCTCTAAACCGAATTCGTACAAATTCTATGAACTGAATCTTTCGATTGTAGCTCTTCCGTATCCAAATCTCCGGATAAAGTGCCTTTCTAGCCATTTTGCTGGTTAACTAGGTGGCTAATCAGTTCCAGAATCCACTTTGTATACAAACAGGCATTCATTCTTAATAAACGACTTTGTTAGAGTGACAGGTCTTTCTTCTTTGTGAATCTAGACTAAAGCGGTCACCAGAGTAAACCTCAGTGAACGGTCTAGATTGTAAAAGTGGTTAAAATCACTAGACTAGTAATAATATTTGAATAAAATCGAGAAGGTCGATTAGCAGTTAAGTTAACCGCTTTTTTCTAGCTATACTCTACTGCCTAACCCCTTGTCAGTTTGTACCAACATTCACTACAACAGGAGGATAGAGAGAATACAAGACAATGGTGAGCAGAGAGTGAAAGAGGGTACGTGTCTGTAGCGGAGACGTAGATAGAGGATGGAAATGCGGATGTGTATATAGTCACTGGCGATCTGGTGCTTAGGCACAAAGTTGTCAGTATTGGGTGAGGGAATTATGGTGCATGATTTGAGTCTTGACATCTGTTGTTTTGTGGGAAAATCAGCCTGAATCCATTCGCTAATAGTTTGAGTCGAGTCTTAGAGACAGCGACATTCCAAACGTCCAATGGGAAAGTCAGCTTGGATCGATGAACAGATATTGCATTGCGTTGGAGGATTCCATGATATCCTGGATGATTTATTATTGATAGGGAGAAAATTTTATCGGTCATCAATGAATAAAATGAAAAAGTTGCTTTGGCTGAGCGTTGAAGACACATAACTCTAAGTCATTAGTTCAAATTTTAAATGGCCCCATCCCATCCATTCAATTCTTTATTAAATTACGCTGTTTTCACATAGGGATTTCCTGTTCTCAATTTGAGTCATTTCAATTGGTGTGCCTCCTCATTCAATATGGCGTCAGGATGCAACCCATTACCACTTATTTGATAATCCATACTACAAAGATACTTTATGGTTATTGACAACCATATTGGTAAAGAACTTCAACATTTATACTCTCCGTATCAGTAAAAGTTTCTCCAGAATTTCACAACTTCCAAATGACATCCTAAAATCCCCCATCAAAACTTCAAGGGAAAATGGTAAGAGATTTCAGTCCCAAGAACAAGTTAAAGATCTAACCTTTCCTTCAAGACGCCCTAACACAGCAAGCCTTCTCATTTAAGGATCTCCAAAATGAACCCACATTTTGCATCATAATTAGCACACTTTTGAGGTAATAACCTATTAAAAGGAGATATGTGGTATAGCAGTAGAGTATTCCCTACACATTTGCATATAAATGAATCAGGCATTCAGTTGCACTAAATAGTCCAGATCTCCTAGCTACAGTATAAAAAGGAGGCATTCGATCTGCTATATGAGGGGAGGGGGAGGAGTTTCACACCAAAATACGAAAAAAATCTTGCAGTGAGAAAGAGGGCAAAGAGAGAGAAATAAAGAACTACGTGATGCTAAAAATACTGCTCAGACTGTGCTGCAATCAATTACAAAATGATGCTGTTTTTTGATTGGTTAATTAACCTGATAAGTAATCCTGGCGTGCATGAGTTTGAATTGAACGGATCATTATGCAGATCCGTTTTCGTTCTCCTTCTCATTCCATGCAAACAGATAAAACAATTCTTCTGCAATAATTTTAAAAAAAGTTGGGGCGATTGAAATGAGGATGCTCTTTTTGGCTTGTTTTATACAAAAACCGTTTATTATTCTCCGGTAATTAGCCTTGATGTATCTCATTGTCATACTTTTGCACTAATCTTCATTTTAAAACACTTTGTTTGCAACTAAAACGAATTTTTTTAACGAAAAAATAAGTCAAGGAGGTCTTGCAATGTCTTGGAACTTCTTTCTTTACCACGTGTGCCGCCAAGAGAGATTACTTCTGCAAAGCCCTTTTACGATCAAGAAATCTAGCGTGGGCATCAAAGGCAAGAATAGCCGGTGCATTTCGCAGGGATAGCAGGTAATTTATAGCATTGCTGTAATATGACCCTTTTTTCATACAAAAGCGAAAAGACAGCCCGATGAGAGAAAAAGTGAACGATACGCTATCAATCACATTGCCAAATCATTAAAGTGAATCAGCAGAGTCACGGTGACAAGGGGAGATATAAACAGTAACATTTTGAAGTGTTTATGGTGATTGAATATTCTTTAGACATTAAAAACACATTCTTATCAATTTTATATGTAAATTATCAATGAGTCATAGTGTCAATATGAAATTACTATCCACAGTGTCAGCACCATTCTAGGGACGGGGTTGGTTAAGACAGTTTCAGATTCCTGAGTTAAGAAATGGTGAGATTCGAGAGAGTAGCTAAAATTTGTCACATTCAATGATAATATATCTGGGACTTCCTGAAACTCAGTGTGTAGTGATATGAAGAACTCCCTTTGGGACCTGGAGGTGTCAAATGTGTCTCGTTTACCTATCTGAAATAGTAAACGAGATGTTATAGTTGTCGATAAGTTACCACATACAAATGATTTTTCAGTCACTTCGTAATCGCTTACTAAGGAATCAAGAATCGAACCGCATTAGTAGGAGATGGAGATTCGAAGATGTGGAAAAGTGTACTCGAAATCACCGGGGGAGATGTATCGATCAAAATATCGATATGCTGATTTAGAGTCAGTTTAGCTTACAAAACTGATTTTATATCAGCTTATAACAGTTTTTGATCGAACACTATTCAGAATGAACTGGAGTGAAACGGACTTGAATTTATTCCAGTAAATTTCGATGATTTTAAATCTATGTTATCCGGACACACATAATGAATCTCCATCGGGTCACAGCGACTTGAGCAGAAATGATTGATTATCTAAACAGTTTCGATCGACACAGTGCAATAGAAAGAGATCTCGATAAGATGCATTCTCTCCGAGATCTTTCGTGTAGCTTCCAATGCGTTATACAATTGGATTACAGGAGGAGGTAATAGGTAGAATCACTTTACATGGAAATTAGTTAATATTTCATTTAACTCTCTTAATCACTTCCTCCCAATTAAGCCTAATGATCTTGTCCGGATTCCAGTGAAACAAATTGCGCTTCAATCACTCCATATGTATTTAAATTATTATATGGCCATCCAGAATATCATAACCGAAGTTGATTCCCATCCCATTCACCTACAAAAGTACTAAACGAGCTGAGGAGATCAGAAGATTTTTTAAAAAATGTGCGTTTCATCTTTATTAAAATATATTTGCTCCTTGGATGTCGGAAAAGGCGGAAATACCGAAATGATCAACGTCTAATCCGAATGCATCAGGGGAAGGTTTTCACCAGAGTACAGGTTTTCGATTAATTAAGACCCTTTTAATATCTTGATCCGTAGTGAGCATCAATTTACGTACCGAATTCCTAAGTGGATACGGAAAATAGTATGGAATTGCCGCTACCTATTCTGTTTTTTGCCTTCTTTCAATAGTTAAGTATATGAATCAGCCTCCCAGTATTATATCGACTGTGTGATACCGGCGTTAAGAGTTCTATATCCCATGGAATCACACTTCTAGCTTCTTGATTCCAACGCTGCTGCCGTCTCCTATATTCCTTCCTAATAAAAATGCCCTGCCATCAATGATATCTGAGTTTCTACGGTTGAAAAGGATAACACTTAAGTTACTTTTTTCTCTTTCATCGGAACCTTGCAAGCTAGAGCTTCATCAAGTATAATATCTTTTAATCTCCTCCGATTTTATTGAGGTAGCTTCCCCACTTTCCTTTCTTTGTTTTAAAACGAACTTAAGCATTTAGAGATAACATAAACTCATTAGACGGTTAAGAACTCTGAAGGGGGACTAAAGGACAAGGATTGAATAGTCGTCCTGGAGATGTGTTTCGAAATACATCTTAGAGTACATTTCACATGGAATAAAAGATTTGAAGATAAGAGTTTGGTGTTAACAATAGTTTGACTAATTCAGGTCAATTCAATTTGAGTAAGTCGAGGTGTTGATACTGTTCAATTGTCTGTACGAGGAGTGAAATCGAGTGACCTAAACTATTTATTAAATATTTGTTGAGGAGGTTATATTGAAAGGGAGAGAACAATCAAATGTTTAATTAAATCGACCAATTAACAGGATCCGATATGGTGGACATGAACCCACCCGGAAAATCGTGGGTTTTATATCGCATGTTTAAATGCTCTGTTGTGAATAAAGTTTGTAAAAGGTTTTACATCGCCTCAGGCAACTTTAAAAATAATTCACTATGCAAACGAATCCAAAAGCTTCCACTTTTCACGATTAAACTCCTTTGGAGTAATATTGTACCAAGGGTACTACTGTCTGCGCTTCGAAATCCGGAACTCAGAAAGTGAATGCAAAGTAAGTTCGCTCTTCACACGCTCCATTAATTGCTGTGGATAGTTCAGAATTTATTTCCTCCGCTGTGAGAGTTTACTGACAAACAAAGTTGCTGAGTATATCACTTTCCCTCTTTCAGTGTCTCAGCTGTCTCTGCTATACTGATGTGTACAATAGAGGAGAAATTTTTGAAAGAAAATCCTGTTTCGAAAGTATTTTTCTGAATCTTGTATTCAGCGTTTATGGGAATGCGGCGAAATTCCGATTCAGGTGGTGGTAACTAAGGCACATTTTTGGTCGAAAGGTGAAGTGCACCATTTCGTTTGTGAACTCTGAGGGCACAACCGCAGCGGCAGCGAAGGTGCCAAAGGGGGACAATAAAATCCTCCACAAAACACACGCACGCAGTATTTCCGAAAATATGTGAATGTAGTTCTTGCTAGTTAATGGACCTACCACCACTCTGTGGTGAAACCACCTGCAAAGTTGGAACGTACATACGCTTAACTTCGAACTTGTTTGAATTAGCATTTCTGATTCATAACATCCGATGAAGGGGTCCACAAATGTACCTCAGATTATACTTCAGGCATTTTTTAGCACTCCCTAACCCATTTAAGAAATCCTATTCGGACTCTTATCCTGAGTAGAGAGGTAGCATCATGGAGCTTCACTTACGATAAACTCAAATTCTGTCACTCTCGTTATTAGCCAGACTAAATCATATTCAAAGAGCGTCGTTAAATGGATGAAAAACGAAATTTGATTGAAATTAACGGCGTAGATAATAATGGAGCATGAAAGAAAGACTCCTGATGGAAATTTATACGATTTCATTATGGAACAAACAAGGTGGACATAAATAAAACGTTTTATTTTAAATATTAAGCTATGTTGGCAGGAGGTAGCCAGCTGAAGTACTGTTCCGACTGCAGTTATTGGCCACAGTAAAAGTGGAAGGAAGACTTGCTACTGGGTGACAGCTTCTCTTCGTCATTTATTGAGAAAATTTATCTGTTTACCTTTATTGAGGATATCTGGAACTGAGAGGCTATCCGGTCAGTTAGAAATATTCCAGTGAGGAGATATCATTGACGATATGAGCACGGAAGAGCAGAAGTCGAAAGCCGTTTTCTCCTCTCAGAAAATCAGAAATTTAATTTTCAATTTTATTTTCGCTTTGTGCATTCCCCGGTACTTTCCCCTTATTATGCACACATTCAGAATACGCGCATATTTATTTGAGAATTTAAACAAACAATCGTAAATCGTGTAAATATAGAAAGGAAAAAACTCATAGACATTAAGATCTGAGAATTTAGGAATTTGAATGCTTTCGAAACATTATCATGTTTCTATCGTTTTCCATTGGCTTCCGCTTTGCTTGATTCTGTTCCATTATGCTGATATCTCATCGGGTGAAGAAAGTGTTTGCTATTCAAGGACTTCATAAGTGAAAATAAGATCGGAGTGTCAAAATATTCTTAATTCATTTGATTTTGAAATCCGCGAAACTATGTGAAAAGAAAAGCCGATGATCTGCCGATCTTTGAAATCATTTGAATTGTTGTTTTCTGATGCTCTGGCATCAGGGCAATCTAAACCGTCAATCCCCATTTCATACATCTGTTTGGATAAAGTCATTTTATTAAAAGTTGAAAATTTTTTGTCTAGAATGGGAAATATATAAACCTTTCAAACTAAGGATCGGATCATTCATTTTAACCATTTATGATGCATCGTGGTTGGTGGACTTCATACTCGATGGAGCTAAATGGACAGCGTATGCGAAAATTACCACCATGATGGAATGACAGGGCTTAAATGCGCAAAAAATATCCTTATTCTGTGGGATGTGACGGATAGTAAGGTATGCAGAAGAAAAGAGGGCGAGAAAAGGAATTCATGGGAAAGATCTCTTAACATCTTGATGAACTACGTAATTTACTCCACTAATAAGGTACCACAGTTTTCGCTCTTTTATGCGAAATTGGTGAAAATTAAAGGATTTAAGGATTAGTGGTCAGATGATTTTGTTGTGGAAATATCGAGGAGCCTCCTTTAATACTAAGATTGCGTGTAGAGGCCTCCCGGCCAATCAGCAATCAATATTCATGCAGCGTAGCGTTAATGGTACCCCATTACTGAGCAATTTTGTGGTAAAACTCACTCCACACATTACGCTCATTTATGTCTGCCCATCGTATGCGACAATGTGTGATATACACAGATGTATTCAAGAAATAGTTTACTAAGCTTATCTCGTCACATTTATGACTTAATATTGTTGCTTTAATTTCCTTTGGGAGAAAATATTCCCTTTATTCAACACCTCCTGATGAAATTTGTCCAGCATAACTGTTGAATGTCTGAACCACCTGAAATCTTTTAGTGGATCTCCTGAAACGTTCTCTAAAAGGTTTTGTTGATTATGGAGTTGAACTTTCGGATTTCTATTAATTCCAAACAGTGGGAGGTTAAAGACTTCCAAGATGGCGATGAGAGTTGCGAGCAGCAATGGTTAAAATATCCGACATTTTCAATCATGCCGAATCAGAAAGTTCTACAAGTTTCTCAACAGTCAGTGGATTTTCACCATTTTTAAAGATGTTCAAAGATCTTTCAAATAATTTTAAGGTTCTCAACATGTGGATGTTTCTACTACATCTGAGTTTTATTCTGTCAGACCTTCTGTGACTATAAAACTGCCTGATCTTGCTGCTAAAAGTACCACTAAAACTGTTCCTGAGTTCGTCCATGATTCCAAATTCGGCAAATTATACGAGTCATGGAGAAATAAGCACAAGTATTCAAAATTCCTCCTATCCAAGCAATTCAATGAACTCATTTACTATGAAATTGTGCAGGCCATGGAAGAAAATGTTGGCCAGAACTTCCCTCTATTCAACAGCCGCTTTAGCTGCCCAAAATTTGTCATCGAGTGTGATGAGAGCTTTTATCACTTTGCAATCGCCGTGAAATTTCATTGTCATGAATTTACCTTCGGCATCTCTAATGGAGGAATTGTTCTCATGTCTTATTTCCATCCCCAGACGATTTAGAACTTGGCAATTAAAACTCATAGAGGAAAACAACATCTTGGAGCTGTAAGGAATGGTCAGAGTAGGAGTTAAGGTGGCGAATCTCAGGCGTGATTCAGCCTCCATTTATTCTGACAACATACCAACAGGCCTGGTGCACAAAATGTCTATACTTGCTTCGATTCGGACCTAGTTAATAGAAGCCGTCTTCATCTTTTCATGTTGCGGAGGTCGGTATTTCCCTCAACAAAGTCCATTCGAGAAGTATTATTATAAACGATGCCGAAAGGTTGGACATACAGAAAGCTGGTGCCAGCCGGCCTCTCTGAGAACTCCCGAATAGTTCAAAGTTTAATTTCGCAGAGATTATTTGTAAATGGAACTTATACCAGAATCAAAACAGCTAGCGACTATCAATACGCATCTTGACCTATTCCAATATTCCAGACTCATACTTGGTGTCTAGACAGCACCTACCATTTTCCAACAAATAATGGATGCCAAGATATGTGGCCTCTCTGGAAATGTTGCATACCTAGACCGCTCTCAGCAGGAATTTCAAGAATGTGTCATCTCACTATTTTGGTGTAAAGGAGTAGAGCCTCCGCCCTCTAGGTGAATAACGTACATTCTTTGTGCAATCAATTATGTACATAGGATGTACCTTTGATGAAAATGGCCGTCATCCGGATACAGTGAAGCCTCCCCCAATTACAGAAATGCCACAGCTTACGAAATTGCCACTTTACGTTCATTCCTGGGTCTCATTAGCTACCATAGTACATTTTGCCAAAACTGCGTAATATGCGGGTTCTTCTAAATGAACTGCTACTAATAGACACTGAATGGAAATGTATTTCCAAATATCGGAAAGCTTTCACAAAACTGAAGGACATGCTCGCTTTTACTGTACTGTTTTCTGATTACAGTCCGAATCTATAACCATAGTGACTGCAGATGCTTCGACCAATGATGTTGGTGTAATTATCTCTCATGTCTTTTCCGATGGTTTAGGAAAATCTGACGCACATGCTTCTCGAACCCTACTAAGGCAGATGATAATTATAACTGAATTAAAATGGGGTCTTTGGCCATCACTTTCGCTGTTGAAAGTTCCATAAATCCCTCTACGGTCGGCAGTTCACTATTTTAACGGACCATAAACCTTAGCTCTACATCTTCGGATTCAAAAGGGCAATCCATTTTGCACCGCAAGTTGACTTCAGCTTTGGTTGAAACAGAATGTCGGACTACAACGGAATTTCGCCAAATTGATTGCCTTTCTCATCTCATGTACAATCAGAAATCGCCCTGACTAGGACACCGTCAATGCAAATGTGACAATAGAAGACGATACGCAATGCCCACTATTTGATGTTATACACAAACTTCCAATAACTACTATCGAAATACAAAATGAGACATCAAAAGATTCAGTACTGAAGAAGGTCATGATACCTTTTTGCAGAGGATGGCCAAAATTAAACCTGAAGGTCGACCTTCTACAACTTTATCGACGGCATGATAACCTTTCCGCGGTTAATCCACGCATAATATTTGCAGATCATGTGGTTATCCCTTCAGCACTCAAGCGGGGTGTATAAAAGTAGTTTCATAGCAGCCATCAGGGTATTAGCCACATGAGATCTATTGTGAGAAAGTTTGCATACTGGCCTGGAATAGAAAATGATATTGAAACAGTTGGTCAACAACTTTAGACTCATGGTTCCGCATATACTTTGATTCTGTTGGACTTATCAGTAGTCTCCGATATCTTTTCGCTATAGTTTCGCACTCAAAGTGACCCCAAGTTATTCCATTAAAGTCCACCAGAACTGGCATGCTGATTGACAGTCTTCGCTGTATATTTTCAACCCATGGACTACCAGAGACCATTGTACTCAATTACGACACCTTATTCTCTTGAGCTCTCTATCAGGACTTTTGACAGAGTCACGATATCACCCACGTCTTCTCTCCCTATGGCATCCTCAATCAAATGGTCAGACAGAGAGATTCGTTAACATCTTCGAGTGGACAATTCATAAATCACGTGGGGAGGGGACGAAAGAAGAAATTCTCGTTGCATTAATTTTTATACATTGAATCATACTAAATCCGGAGTTAATCATTCCCCATTTCTTCCGAAACTCTTATGGGACGAAAGTTTAGGGCGATTTACAATCCTCTCCTTCTCATGGACTCAACTTTCCTTAGTTTATTTTCAAAGGCAAAGGAGACACAGCAGTTTACGTGCACGATCATTGAGCAAGTGGTACATGGGCAGAAGGTATCATCAGAGCTTGGTGAGTTGGGTGCAATATGAAGAGGATGTTAATAACCAAACTTGAATAAGTCATCTGAACCGTCTCCATCCCAATAAGTAGCAAAATCATTGAACCTGGAAATAGGTCATCTGGATAGCATCTTGGAGGTCTCTGACCTTCCACTGCTAAAAAAGAAATGATGAAAATTTGAATAATTAAATCCAGCAAAATTTCAGGAAATCCTCTAAAAAATTTCAGATGGGTCCAACATTCAAAAGTTTCGATGGGACGCTTTTGTCGGGAGATGTTGGATAAAAATTTTACCCGATTATACAACTTTTGGAGAGCACAGTGCTGATATTCAATTTGATGCCCAATCCAGTGATATTTAGTTCGCCACTTTCAGATAAGAATCTAAACAGTCCGTACGTTAAAATATTTGAAGTAAACAACTTCAGTTTCTTCAAACATGGATAACATGATCTTCCTTCAATCAGACTTCGCAATTCACTTTATTTAATATGGCAAATAAAATTGTAGTGCTACTATTAGAGTTAACCTTGAACGCATTCAAGTGACTCATATTAACTCCTTTAATCAACCATTAGAGGAAAAATGCACCAGAAGTGGTTGAACAACTGCTGCGTATTAGAAGACCGGTCTATACACCTTCGATCCCTCAAATAGAACCTCACGAAGGGAAGAAGAGACGACTATCAAATTTGAACCTCGAGATATTAGGCTTGAAAGAGTGGCCTATATTCCAGAATTAAGAGGTGTGTGCCACCTGAATGTGAAGGTCAAATTTTGTAGGATTCTTTTGATGCCCTGACCCTAATTTCTTCTCTTAACACATAGTGAAGAAAAATGAACAGCGACGTTATTTGGTGAGATAAGAGCAATCAACTGGACGACATATGCGCAGTGACTTTCAGAAATGTCATCTTATTCGGTGAAATATGAGATTACTACGCACTTGAACACTAAGCTGGAAGTTTTGTAAATAGTCCCTAAACAATAGGAATTAATTTCAGTTCTTAGAGGAGAAATTACTAGGAAACTTTCACGTCAACGCTCAGTAACAGAGTGATCGCCAATAGGATGGTCACTTCCAAACCCCACCGGGATGGGATATGCAATAAAGAGGCATATGGAAATTATTATAAATGGGAACAGAGAAAACCTTGACAAATTCCTCACTTTTATTTTACAAATATCATCAGAATGAAGGTTCAGTTTCTCCAAAATGACGTATCTCATGTTTCATAAAACCCTGTTTAAAGAAATGCTGGTATCCCAGTTTATGGAACAGAGGATGCTCGAAAGCTCGAAAAGTCTACAACCTGAAAGACGACTTTTTTTCGCAGAATTTCATGAATTCTGCAGTCAGGTCTTGGAAGATATTTGGTGTTTTTTTCTATGAATTATTCAAGGCGCTTCTGGAGTCCTGCTTTCATGAGTTCCTGATAGAACATTTAATTTAGTTCAATGATCGCATTCCCACCTCATGTTTACAGCCCATTTGTTACCTATTTAATGCTAATCCTTCCTCTCAACTGTCCTTGTTACACCTTTTTCTCTCATTTCCAACTTTTATCCAGCAGACTCGTAGTCTCCTTCCAATTTTACTTTTCTAATCTAGGAACTAAACTATTTTTAATAAGTGTTCTATTAATAAGGAATGCCAAATTTAGTCTTCCAGCAATTAATCATTACCGACTTATCGTCCATCTTTTGCCTCAATAAAGCCCAAGTTGTTAATTATTTTTCATAAAGTTTCAAGTCAAAATAAGTTGATTAACTTCAGACCGTAAATAAAATGTGCAGAGGTTTAAATGTTCAACTCTTGAATTATCTCTATCAACTCTTCGTAGATTTTGGATTTAGCTAACTGTTAGGAAGCCTGATCAGATGTTTTTGGTGCAGTCGAGAGAAACTCACAAGCCCCATCTCCCACGCACTGGACTATCCATTATGGGATTCCCACACTCACATCTGGACACGTCAGACCACCTGTGGAGAAACCGTCGCTTTTATTATTGGCCAACGGGGTAGACAACTGCTTATCTCATATTCAACGCCATTTAAGTAAACCTATTTCCTTAGTAACAGGAAACTGTCGTTTGAACAAAAAGCCTTCTTCC